>OAMR01000538.1:119559-172659 GCA_900205405.1 Echinochloa crus-galli
CGCAGCGACGACGTCACGGCGTCCCTTCGGCCGAACGCGTCCGCCCCGCCGCCGGCGCCGCCGCCCGCGAGCGCCGCCGACTTGCGCCGCCCCGCGAAGGTGCTCATGGCGCCCGCGCCTCGATCGCTGCTGATGATGCTACCCAATTAGCTAGCCCTTCCTCTCCCCACTCCCGATCGATCTCAGCTCTCCGCCGCCGTGGTGCGTGCGCCGCCGCGCGAGCCCGGCCGGCTAGTTCGCTTCGACCGCGAGTGGAAAGCGGGGGAGAGCCAGAGGGATCGGGCTGGCTCAAGGGAGCGGAGCCAGGGATCTTTATGGATTGGAGAAGGCGGGCGGGGAGTCAGCGCTGGGGGCTGCGGATTTGGTGAGGGGAAGCCATCATCTCCAATCTCTGATGCTTCCCTCCCCCTTCTCTTCTTCCCTGGTCAGGCGTTGAACGGGCAAGCAACCGGGATTAATTGGGTGGATGATCCGGGCCACGGAAGGGCTCGCTTTATGAATTGACAAATTCTTAGTCGCCGCGACCTGGCCAGCCGGGACGAGAGGCATGGACAAACGTGGTACAGCACGTCACTGGCATATTTGGACTAGTTTAATTTCAAATCACAGTGCTTCGTGTATACATTCATACAGCACCGCGTTAAAGTAAAGAAGTTAGTATATAGAGTAGTACGTATATATGCCTGTAAGCATTATTGCAGGTAATCTGTTATGAACTGTAACTGATGCAGCTAACCGTTATTTTAGGACGAGTCAATTTGCGTTTAATGACAGAAAAAGTTTATTTGGATGATGAACTGGCAGATAATGCCCGTGTGACCCACATATTTTACCTGTCCTCATGCTGGTCAACGAGGTAACTATTGTAGTATTCTGACAGGCTGGTTTTTGAATTGTGATGATGATACGATGAGGAGGTGGGTGAGAAGTGAGAACAACATGCACACGCATCTCTTTCCGAAGAAAGAAAAACACGCACACGCGTCACATGTAAACATGGGGATGCAATGTACGTTTGGGAGAACGCAGCCGCGAATTTGATTTCTCCCGTTGTCTTCGACTCCTCGTTTGGTAGAATGAATGAATGATGCGTGTGCCACTCGAGCTAACGTACTTCTGTGTGTGTACTGCTAGCGCACGTCGAGCCAGCGGCCGGTTTGAGACTTGCGGATCGGAAATGATATGATGGAGTTGTTGCATCGATGTGACCGTGATTTTTGTACAGGGCGACGAAGGAGGTTGACGGCGGTGGATCTGGATCACTGTTCCTGATTCGTGTATCTATCAGTTAAGGAAAAGATAGTCTTCAGAGCAGACATTTCCTGATTCGTGTAAGTCTAGTACGGTAGACACTGTAGTTGTTGTTTTAGATGGGGGAAGGAATGCCAGATTGCTGTATGGATGCACAGAAGAATTCTGTCTACTGAGGATTTTGAAAATTGTTATTGTTCTTCTAGACGTTTTTATGGAATTTTTGCACATAAGGCCGGTATCTTTTCGGATACCTGGTATCTAATGATGGACCATAAAAGACTCGTCGTACATCCAACAGGAAATCATTCTAGGTTTATGTAAAGCGAAATAACCATAGTTTGATAGATTTTATAAAAAATATATCAATGTTTATAATACTCGTCATAAATATATTTTAATAAGATATCTATTTGTATATTTATTTGGTGTCATAACTATCGATATGTTTTCTCTATCAACTAGGTCAAACTTATAAAAGTATGATTTAAAATAAAATTAAATAATATCCTTTTTCAAGATGAATTGGATGTCACAGTAGTAACTTACTCCCTCTGTCCTAAAAAAATTGACGTTTAGGACAAGGTATCCATGTCATAAGTTTACCATATGCAAAGAAAGAAGCTGGTATGATTTCTCGGCTTCTTTGCCATAGCTTGTGTTTTTATTGGGTGTTATAGATACGGATACGTTTTCTCTATAACCAAGGTCAAACTTAATAGTTTTGACTCGAAACGAAATTAAATTACATGTTTTTTCGAGATGAATGATACTATACGTTACAGTAGTAATTTAGATCCATGCCATAAGTTTACCATATGTAAAGAAAGAAGTTTGTGTGATTTACTCCAGACTTCTTTGCCATATGCAAAGAAAGAAGTTTGCTGTAGTTGCAGTATTGTATTATCATGCCTCACCATCAATTATCAGTTCAGTTCCGCTTATATGGCCACAGAAGCACTCCATTTGAAGAACAAAGGCCACACCAATTGGCATTTAAGTTGCTTCAACTTTTGTATCAGAGCTATATTTTGCTTCGCTCCACGACATTTTTGCAACAAATGTATTGCCCATAGGTCATAAGCGACAACGGAATGATCGAATTGCTAGCGATTCCCCTCTGCCGTTCTGCCCTGTCGCTTCTCTTGTGAGCCCGCCCGTCTGCTACCACCAAATGCCAATTATGCCCGAAAGATTGTCTGCTGCCCAATTATGCAACGATACTTTAGTATATGCTGTGCGAGCATTAGTGCGTACTATGTGCCAGAACTGCCAATAATCCCCATTTGAACCCTGTTCTCGTCAGGAAACGTGTTCGCTCGTCAGGCCTGAAACCCGGGGCATGCTTCAGCAAAACACCATGCCTCGGCCAACTCGGTGATTACTTCGCGGCGCAGGCTTTGGTAGGCGAAAGGCAGCCAACCGTAAGAAAAGGCCGTTCACGAGGAGAACAGCAAGCAAGCAGCAAGCGACGCACATTCACTCACTGACTCGTGCGACATGAGCTGAAATCGAACCGCGCGGTTGCGGCATCCTTTTCGACCGACACGCATGGCGGCGTCGCTTTGGCTGTGGTACCGGAGAAAGAAAAGGATGCGCGCAGTTCGTCTTGGTCTGTGGTTTCTGGAATTCTGGTAGACTGATTGGTATTCATCGTTCTCTCCATGTTCAGTAACGAACCAGAAGGAGAGACTGTAGCAGTACTCGTACTCGCACAGCTAAGCTGATGGAACACTCTGAACCGACAAGAAACCAAGCCCCCTGTTGGGAGTTCCACGCCTAGTACGTCTCATTGTCATTGGACCGCAGCGCATCGAGGATCTAACGCCATGATTGGCACCTAAACAACTACTGTCAAATCCCATTGGCTGCCCTCACAGTACAGACCCCAACAATAAGCCTGTTGTGTTGCATGCCACTCCGTCGCCACGCTCGCAAATGTCATCTTGTGCTGCATTACCTTCAATTCTATTCCTGGCCTCCGAAACCCATTATTATTTTGTTCCCTATTATTTTTTGGTGGTTCAGGGAAGCCGTTTGGCCACCTACCGGATGATTATCTGCATCGTCCAAAATCTCCCCTGCAACAAACAGCGACGTTCCTGCAACGGGCAGTGGTGCTTTATTTGGTTTTAGTGGATCGAGAGCGTGCCTTTGCTGGCTTGGCTTGAAAGCACGGCCTGCCTGCGGAATTGCAGATGGTTTGGTTTCGGTTGTTGATTTGGGATTCTGACCGCGGACGCGACCTGCAGAGCAGGTTGGCTCGGCTTCAAAATCAGACAGCGACTACTGCAGCAAACTACACTAGTCGAGTGGAATCGTGAGGAATCTGCATTGCTTCCCCCTTGCCTTTCGCCGTCTCGTGTTTTTTTTCTCTCGTTGAGTTTTAACCTGGACGTCACGTTGATGACTTGATATTCGGGGGGATAATTGTTTATGGACCCAGCAGCAGTAGTGCCCTACCATATACCATACCAAAGAGTATAGTTCATTCGTGCAGGCTTGTTTTTTTTAAAAAAAAATCCAAGCGAGCGTAAGAACAAACAAACTGCTCCGTCACGAAGATCCCGCACGACACGGCAGGGCTTTGCAGTCTTCCTTTGCGCCGAACAACTTGGGATCTTCTTGGAGTTTTAGAATGCTGCCATGTAGCCATCACGGCACAAAAGCAGAAGGCTTGCCATGAGCTCACGTTGATTGACCGATTGGATGGATCTGTGGATACTTGCGGTTGTTGCTATCCCGGGTGAGGCCAGATCGTGGACAGACGCCCGCGGTGGTTAGTGCTTCCTGCTTGTTGACACAAAACCGCGCCAACAGAGTCGCCGATGCCTTGGAACGAAACCGGTCAGACCGCTTGGTGCAACCGGTCAGACCGCTTTCCTTGAGATGAACCGGTCAGACCGCTTTTGAGACCGGTCAGACCGCTTTTGGTGTGGCGACGATAAAACCTAGAATCTCGAGCTCGGGAGGGACCCCGTCGGAGCTTGAGAGTCTAGGGTTGTTCTAGGATCGGCAGGCCACCTAGAACGCCCTCAAACGTCGTCGAGACGAGAGAAGAACAGAAGATATGGGGATTGGAAGAGCTAGGAGTTGGAGATAAAAGTAATGCAGAACATAAAAGTAAAGAAAACGATAAATAAGATAAAAAAGATAAATTCGATTGGATGTTGGATAGATGATCTCAATCGGCCATAACCCTTTATATTTATAGGGTGGGATGGTCTTCCCCGTTGAGTTGGTTTACAATACGGGATAAAACTCTTTGAAAGTCCTAAACCTACTCCACTACGGACGAAACCGGTCAGACCGCTTTCTGAAACCGGTCAGACCGGTTTGGCGTTGCCGGATCTGCTACAGTAAAACCGGTCTGACCGCTTCCTAGAACCGGTCTGAATTCATGGATATTGTAAATCCACCTCCTTAGTATCCCGGTTTCCCTCGGTCTGTCAGGAAACGGCCAATTTTGGTTGTCAACATATGCCCCCCTGTTTTTTAGCAAAGCTTGCGTGCTAGAAAACAATCTTTAGGACCAAAATTAACTAAGGACGATGATGAACAATACATCGGCCATATAAATTCTAAGGGCGATAAACAATTTATCGGCCATACCTTGCTTCATTCAAGTTGATGATGAAACAACTTGTTTTGGTTTCCAACTTGCTTGATTTCGCTGATCTTGTTGGCACCACCTTTGCAAGTTGCTTCAATGATTCTTGTTTGCTCGTTGACTGCTTCTGACATGGCTTCACACTTCTGACTTTGTTCTGAAGCTTCTTTTGTTCCTGAGCACCCTATCTTCTTATATTTGGCCAAGAGCTCTTCAAAGCTCGGCCTGCTTTGTTTCTATTTTTCCATGTAAACCGGTCAGACCGGTTCTGAACCGGTTAGACCGGTTTGTGCAGGACCGGCGTCTTTGCTCTTGTTTTGCCCCCGAGTGTTTGAGTCTTCGACTTGAACCGAGGGGTCTTTTCTGATGGCATCTTTGTAGGTCTTTCTTCACCAATGATCACATTTTTCCCTTTAGCTTTTTCGGCTTGATGCGGCCGAATCAACACTTTCGGATTCACCAATTCAAGTGTGTGTATAGGAAAAGGGTTCTCATCAACCTGCATCATACCAATCATCAATCGTCCTTGATCTATGGCGATTGTATTTGCCTAACGGAAAACATTGCAATCATTGGTAGCATGAGAATAAAGATTATGAAACTTGCAATAAGCTCGCCGTTTCAACTCATCATTCGGCGGTATAGTATGAGAAAATTTCAGGCGGCGGCGGCGCCGATGACCCCGCCGTGGTGTTCGACGCCTGCGAGGGGGGCATGGACGCGTTCCCGGCTGCGGCGGAGTACGCGCGCCGGATGAGGGACGTGGGCATGCGGGTGGTGGCGCTGCTCTCCGGGTGCCCCGACAGGGGTTTCCAGGAGGAGCCGTTCGCGGAGGGGAGGAGGAAGGCGAGGTGCCTCGTGTGGGCTTCCAAGGTGTCCACCGGCGACACTGCTCCTCCGGCGGCCGGGAAGGCGAAGGCCTACCCGTACGTCGTGGGCCTCCACTGTCAGTGGGAGGCGTCCGGGCAGGAAGCGGCGCCGGCGAGCTGGGTGATGAACGACGGCGGCGAGTGGGTGGCAGTGGGCGCCCGTGACGGCGCACTCCTTGTCACCATCGGCGACATTGCTCAGGTACTTGCGTGCTAATCTCTCGGTTTGACTAACGCGAAAATTATAGGGTATCCAATGAACATCCCAACAGGAATTTGCGACGGCGTCTTAAAACAAACAAATAATTGCAGAGTTTACATAAGCACTGTTACTATTCCGATTGATTTGAGTTGGTCAAAATTTGGATGCTAGTTAGTGCTCTAGTACACGTTAGAGGTGGTAGTGCCACTACAAGTCTACAACAGAACGTACAAGAACCAGAGGCTGAGATGGAGATCATCCATTTTTGTTTATGGAAATGCAACGGCATTGATTTCTAAAGTAGCTAGTTGGGCATCGGCAATTCAGGGTCACCACTCAATTGTCATTTTTGACCCGGTTAGGCAATCAGGCCCCATGTCTGCATCAGCCGGTGTATCACTCACTGATCACCGCTCAGTTTGGAGCACTTAGAAACAACAATTAGTCAAACATCTCCACTTTTCAAACGCAAAAGCGACCATCATATATTCATATCATATGAGCAAGTTCTTCAAATCTTCACTCTTCAGGCAGCAGTAGCACTCATCTTTTGTTGCCATGATTCCTTTTTGCTCGCGTGCCAGGTGTGGAGCAATGGCAATTTGAGGAAAGTGAGAGGGCTGGCTCGCCCCACCGCCTCCGCACCCATGGACACGACTGACCGCTTATCGCTGACGGTCCTCATCACTTTGTCCCTGGACAACATCATCTCGCCCTTGATCCCGCTCTCCAATGCCGCCGGAGAAGGTGAAGATGACAGCGCCGACGAGGCCAACGATGCCGCAGCCGACGGGGATGGATGGAAGTTTCACTCTTTCCTACTGGAGGACTATGCGTGGAGGGTGTACCACCAGCGGTTTCAGTTTAAGGATCCATTGGTCCGGTACAGGATATGAATTCACCAGTCATGAACTGTAAGCATTGTCTTGTATGCTGGTGTGTCATGTACTCGTGTGTGACCTACTATTTGGCTTTGGAGTGTTTTGAGCATGATTACACCACGACACGAGCGAAGAATTGCCTGACTTCATCATCTTAACAGAGAAAGTGAGGAACTCATCTTCACCTTACATTCTTTTCATCTCTGTAGTGGTTTCGTATTTATCTCCAATAATCCAACTATGCCTGTCGAAACCTTGGATAAATCCCGAAATATAAATGGACAAAGTGGGTACATTACAAGATACGCAGCTCTGCTCGTTCCAGCATCAACTTCAGACTCTAAAAAGAAAATAGCATCAACTTCAGACTCTAAAAAAAAAATAGCATCAACTTCAGATTCAATACGTGGCCGCGGATAGGTACCCTGTAACTAAGCACGGGAAATGTCGCGCATTTTTCAAAATATGGCCTTGCTCATTTTCGTGCAGTAGCTTGCCGGATGAGTTTCTCTACCAATCCTCGTGAGGTGGAGCCGTTGTTTTGCCTGTCCCTGTTTCTCTTAGGGCTTATTGGAAGAGCTCCACTCTATAAAAATCAGCTCTAGCTTTAACAATTTCATATTTTCAGCTCCACTCCGCCTAGAACCGGTCTGACCGGTTTCCCTCGGTCTGTCAGGAAACGGCCAATTTTGGTTGTCAACACTGCTTCAATTCTGCAGGGGACACGGCCGCCGCCTCCGTCCGCCATGCGAGCAGCTCTGGACCACGAAGCCGAAGCATGTCGTGTCCATGATTAGAAATTAGAATTCATCAACCGGCTCGAACATGCGAGAATGAACGACTTGTTTGTTTCAGTTCCAGCACCGGGGAGGGGATGGTGCAATTGCCCTGCTCCTCGAACAGCTTTGGTTCGGTAGACACTGCGGCGGCGTAGGCTCGTGGGTGGCAGCAAGGCTTGCGATTTGGTCCGGTTCCCGGACTTCCGGTGGTGCGGCAGTTGGTGCTGGCTCTATGCCCGGTTTGGTGCGGACTTGGGGTTGCCCGTGAAGTTCTGGTCCGTGGTCACGGTCACGGCCATGCGTGCGCGCCTGGATCAGACATCAAAGTCACCAAGCGTTTCGCAGGGTAGCTAGGAAGGGAAGGTGGATACGGAGATGAAAGTATTCGTCGCTTTTGCCGGTGCGAAGCTGGGGGCAAGGCAACAACGTAACCGTGCGTGTCGTACGTACTGCCATTTGCCTGTCGTAGCATGTTGGGCTCCAAGGTTGCAATCCCCAACTCGAATGGGAAATGGGAAATATGGGGTAATTGTTCCCGATGGTTATTGCTTGATGAGTCCAAATGCACAACCAGCATAGAGCCATAGACACAGCTTGGGCCGTGCATGTCTTTTTTTTTTCTTTTAGCACCAGGCCGTGCATGCCTGTGTCCTGACCCAAAAACGGTGTGATGGGGCTACTCAAGTTTGTCCTTGGACCCCCAACGCATTATTTGGGCCTTCTTCTTGCTGGTCCGCTCTACTACACCAAGTGAACTTTTTCTTGGGCCTCCTTTCTCTTCATAACAAAATTTCAGCCCGTGGTTTATGTTTGTTCGTTCGGAAAAAAAATCGCATTGTAATCGTAAGTAGTAGCATCGTCGTACACTGAAGGCGGAAGGCCGCTGCCGAATTCGCAACGCCGCATGGCATGGGATCGCTTCGTGTGTCAATATCCACGCCATGTATGATAGCACGATCACTTCCGCTAATAACTGCATTGTCTTACTTTCCATCGCCCATATCCATAGACCAGAGAGTATTTTTACTGACTACGATCGAGTACGTATGCTGACACATTGAAACGGGAGTAGATGTACCCCTCGTTAGTTGCATGACAAGTTCTGGCTAATATTAAGATAGATGCAGCCCGTCGACTCCGACCGAACACGCAAATAAAGACACAATTATTTTTGACAAACTGGAGCGTTCCACATCGCTTGGGACAAGCTTGTTTCCCGGACGATGTTTCAGGTGCTGGAACCAGTTTTCTTAAATTTTCCTCCGCCATTCCTTTCAATCCCAAGCTGGCAAATCCCTCACGATCGCGACTGGCTACGCGATTCTGAGAAAATCGCTCATCTAATCACACGAAGGACACTCACAAACCCTTTTTTTTTCGTCTTCTTTATGCGTCGAATTAAACGATCGGCACACATGGACTGCCCGATGATAAAAGCTTTCGACATCACTGAACACGAATCTTACAAGGCACCAAGTTGACATACCGCTGCACACGTTTCCATATTTTAAGCATCCTGCACGCCCACAAAAAGTACTTTGCTACAAAGAAGCACGGAAAGGTGAGCCCCCGGCCATACGATTGAATTTCGGGTTGCATGTTCTGATGTTCAGATGCCTTATCTGCTTTTCTCTGCATCTTTGTGTCATCATCTTTAGCATCTGCATCTCTGCGACTGCGAGTGCCATGTCCCTACCCAACTCTCCCATCGAAGAGTAATTTAAACGGGACGGGAGAGAAGCGTGTGGCGTGTCAAGATTGCACGTAGAGTACGTACGATAGGAGCGCCGGAACGTGCAAACATCCAACTCAGCGAGGCGGCAAATTTTCCTTGCCTCGTGCGCTCTTCGTTCAACGGAGGCACCAAGCGTGGCGACCCAGCTGGTTTGAGTGTTGTTGATGGATGTATCAATGATACCGACACCGATGGTTTAGGTTTAGCAAAGTATTTTTCTTATAAAAAAACAATGGGCTTAGCAATGTAATCCTTTTTATTTTGCTCCTTTCAATTTGAGCCAATAAATGCGGCTAGATCAATCCCGGCGTCGCACGGCGGCTTAAGCATAAAGTAGTCAGCGAGGTCAAGTCTAAACGGTTCACGCATAACGCATTATTCCTCTCACTTATCAAAACGTCAATCACGCCAGCATTCGGATATACATTTTACACGGCGATGGCAAAGCTTAACTAATGCATTTCTTGGAATTTGCAGGCTGAAGCAAAAGCAGCAGAATTCAGTGATTTGAGGGGAGTTGTTGTCTTGTTGACGAGGCCTGTGAGCTGTGAGCCGTGCTCCGGCCCACTTGCCAGGTCTCGCCGCAATCCGCAAAAGTGACCCACCACTGGGCCAGCAGCTGGGCCCACGCAACCAGACCAACACGACTCCGATAAAAGGCCGCCTCCTCTCCTCCCCACGCAGCAAACGGCGCCCAACTACCCGCACACGCGTTCCTTTCCCAATTCCCACCAAAAGCACCCCCTCTGTTTCGCTGATTCCCTGCGCTGCGATCCCCGCCGCTCGCACGGCCGTCTCCATGGCCGCCTCCTCCTCCTCCGCCGCCGCCACCGCCATGTCTAGGAGCACCGCCGGAGGGAGCGCGCTCCCAGGCCCCCCGCCGCCAACGCCGTCGAACCACCACGCGGGCCCGTCCTCCGCGGCCGCGGGGGGCACGGACGCCGCGCTCTCTGCTTTCCTGCACCGCCTGCTCGTCTCCTCCCCGGTCCCGCAGCTCCGTTCGCCACTCGCCGCTCGGTCGCAGGCGTCGCCCACGCTCCCGCCTCTCGTCTTTCTGGAAGCCCCCGACCAGCGCGCCCTCCGCGACGCCGCCGACCTGGGCTACTTCCACCTCGCCGGCCACGGCCTGCCTTCCTCCGAGCTTCCGTCCTCCGCGCTCGCCGAGCTCTCCCAGATCGTCGCGTCATCGCGCCGAGAGTCGAACCTCCGCACGCTCGGCTTCTCCGAGGAGGAGGAGGAGGAGGAGGAGGAAGGCGGCGCCGGCGCCGATGACCCCGCCGTGGTGTTCGACGCCTGCGAGGGGGGCATGGACGCGTTCCCGGCTGCGGCGGAGTACGCGCGGCGGATGAGGGACGCGGGCATGCGGGTGGTGGCGCTGCTCTCCGGCTGCCCCGACAGGGGTTTCCAGGAGGAGCCGTTCGCGGAGGGGAGGAGGAAGGCGAGGTGCCTCGTGTGGGCTTCCAAGGTGGCCACCGGCGACACTGCTCCTCCGGCGGCCGGGAAGGCGAAGGCCTACCCGTACGTCGTGGGCCTCCACTGTCAGTGGGAGGCGTCCGGGCAGGAAGCGGCGCCGGCGAGCTGGGTGATGAACGACGGCGGCGAGTGGGTGGCAGTGGGCGCCCGTGACGGCGCACTCCTTGTCACCATCGGCGACATTGCTCAGGTACTTGCGTGCAAATCTCTCGGTTTGACTAATGCGAAAATTATAGGGTATCCAATGAACATTCCAACAGGAATTTGAGACGGCGTCTTAAAACAAACAAAGAATAGCAGAGATTACATAAGCACTGTTACTATTCCGATTGATTTGAGTTGGTCAAAATTTGGATGCTAGTTAGTGCTCTAGTACACGTTAGAGGTGGCAGTGCCATTGCCGTACAAGAACCAGAGGCTGAGATGGAGAGCATCCATTTTTTTTGTTTATGCAAATGCAACGGCATCGATTTCTAAAGTAGTTGGGCATCAGCAATTCAGGGTCACCACTCAATTGTCATTTTTGACCCGGTTAGGCAATCAGGCCCCATGTCTGCATCAGCCGGTGTATCACTCACTGATCACCGCTCAGTTTGGAGCACTTAGAAACAACAATTAGTCAAACATCTCCACTTTTCAAACGCAAAAGCGACCATCATATATTCATATCATATGAGCAAGTTCTTCAAATCTTCACTCTTCAGGCAGCAGTAGCACTCATCTTTTGTTGCCATGATTCCTTTTTGCTCGCGTGCCAGGTGTGGAGCAATGGCAATTTGAGGAAAGTGAGAGGGCTGGCTCGCCCCACCGCCTCCGCACCCATGGACACGACTGACCGCTTATCGCTGACGGTCCTCATCACTTTGTCCCTGGACAACATCATCTCGCCCTTGATCCCGCTCTCCAATGCCGCCGGAGAAGGTGAAGATGACAGCGCCGACGAGGCCAACGATGCCGCAGCCGACGGGGATGGATGGAAGTTTCACTCTTTCCTACTGGAGGACTATGCGTGGAGGGTGTACCACCAGCGGTTTCAGTTTAAGGATCCATTGGTCCGGTACAGGATATGAATTCACCAGTCATGAACTGTAAGCATTGTCTTGTATGCTGGTGTGTCATGTACTCGTGTGTGACCTACTATTTGGCTTTGGAGTGTTTTGAGCATGATTACACCACGACACGAGCGAAGAATTGCCTGACTTCATCATCTTAACAGAGAAAGTGAGGAACTCATCTTCACCTTACATTCTTTTCATCTCTGTAGTGGTTTCGTATTTATCTCCAATAATCCAACTATGCCTGTCGAAACCTTGGATAAATCCCGAAATATAAATGGACAAAGTGGGTACATTACAAGATACGCAGCTCTGCTCGTTCCAGCATCAACTTCAGACTCTAAAAAGAAAATAGCATCAACTTCAGACTCTAAAAAAAAAATAGCATCAACTTCAGATTCAATACGTGGCCGCGGATAGGTACCCTGTAACTAAGCACGGGAAATGTCGCGCATTTTTCAAAATATGGCCTTGCTCATTTTCGTGCAGTAGCTTGCCGGATGAGTTTCTCTACCAATCCTCGTGAGGTGGAGCCGTTGTTTTGCCTGTCCCTGTTTCTCTTAGGGCTTATTGGAAGAGCTCCACTCTATAAAAATCAGCTCTAGCTTTAACAATTTCATATTTTCAGCTCCACTCCGCCTACTTCAATTAATATGGAGCTGGCTCAACGTGTTGGCTATAAATGTAACTCCAGCTCTAGAAAATATAAGATTTGATGAAAAATATCATTCTTACCCTTACATTGATTATTTTAGTCTGGTTTTTTTTCGTTCTGCTACAGTACCAGACAAAAAACCGACGAAAAAAAGCTACGTGAGGAACGGAGGCGGTGGAGAAAAAAAAGAAAGAATTGTTGGTCTGGTTTTTTTTTCCTGCTATAGGACGCCGCTAACAAAAAAAACGACGGAAAAAAAAGGAAAAAAAAAGAAAAAGCTACGACAGGGAATGGAGGTGACGGATAAAAAGAAGAAAAAAAAACAAAGTGAGGGAGGGAGTCGGACGGGACACATGATAAAGTGAAACATATGCGCAATCGATGGCAGTGGTGGGTAATTTCACCTAACTCCATGAGAAGGTATGAAATCTTTATCTCTCGAGCACCCCTTGAGGTGCTCTATGTTTTACGTGGACTTGGTCTCTAATTCCACCTTTTATTTAGAGCTGCAAAACGAAGCCGCGCGTGTTTGGGTAAAAAAATTGATAGCGGAGTTGTAAAAGTTGAAGCGGAGCCGTGCCAAACAGCCCCATGAAATCGATCTTGTTGCTTTCTTTTTTACTATGCTAATAATGAACCGAGTATGTGAGTAGTAAAGGCAAACTTAACTGATGCTGAATTCAAATGCAACAGAACTTTTTCCTCGCAAAGAAAAAATGCAATAGAACATTTCCCTCGTAAAGAAAAAAAAGCAAAATATAATTGAACAAATTTTTTTCCGGAGAGGATTGCAATAGAGCATTTAGTGATTTTTTTTAGGAAGCTCGTTCTATCTCTCACAGCTTTTGCCCATTTCCCATGGACGATCCGGCCCATATGCCGCTCCCACGGGCCCATTTATTGTTGTATAGGCCGCAATAGGCTCAGCACCATTGGCCCATGTAAAACCAAGAGCGCCGCCGAGCCAAAACAGGCAAACACACTACCCGGCGGCTACCCCCGTCGCCCGTCGGTCGTCGGAGATTCGAGTTCACCATCCCTCCTCCGCGGCAGCCACCTCACTTGAAGGGGGCAACGGCACGGCGGTGCTGGTCGCCGCTTCCCCTGGGAAACGACACGAGCTCCTGCAGCGTTTGGTCAGGAGATGGGAGGGGGGAGCTGCAGCATCTGCCAGGAGGCGCCGTCAAAGTACAAGTGCCCCTCCTGCCGCACGCCCTAGTGAGTCCTTCCCTACCGTTGTGCGTGGTAATATGTGCTCGCGTCAAGCGTTAGATTCGCGCCCAGGTTACGGTATTAGCGCAATTTCTTGTTTGAGGATCACGAATTCGCCTTCTGTTTTTGTTCCCTGAAAGAAATATGGGTTGGCTAGGGTTCCTGGAACAGAGTGATTAGGCATGTCTGAATTACAAACACCTGAAATTTGCCTTTAGCCACTGGCTTCAAATTCTAGCTTACTGTACATACATACAATCAGTTAAGAAACTGTCCCTACAATTCCAGCATTAAGATGACAGTGCTATGTTGATGCTTATCTTTTCGTTGGGTGGAATTTGAAGCATATTAGTATTATGTACTAACTGATAAATGCTGTATTAATCAAAGAAGCAATATCTGCAACTTTTCCTTAGGAAGATGTTGCAATTACCTCCAAGAGATATAAAGTTAACCCTCTGAGTCTGATATCACAAAATTAGCTAGCTACCATGGTATTTTTCTTTTATCTATCGATAGCCTTTATTTAAAACTACAACTTAAGGATGTCACCTCAGGTAATGTACCTGACCTTTCTTAACTCGTCTGATAGTTAAATCAAGTCGCACACTATTTTACTGGCAATCACCTTGGGCCCATTCAAAATCATGCCCGGAAAGTCTATATGAATGTTCATATTTTGGTACTAGATATATGCTACAGACTTACTGAAAGTATTACCTGTCAACTTTTTATTTTTTTCTTTTACTTGTTGAACCTAATATACCGTATTATTATCCCTTGCAGTTGCTCTGTCACATGCTTTAAAAAGCACAAAGGTACATATCTTCTATCCTTACCTTGCTGCCAGCCTTAAGTTTCTTCAGTGATTTAGGGTCAGTTTTGTTTCCTAGCTGGCTTTGCTAGCCTCGCCTCGCCTGGCAAGGCTAGCTTGCCAGCGGAGAAGAGCCGAGCTGTCTTATTGCAACAAGCAAGCAAAAAGCCTACTATCACAGGCCCCGAGGCACCCAGCAAGCAACGCCAAACACGGTGCTCCTTGCTCAGCCAGGCTAGGCAAACCCAGGCAGTGGATCCAAACTGACCCTTAAAATTTTCTTACAAGACTAAAGAGTAGATTCCAATTTGTCAACCTTAAATTTCTAATGATTTAATATATTCTCACAAAACTAAAGAGTAGCTTCAGCGTGGCAACCCTTTGATCTCCAATGTAGATTGTTTCTCTTGTTCTGAGAACCATAGACACATGCTTACAAGCTGTAACAATCAAGTATATAAGATTGGTTGTTACTTGCTGCTAAATATTTCTTCTTCTTTGCAGAGGAATCTTGCCAAAAGACATTGCCACAGGAAGAAATTATCAAGTCACCAGTGCAGGAGGAAGGAAATGAGTGCTCTAGCTTTTGGGGATAAACTATTAGGATGTAATTGCTTTCTTAACATACTGGGGAGAGGGGAGCAGGGCCTCATTCAAGTTACAACAGGGGTATGAGGTGTAATCCTGACTGTTATTTGCATGTGCTTGTCCTTATTTATTACTTGCTTTGAACTGCCTTGAGCATGGATATCAACTTTTGTTAGTTCATAACACAACAAGCTACAGGTGTTCAGACTTCATATTTTCTTGGCAGTCATAGTGTTAATGTCTCGCTTCAAAGATAATTTGTTGTGTTAGAGGAAGAAAACTTGCTTACTAAGTTACTACTGCATGGACTGATTTAACAGAGCATACTGGTTTAAGCCCTTTTATTTGGGTCAACAACAGCTGCAGATATTACAGCCAACAATAGTAACTTAGTAAGCAAGTTTTCTTCCTTTAACACAACAAATTATCTTTGAAGCGAGACATTAACACTATGACTGCCAAGAAAATATGAAGTCTGAACACCTGTAGCTTGTTGTGTTATGAACTAACAAAAGTTGATATCCATGCTCAAGGCAGTTCAAAGTACTACCAAGGCAACAAGTTTGACCATGTATTACATTTTTAAGCACTTTATATGAATTAAAATGTTGTCAATGTGGATAATACTTAGTAAAAGAAAAGATACTGCATCAGATTAGAATAGATGGGGCATCTCTTAAATTTAGTCCAACTTCCTCAGTGAACATCCATTTTCGAACCAATTCATCTCAAGTCGCGGTTTGTTGAGATATTTGGAAACCGTGACTAAATGCAACTAATTTAGGGAAACTTATATGGGGATATCTTAGACTTTCCATGATTAAATAAGTTCTGATCCGGCACACATCATGTATAAAGGTATTTATTTGCTTTGTCTTCTAAAACAGTACTTTATTTACCCTTTATCAGATAATTACTGTCCTCACTTGGACCACTGAATCTCTGAAAGTATGTTAGTAATGAATTCATGAATGCTAAAGTTATCAAAGGCTGACTGCAGCTTTCTTTATGTGGTTTTTATATGAACTCCGTATCCTTCACAGCGGAACTGAAAGAGATCCAAGATGCTTTAAGGGATCCTGAAATGCAGAAAATGATACTTAAAATTGATGGGTCTTTGGAACCAGAAAAGGTAAGTCTTCATAGTTTGACAATTGTTAAGTTTGAATTGTGTTGACGGCTACCCAAATGGCACTTAAAATACCTATCATAGTGCATCCAATTCAAAACAAAACACTCAGGATGAATATGGTGCAGAATTCTTCCCTTTTGCCCATGGGAATATTATATGGTATATCATGAATGGTTGACAAAATCTTTATAGGCCTATGCCACTTAAATTGTCAGCAGCAGATATGGTATTTTTCAAATTTTTGCAGTTTTGTCTTGTGTTCATTATGTCTATCTTCTCCTTAATTTGTCTGTAGGAATTGGAGAAGGTGATAGAAGGTCAAGCTTTTCGACAGTTCACCGATAAGGTCTTCAGTGATCTCAGTTTGCCTTGCCCTTCGATTTTCTCGTTTCCATTGGTTAATTCTGTACATAATAAATCAAACTTTTATAAACCATATTACTCCTGCATTGCAGATTCTTGACATTGTCAGTCCACAAGAATGATCACCTATCCTGGTTGGTTGGTGGCACTCTGGTGCTGGAGAAAATAGAGGCATCCAAGCAACCAGGAAGGCGGAGTACCTCATCCTATTTTTCATTTCCAGCGGGTTACCTGGTGAAAGGAATTTATGGTTACTGTGAAAAATCTCAGTTGCCAAAGATATTTCTTCTTTGGTAGTACCCTACATTTCGGGTCAACAAGTGGCTTATGTCAATGTAGTATAGACAGCGACTCTGTACTGACTTTGTGGAGAGGATGCTGGGGAAAATGGGTGGATGCTTCTATTGACCGATTGGCAGACCGTATATTTCTCCTCTATGCTCTTGACAAAAGCGAACTAACGGTCAATGAACGCGTGCGAAATTATTCTTGCGTAATCTTTGTTTTCGATCTTTTTTGTTTTTCTGGAAAAAAACTTTGTTTTCACCCTGACATCGTTTATGCAGGAACCATTCATTTCTCTAGGGATTTTGGATTTGAATCTCAGTTCCCTTTCCCAATAATGCGAGATCAGATTCAAGTAAAAACCACCACGTCCTTTTCAAAAACTGCCTTGAGCATGGATATCAACTTTTGTTAGTTCATAACACAACAAGCTACAGGTGTTCAGACTTCATATTTTCTTGGCAGTCATAGTGTTAATGTCTCGCTTCAAAGATAATTTGTTGTGTTAGAGGAAGAAAACTTGCTTACTAAGTTACTACTGCATGGACTGATTTAACAGAGCATACTGGTTTAAGCCCTTTTATTTGGGTCAACAACAGCTGCAGATATTACAGCCAACAATAGTAACTTAGTAAGCAAGTTTTCTTCCTCCGATGAGGCCGGCGGGAGCAACAGAAGGATGGATCTGAACCTTTACCTCGGTCTCCCCCGCGCCCCGCGCCCGCGCCGCTCTGACCTCGGCTCCGACCTCGCCCTCAGCACCCCGATGCCCTCCTCCCCGTCGTCCTCCGCCGCGTCCGTCGACGCGCCGCCGCCGCCGCCGGAGGCCCTGCACCCGCCGTACTCCCCCTCCCGCGCTGACCTCTCCCCTCCGCCGCCGGAGGTGTACTCCCCCTACAACCCCGAGGACTCGCCTGTTCCGGACGCGCATCTGTACATGCCGTCACTGGAACCGCTCACCCCCGGGCTTCAAAGCATGCCGCCTCCGGAGCCGCTCATCCGCGGTCTCCGAGACGAGCTTGGGTACGCCGTCCAGCCACCGCCACCGCCGCTGGTACGGGCCAGCGAACTGCTGGGGTGGGAGGACCGGCCTTCCTCGTCAACGGCCTCCTCATCTTTCTTCCCGGACGCTGCCATCCGGTACAGGCGGCTGCTCGAGCAAACTGGAAGCCGGTGGCTTCGCGCGAGGAGGCTCAGGTCTGACCTTCCGCCCCTCAGCTCTGAGGCTCGCCCCTCTGTGCAGGACGCCACCGTGCCAATGCCCCAGCATGAGCTCGAGCTGGCAGCTGATACTGCTGAAATGAATAAGGTGACTGGCAATGACGCAGAATTAGGTGCCATGGAGGAGTCCACCGAGGGGCGCGGCAAGACTGCTGCCACATTCGAGTGTAACATATGCTTTGAGATGGCAGGTGAGCCTGTAGTCACTTCCTGTGGCCACCTCTTCTGCTGGCCATGCTTGTATCAGTGGTTGAATGTTTACTCCAACCACAAGGAATGCCCAGTCTGCAAAGGCGAGGTTACGGAGACAAATATTACTCCTATATATACTTAAAATTGATGGGTCTTTGGAACCAGAAAAGGTAAGTCTTCATAGTTTGACAATTGTTAAGTTTGAATTGTGTTGACGGCTACCCAAATGGCACTTAAAATACCTATCATAGTGCATCCAATTCAAAACAAAACACTCAGGATGAATATGGTGCAGAATTCTTCCCTTTTGCCCATGGGAATATTATATGGTATATCATGAATGGTTGACAAAATCTTTATAGGCCTATGCCACTTAAATTGTCAGCAGCAGATATGGTATTTTTCAAATTTTTGCAGTTTTGTCTTGTGTTCATTATGTCTATCTTCTCCTTAATTTGTCTGTAGGAATTGGAGAAGGTGATAGAAGGTCAAGCTTTTCGACAGTTCACCGATAAGGTCTTCAGTCATCTCAGTTTGCCTTGCCCTTTGATTTCCTCGTTTCCATTGGTTAATTCTGTACATAATAAATCAAACTTTTATAAACCATATTACTCCTGCATTGCAGATTCTTGACATTGTCAGTCCACAAGAATGATCACCTATCCTAGTTGATTGATGGCACTCTGGGTGCTGGAGAAAATAGAGGCATCCAAGCAACCAGGAAGGCGGAGTACCTCATCCTATTTTTCATTTCCAGCGGGTTACCTGGTGAAAGGAATTTATGGTTACTGTGAAAAATCTCAGTTGCCAAAGATATTTCTTCTTTGGTAGTACCCTACATTTCGGGTCAACAAGTGGCTTATGTCAATGTAGTATAGACAGCGACTCTGTACTGACTTTGTGGAGAGGATGCTGGGGAAAATGGGTGGATGCTACCATTAACCGATTGGTAGACCGTATATTTCTCCTCTATGTTCTTGACAAAAGCGAACTAACGGTCAATGAACGCGTGCGAAATTATTCTTGCGTAATCTTTGTTTTCGATCTTTTTTGTTTTTCTGAAAAAAAAACTTTGTTTTCACCGTTTATGCAGGAATCATTCATTTCTCTAGGGATTTTGGATTTGAATCTCAGTTCCCTTTCCCAATAATGCGAGATCAGATTCAAGTAAAAATCACCACGTCCTTTTCAAAAAGCATAGTGCTAAAGGCTAAATGCATCTATGTTGTACAACATAGGCTTTACCCTTTTGTACAACTGTACATCATCTCTCTCTTTTCGTCGTCCTGTAAAATTGTCCGTGAGAAGCATGAGCGGGGCCGTCCTTTGCTCGTTCCGTTGGGCCGTTGAGACGTCAGACGTGGAGTTAAAACGGTTAAAACAGCGGGTGAAAGCGGAATATGGTTTTTTTTAACTGTCGTGGAAATGAAATCCCCTTTCCACCGTGACAGCACAAGCTGATATAACATGTTCTCCTCCCCATTTCGGGCTTGCCGCACCCCCTCTTGGCCGCCCGACCCCCCGCCCCATTCGCCGCCACCGCCCCCCTCGTCGGCGGCCGCCGCGCCCGGCCGCTTTGCCGCTCGCTAATCTCTCGCTACAGCGGCAGCGAGGGCGCGCCAGGGATCCTCCGCCCATGACCCGGCGCCGAGTCCGCACGCCAAGATAGGGTTTGCTTCTTGCAGACCCCGGCATCGGTGAGGCGGCCGGCCCGGTTGGGAAGCGGGGCGGCAGGGCTCTGGGGAAGCGGCTCGCCGTCGGATGGACGCCGATGAGGCCGGCGGGAGCAACAGAAGGATGGATCTGAACCTTTACCTCGGTCTCCCCCGCGCCCCGCGCCCGCGCCGCTCTGACCTCGGCTCCGACCTCGCCCTCAGCACCCCGATGCCCTCCTCCCCGTCGTCCTCCGCCGCGTCCGTCGACGCGCCGCCGCCGCCGCCGGAGGCCCTGCACCCGCCGTACTCCCCCTCCCGCGCTGACCTCTCCCCTCCGCCGCCGGAGGTGTACTCCCCCTACAACCCCGAGGACTCGCCTGTTCCGGACGCGCATCTGTACATGCCGTCACTGGAACCGCTCACCCCCGGGCTTCAAAGCATGCCGCCTCCGGAGCCGCTCATCCGCGGTCTCCGAGACGAGCTTGGGTACGCCGTCCAGCCACCGCCACCGCCGCTGGTACGGGCCAGCGAACTGCTGGGGTGGGAGGACCGGCCTTCCTCGTCAACGGCCTCCTCATCTTTCTTCCCGGACGCTGCCATCCGGTACAGGCGGCTGCTCGAGCAAACTGGAAGCCGGTGGCTTCGCGCGAGGAGGCTCAGGTCTGACCTTCCGCCCCTCAGCTCTGAGGCTCGCCCCTCTGTGCAGGACGCCACCGTGCCAATGCCCCAGCATGAGCTCGAGCTGGCAGCTGATACTGCTGAAATGAATAAGGTGACTGGCAATGACGCAGAATTAGGTGCCATGGAGGAGTCCACCGAGGGGCGCGGCAAGACTGCTGCCACATTCGAGTGTAACATATGCTTTGAGATGGCAGGTGAGCCTGTAGTCACTTCCTGTGGCCACCTCTTCTGCTGGCCATGCTTGTATCAGTGGTTGAATGTTTACTCCAACCACAAGGAATGCCCAGTCTGCAAAGGCGAGGTTACGGAGACAAATATTACTCCTATATATACTTAAAATTGATGGGTCTTTGGAACCAGAAAAGGTAAGTCTTCATAGTTTGACAATTGTTAAGTTTGAATTGTGTTGACGGCTACCCAAATGGCACTTAAAATACCTATCATAGTGCATCCAATTCAAAACAAAACACTCAGGATGAATATGGTGCAGAATTCTTCCCTTTTGCCCATGGGAATATTATATGGTATATCATGAATGGTTGACAAAATCTTTATAGGCCTATGCCACTTAAATTGTCAGCAGCAGATATGGTATTTTTCAAATTTTTGCAGTTTTGTCTTGTGTTCATTATGTCTATCTTCTCCTTAATTTGTCTGTAGGAATTGGAGAAGGTGATAGAAGGTCAAGCTTTTCGACAGTTCACCGATAAGGTCTTCAGTGATCTCAGTTTGCCTTGCCCTTCGATTTTCTCGTTTCCATTGGTTAATTCTGTACATAATAAATCAAACTTTTATAAACCATATTACTCCTGCATTGCAGATTCTTGACATTGTCAGTCCACAAGAATGATCACCTATCCTAGTTGATTGATGGCACTCTGGGTGCTGGAGAAAATAGAGGCATCCAAGCAACCAGGAAGGCGGAGTACCTCATCCTATTTTTCATTTCCAGCGGGTTACCTGGTGAAAGGAATTTATGGTTACTGTGAAAAATCTCAGTTGCCAAAGATATTTCTTCTTTGGTAGTACCCTACATTTCGGGTCAACAAGTGGCTTATGTCAATGTAGTATAGACAGCGACTCTGTACTGACTTTGTGGAGAGGATGCTGGGGAAAATGGGTGGATGCTACCATTAACCGATTGGTAGACCGTATATTTCTCCTCTATGTTCTTGACAAAAGCGAACTAACGGTCAATGAACACGTGCAAAATTATTCTTGCGTAATCTTTGTTTTCGATCTTTTTTGTTTTTCTGAAAAAAAAACTTTGTTTTCACCGTTTATGCAGGAATCATTCATTTCTCTAGGGATTTTGGATTTGAATCTCAGTTCCCTTTCCCAATAATGCGAGATCAGATTCAAGTAAAAATCACCACGTCCTTTTCAAAAAGCATAGTGCTAAAGGCTAAATGCATCTATGTTGTACAACATAGGCTTTACCCTTTTGTACAACTGTACATCATCTCTCTCTTTTCGTCGTCCTGTAAAATTGTCCGTGAGAAGCATGAGCGGGGCCGTCCTTTGCTCGTTCCGTTGGGCCGTTGAGACGTCAGACGTGGAGTTAAAACGGTTAAAACAGCGGGTGAAAGATCAGCGGAATATGTTTTTTTAACTGTCGTGGAAATGAAATTCCCTTTCCACCGTGACAGCACAAGCTGATATAAACATGCTCTCCTCCCCATTTCGGGCTTGCTCCCCTTGGCCGCCCGATCCCCCACCCCATTCTCCGCCACCGCCCCCCTCGTCGGCGGCGGCCGCGCCCGGCCGCTTTGCCGCGCGCTAATATCTCGCTACAGCGGCAGAGAGGGCGCGCGCCAGGGATCCTCCGCCCATGACCCGGCGGTGCGTCCGCACGCGAAGATAGGGTTTGCTTCTTGCAGACCCCGGCATCGGTGAGGCGTCGGCGGTCGGCCCGGTTGGGAAGCGGGGCGGCAGGGCTCTGGGGAAGCGGCTCGCCGTCGGATGGACGCCGATGAGGCCGGCGGGAGCAACAGAAGGATGGATCTGAACCTTTACCTCGGTCTCCCCCGCGCCCCGCGCCCGCGCCGCTCTGACCTCGGCTCCGACCTCGCCCTCAGCACCCCGATGCCCTCCTCCCCGTCGTCCTCCGCCGCGTCCGTCGACGCGCCGCCGCCGCCGCCGGAGGCCCTGCACCCGCCGTACTCCCCCTCCCGCGCTGACCTCTCCCCTCCGCCGCCGGAGGTGTACTCCCCCTACAACCCCGAGGACTCGCCTGTTCCGGACGCGCATCTGTACATGCCGTCACTGGAACCGCTCACCCCCGGGCTTCAAAGCATGCCGCCTCCGGAGCCGCTCATCCGCGGTCTCCGAGACGAGCTTGACGTCCAGCCGCCGCCGCCGCCGCCGCCGCTGGTACGGGCCAGCGAACTGCTGGGGTGGGAGGACCGGCCTTCCTCGTCAACGGCCTCCTCATCTTTCTTCCCGGACGCTGCCATCCGGTACAGGCGGCTGCTCGAGCAAACTGGAAGCCGGTGGCTTCGCGCGAGGAGGCTCAGGTCTGACCTTCCGCCCCTCAGCTCTGAGGCTCGCCCCTCTGTGCAGGACGCCACCGTGCCAATGCCCCAGCATGAGCTCGAGCTGGCAGCTGATACTGCTGAAATGAATAAGGTGACTGGCAATGACGCAGAATTAGGTGCCATGGAGGAGTCCACCGAGGGGCGCGGCAAGACTGCTGCCACATTCGAGTGTAACATATGCTTTGAGATGGCAGGTGAGCCTGTAGTCACTTCCTGTGGCCACCTCTTCTGCTGGCCATGCTTGTATCAGTGGTTGAATGTTTACTCCAACCACAAGGAATGCCCAGTCTGCAAAGGCGAGGTTACGGAGACAAATATTACTCCTATATATGGCAGAGGAAATTCCGATGGAGAGAAGGCTGTGGAAGATGGGAAGGCGCAAGGTCCTACAATCCCGCCAAGGCCACATGGAAATCGCCTTGAGAGCTTCAGGCAACAATTCCACCATATGCGACCAATCTCAAGAAGGCTTGGTGAGGCACATGGGATACTTTCATCGTGGAGGCGCCTTCTGGATCAGCAGATTATGAGCAGTGTGAGTAGGTTTGAAGGGCCGTCTGAATCAGCTGCACAGGAAATAAACGACAGTGCTCAACATGCTGCTCGCCTAAGCAGAATTGCATTGGCCACAAGCATGAGAGTAAGGAGGTTGCAGAGAGAAGCTGAGGGCGGCGCTGATGATTCATCCACTGGCCCTGATACTGGTTTCACAGGAAACAATGCATCAGAATCATCAAGGCGTGGCTCAACACCACGTGTATCAGATAGATTTGAATTGTTGGAGCGTCTTGCCTATATTGGCATCGCAAACACAGAAAGACTGGCCAGTGCCATGAGTGACCTTACAAGAATAGCTTCACCAAGTCAATATGGAGGATCTACTTCGTCATCAATTCCTCAAAATAACGAGCCAGCTGTTGATGGAGCTCGTGTTGCTGGATTACCTTCTGCAGACCAAGCTTCTAATTCGAGCACTGTTGCAGTGATACAGGGGGATGCGGGTATCTCAGAGAGTGCAGGAGAGCCTAGCAATGCAGGCTCGTCGAGATCCCTGAGGAGGAGAGGAAGAAGCAATAACTTAGGGTCTTTGGATGTGGATGGTGGGGGGCTCCAACGGAACAAGAGGCGCAGAATGAACTGAAACCCTCTCGATATCGATGTTGTTCCAAACCTCACTTGGCCTCCTTTGCTGATTTCAGTTGTATTCCATAACTTTGGGTGATATCATGCTGTTTCTTCCTTTTTACCTGTTTACGAGGTATATGTGAAACAGCTCCTTGTTCGGTTTGCTCTGTAGCTGTACCCCCTTCATTTTCAGAATCGAGTTGTATTCACATCTATAGAGGAAATTTAATTGTGCTGTTTGAAAGGATTTTTGTGTTCATAAATTGAATGCTATTGTGCATTCTTCGGAATATCATTTTGCCAACTGAGGCAATCAAATGGAGATGTTATTTATGCATCGGTTCTAAGCCAAACGGGAAACGTTTTGTATATAGCGAATGTGTTAAAGCTGGGAAATGGACTGCCTTCGTCGTTCGTTTAAAAGACGCCATTCAGTTCAGTTCTTACTACAGAGAAAGCGATGTCATACCTTGAACTTGTGATCATATTTTCATTGAGCAGGAGAGGAGATAACTGGCATTATCGTCACAGCATCCTAACAATCACACTACAGCCTTTGGTGCCATTTTTTGAACAAACAGTTATTTACAAGTTCAAACACCGATTTCTTTGAAGCGCTGTGCCCTGGACTTTTTGAAAAAAAAAATCTCCTGGTACAACAACTTATTTACAGCCATGAAAACCATCTATTTGTCCAGTGAATCTTCCTCGCGTTTTTTTCTTTGACGAGGAAGAAACCAAAGTTACAAAGTAGTATATATTCATGACATACGAGTAACTGTTGTTATTCATAATTTACCTTTGAATTGTGCTTTGGAACTTCCAAGCAGATAACTAACAGGGATAAACATTAAAGGGGATAAAGAAATAAAAGAAGTGACCGTGACCTATAGCACTTTGTCGAACTTATACTGTTCAGACATCAACGTGCAGTCACTCTAGATTCTGCTTATGTCCCGACCAAACAACAACGTGGTCAGCCAATTGATAGCCACATAGAACCTATTCCTCCAGCTGACAACACGAGTTAGGTACGCCGAGCGCCAGATAAACCAGCTCACAAATCCTGCAAGAGAGATCCCTCTCGACTCCTGCCGATGGAGAAAGAGATTTGTTTCAGTAGACCATGAGCAGCTAGTAACTGTTAAAGCTTGCAAATACCAAATAGAGAACACATCACCATACCTTGTTTTGCCTCAGATCGACTAGAGCTTTGTATCTTCCAACAGTTGCCATGCTGCCTAGATGCTTGTACACAAAGGGTGGCACCGGATCAGCTTCAGCCTCAGAGTTTGCATGCCCGCCTCCAGCTTTCATGACATGGTTGAGCAGGCTGGCGAGGTATTTACCTTGTCGCTCTGCAACCTGTTAAAGTGTACAAATGGAATGGAAAAGAATTGTATTAATTGACAACAATTCTTCTGAAAGGGGAATAACTGAACCATAGAAATGTGCAAGAGGAACAGAAATATTTTCCAGTTAAATTTTGATGCAAATGTGTTTGTTCATATTAATTTCATTTTCCACCCCGTTCTACCGGATGCTATAGAAAACAACGCTGAGTGCTCATACAGTTTGGCATACTTTTGTGAGCAAGATGGTTCGTGAAACTACCTGAGCTAGAGCTGGGAGAACATCCTTGCCAGTGCTTTCGAGAAATCCACTGCAGTCACCAATAGCATACACATCCCGAACAGAAGGAACTCGCAACCACTCATCTACACCAATCCTGCGAACATTGGAAAAAACATTGAAGGTCCTAGGACAGAACATGAATATGGTATCAGCATATGCCTACATTGCATGCTTCTAACACTCAAAAACTACTGAAGATGTGAGCATGCGCTGACAATGCAAACTTATTCAGTATATGATGGTGCATAGACAATATGTGAGCATACCAATTTATTATACCTTCCACCAGGTGACTTGGGAAATGGCAACGATTTGACAAATGGTGAAGCGCCAACTCCGGTGGACCATACTAGCAAACCATAAGGAACCTCCTCTCCAGTGTCAAGGATTAATTTGTTAGGTTGTACATCCTTAACAATTCCTTGCACAAGCCTAACACCTGACTGGTGGGTGAACATACACAAACAAATTATTTATCAATGTTCAACTATATTGAGAAAAAACATGCAATCCTTCAATAGGTCTATTAGAGCCATCTATGGCTATGCGATTCTCAGCATGCTATATTTGGAAATATAACTCTGCTAAATATTGGCCTGTTCAGGCCTTAAAGCCAAAAATGATATCACACTAAATATTGAAAAGAGACTACGAACCTTAATTAATTGGTTTGTAGCATATTGCCTGAGGCGAACATCAAAGGATGACAATATCTCATTTGCCTGAAATAATAAGACAAACTAGCTGATATGATAGTTCCCATTAAAAAAAAGGGTAAACATAGAAAAACAACAGCACAGACCTCAATCAAGGTCACATGAATATAATCCTTCACATGTGAATAACGTTGTTTAACATCTCGCATGATGAAATCACTAAGTTCACCACTAAATTCCACCCCAGTTGGACCACCTCCAACAACAACACAGTGCAACAGTCTGCGCTTTTCTTCCTCTGAAAGTCCTGTTTAGCCAATAGCATTTGTCTATGAGTGCTCAGCAATAATAAGGTGGATAACATTAGGTTTGAGCAGGCAAGGTAACTTTTGGTTTCTATAGCCAAATATTTCAGCCTGAAGATAGTTGTATCCTAAATTTTACTAGATTAGCACAGACATAAGATGTCAAATGAATAAGGCGGACATACCAGGTACGTCAGACAACATCAGATTAAGAAGGAGCCTTCTACGAATCTCTTGAGCATGGTGAACTTCCCGAAGAAAGATTGCATTTTCAGTAACACCATGTATCCCAAAAGTTGATGCCTCAGCTCCACATGCAAAAACTAGCTTGTCATAAGCAACCTTGAATTTCCATGGTTCTAAGGTCTCTTTCTCACCGTCTGTAACTGTCTCGCAATCAATCTAAAAGGAAAAGGATTCGAATAAATAGATAGAAGTGGAGTATAGAGAAAAATCAATGTCTAATTGTCTATAGAAAAGGTTCCTGGGACATCCCTCCAAAGCCAAGTAAAGTTAATAGAGTCTATAACTCTCCCTATGTATACTAGAGTACTATCCATTTTTTTCTTGTTGTGTGTGCATGTCTACTTGTGCCTAATCAGTCTGAGACACGCCTACCCACGCAGTATCAGCTCCTATCTTAGTGCAATGATACACATCTCTCCTGCATATTCCAGAAAACAAGTATCAGCAGGGACTTTATAGGTTACACATCAGATCTTTGGTGGCATTGACTCTTTGATCCAGCAAAGATTGTGAGGTGAATTAGAAGCTATGCACATATTAATCAATGGCATCACAACAACTAGTAGAATGATGCAGCATGTAGATCAGTATGACCAAAAGTGTGTCGGATGAATATATGCACATATACTGTTTGTTTCCCCAACTCATATAACCGTTTTTGGCATAATAATCGATCCAAGGTTTAGTACAGAGATAGACCCACACGAATCATACTTATATAAACGAGTGAGGCCCTGATCTTGAACTTCGCACTTAAAAGCTAAAAATGCTCTGGCAAAAGGCAGCACAGCAACCAAACATTTGCTACAGACTGCTAAACTGCAGCACATGCTAGATGTATCATGTTGTAGATGAGTAAAGCTAAGGTTCCACCTTTCTCCTCTGCCCAACTAACCCCGGACATCTCTCTCAGTCACTCATGTCGTATCCTGAAAAAGGTCAAATGCATCTATCCACAAGACTAGCATAAATGCACTCTGAGAATTCCTCCAAGAATCAGGGAGCACAGACGTGTGTGAAAGCAACAGCACTTTGGTATGATCGACACACATGGCAATCGACACGCCTACCCAGAATCGGGGGATCTCACCGTGTGGGCGTCGGGGTCGACGCCGGTGCAGCGGGCGAGGAGGAAGTACGATCCCGGCGACTTGGACACGGCGGGCTGGATGCGCGCGACCGGCTCGGCGACGGAGCGGAACTCGAGCGTGCCGACGCAGGTGGAGGCGAGCAGCGGCGTGAACACCATGTGGTTGCGCGGGGCGACGCAGACGACGTCGTAGCCGCGCGTGTCGAGGTCCTTCATGAGCCGCGACCCCGCCCACCCGGTCCCCAGCACCACCACCCTCGCCTTCTCCCCCTTCGCCGTCGGCCCCAGCCCAGGGAACCCCTTCCTCGCCTCATCCCGCGCACCCGCCGACGCAGCCGCAGTGGTGGAGAAGGCGGACGACCAAGGCTGCTGGCGGTGGTGGTAAGCGGAACCGCTGCGCGCGTGTCGGGTGAGCGAGCGGAGCAGGGCGGAGGCGGCCATGGCTGGCGCGGCGCGAGGGATGGGGAGGAGCGTAGCGTGATAGGCCACAGCGAGAAGTGAGGCGACTTTAACGATCGCATTTTTGTTGGTCTCCGCCCGTGGCGGGCGGGTGGGCCGGCGGCCCGCGGCCGGGCGCCCCGTTCGATACGCTACGCTACGCAGGCCGGAGATCGCGAGGCGGGGCGGCTCAAAACCGCTGGATCACCTCTTGACGGCCCTGATCCGTCCTCGGGAGGTGGCCAGGTGGGGGCGGCCCGCCCTTCTAGATCGAGCTGAGCCGAAGCCGAAGTCGAAGGCGCTTTCGCCGCCGCCGCGTTTGCGGTGGGAAGAAATGGGTGGGAAAGAAAATGGGCGAGTCCTGCCTCGAAATCTCGAGGAAAATCGCCACGCGTCACGAACCACATCCAACCAGGGCCGTGCCCTGCCTCGCGGCCGCCACACGACCCCTCCCCATCCCCCGCCCGCGTAGCCCTGCCTGGACCGCGCCCACCAACGCCGGCCTCCCACGCGCCCCCGCCCAGGCGTACGCGCACCGTGCGCTCGGTCCACGGCTCCACCCGCTCAACAACCCCCGGCCCCCTCGGTCTCTCCTCCTCTCCCCCCATCCCCAATTCGCTTCGCTTCGATTCGCTTCGCACCATGGCCGCCTCCACCTCCCTCTTCTCGCCGTGCGCCCTCACCGCCAAGCTCGGGGCGGGGTACGCGTCCTATGGCCCCGGCCGCCGCGCCAGCGTGCGGCGGCGCGGCCGGCTCTCGGTGGTGGCCGTGCAGACGGGCCCGCAGAAGCCGTCCCCGTCGTCGTCCCAGGCCGCCGCGGCGGAGGACGAGGCGGACGCGCTGCAGAAGCTGCTGAAGCGGGAGTACAAGTACGGGTTCGTCTCCGACTTCGAGTCCTTCTCCATCCCCAAGGGGCTCTCCGAGGCCACCGTCCGCCGCATCTCGGAGCTCAAGGCGGAGCCCGCGTGGATGCTCGACTTCCGCCTCGCCGCCTACCGCCGCTTCCTCACCATGGTCGAGCCCACCTGGAGCGACAACGAGTACGCGCCCGTCGACCTGCAGTCCCTCTGCTACTACTCCGCCCCCAAGACCAAGCCCAAGCTCAACAGCATCGACGAGGTCGACCCGGAGCTGCTCAAGACCTTCGACCGCCTCGGCATCCCGCTCAGCGAGCAGAAGCGCCTCGCCAACGTAGCCGTCGACGCCGTCATCGACTCCACCTCCATCGCCACCACCCACCGCGAGGCGCTCATGGCCAAGGGCGTCATCTTCTGCTCCATCTCCGAGGCCATCCGCGAGTACCCAGACCTTGTCAAGCGCTACCTCGGCAGCATCGTGCCGCCGGGCGACAACTACTATGCCGCCCTGAATTCCGCGGTGTTCAGCGATGGGTCCTTCTGCTACGTGCCCAAGGACACGGTCTGCCCCATGGAAATCTCTACCTATTTCAGGATCAACGACAAGGAGACCGGGCAGTTTGAGAGGACTCTGATTGTGGCTGATGAGAGGAGCACAGTTAGCTATTTGGAAGGCTGTACTGCACCGGCATACGACTCGAATCAGCTCCATGCTGCGGTTGTGGAGCTTGTGTGTGAGGAGGGGGCGGAGATTAAGTACTCCACGGTGCAGAATTGGTATTCTGGTGATGAGGAGGGAAAAGGAGGTATTTATAATTTCGTGACAAAGAGGGGACGATGCAAGGGTCGGGGCTCGAAGATCTCATGGACACAGGTCGAGACGGGGTCTGCTATCACATGGAAGTACCCAAGCGTGGAGCTGGTTGGGGATGACACTGTTGGTGAGTTCTACTCGGTTGCACTTACAAAGGATTGCCAGCAAGCAGACACGGGGACGAAAATGATCCACAAGGGTAAGAATTCACGTAGCCGGATTATATCCAAGGGCATCTCTGCAGGCAAGTCAAGAAATTGCTACCGTGGCCTGGTCCAGATGAACTCTAGTGCAGAGAATGCTTATAATTCTTCACAGTGTGATTCATTGCTGATTGGTGATAATGCTGCTGCGAATACCTATCCTACCATTCAGGTAATGGACTCTTCCCTTTTGCTTGGTTTGGCATATAAGGTTCCATTACTGTGTTAGATAGCTTTTAATGATCCATTATTCAACATGTGTACAGTATACAGTTACCTTCCTTGCATAAGTGCAAATGTTGCAACACGCTATAGGTAAACTGGTAATTTGACTGATTGAGGGTACCATATGAATTTCCTTAGGATGGACCAACTTGATTTGATAATATTTCTGCAATGATTCTATTGAAATACATGGAGCATGTTAAATACTGTCCTGCTTCACTTTACCTTGTAGCAAACTGTTGATCTTGTCTTATTGATCAAATCTTTCAAATTATTGCAGTAGTAAGGAAAGAAAGAAAAGCTAGAAATTATTGCATTCATTTAAGGAGAGAGTTGCTTTGATATAACAGCTAGATGATGAAATTATTATTGTAAAGTTGAGCTGATATTATAATGCTATACAGCATGTTCTCTTCTCACATCCAAATTCTTAATTTCTTAAAGGGGGGCATAGTGCAAAATTTTGATGTGAGTCTAGAATATCAGAGATTGTATTTGTGTGTTGCAGTAGTATGGTTTGTGGTTTGTGGCAAGTAACACAATTGGATTATTCATGATGAGGTCTTTTAGCAAGGAAAGATGAGTTTTCTTTTGTGTTTGACTTCCTAGCTATCGATAGAGTATCAGGCACTTGCAGTCACAATCATGAACTGTGTAGTTTTTTCTTAGCTGGCTCTTAGGTAGCCTGTGAAATTGACATGTGGCCATAATAGTGAAGTGTGTAGTTTTCAGTAAGTAATTAGCTTCCCTTATTGTTTTGTTAAAAAGAAATAGCTAGCCAGTGAAATCCATGTTTCATAGTCAGTATATATCAAAAGCATCCACTTAAAAGATTTGTTAATATGGAACTCTCTATTGAGTAGCTTTGTAGTGCCAATATTAATTATAGCATCTTTGTGTTGTCACTAAAAATGTAGCACATAGTTAGGAGTTTAGTGCTCTATGGAAGTTGAACCTTTGTGGAAAGAAAGCAAATGCATGTGATCTTGTGAATCTGAGATACATGGAGAACATATTAAATCCAATTTGATTATGAACACAAGTTATCTGGACGTATTGGACTATACGTTCATAACATGGCATATTCCCCTGCTCCTTGGATTTCTTCCTACAGCTTATGAATTCATGCTGAACATAACTTTATATGTTTCCTGCTTCTACCATATTTATTTGACAGAACCTTGTTTGTAACAGGTTGGTGGCACTAGTGGCCGTGTTGAGCATGAGGCAAGCACTTCCAAAATTGGGGAGGACCAGCTGTTTTATTTCCAGCAAAGAGGGGTGGATCATGAAAAGGCTGTTGCCGCCATGATTGGTGGATTCTGCCGAGCTGTTTTCGAGCACCTTCCCTATGAGTTCGCACAGGAGGTGGACGCTCTCATGAACCTGAAACTCGAGGGATCAGTTGGTTAATTTGGTGGCCCTGCACAACTTTGTGTAATGCTGCATCATAACCAAGTTACCTAGAAAATCCATGTGTACAGCAAGTACGAGAAGAATAAATCGCATGATAAACGGACATTACCTAGCTTGTTGTAATACTGAATGTTGAAGGTGTCCATGGCAGCGAAGATGGCAGTTGTGTGTGCTTCTCTTCTGATTGCCCATTTTTGCTACTGCTGTAAGCGACCTCTTGTTGGCTCGCCTATGCAAACGGAAGTTTTCGTGTTCACGTAATGGAAATTATCTTCTGTTCCTACACCTGACTCGTACTATCCATACTTTCTGATCCAATTCTTCGTCCTGTGGGTGCGGGGAGGTCATTTTTGTCACATTTTTGTCAATTTGGTTAATGAGAAAATATAACGAGTCGTGGCACCTAATCTCAAAGAAATCTTGAGGTACCTATACCGCCGCGATGCTCTTTTCGTTCTGCTACCATATGCCAAAAAGCTGCTTTCAAGATAAAGAACAGATGTCAAAAGACATAGCGAAGCAGTTCGCTATTGCCATTTCGTTGATCAATAGTTGCACGGCGTTTAGCGGCGGACCATGTCACTAGCAATGACCACTTACAACATTGTCATCTGCTAACTCAACCTAGTACAGGAGTCATATTTTCCACTTACAACGTTATCATCTGCTAACTCAACCTGTCGACCATCTATACTGAGAAAGCGGGTGAGGCGAAGATTCAAGCTTCTTTTTTTTTTTTTGGGAAAGGCGAAGATTCAAGCTGAACGAGGCAGGGGTGTTTTGAATCTCTCATGTCTGCTGAGTGACAATGCGTCATCCACAGTTCCTCGCACAAGCATTTCCACTAAAAACACACTAAATAGGATCATTGACATAATCACACGTTTGAATTTTGAATTTTGTACGTAACCAAACATTATCACACGTTTGAATTTTGAAGGTAAACAAACATTGCAGTTCAGTTAGCATCTTGCTTCATTTGGATTTATATTTTGTAGGTAACCAGATGGAATTGAAAGGATGGATCAACCGAAGAAATCACAAATACAAAATAGATCAGGCCAGAAAATCAATTGATTGAATTTCGCAATTCCATATCACAAGAAGCAAGAAAACATACGAAAGAGAGCATCTCATAACTTGGATCAATTGTTTCAAGTAGCAAACTAGGGACTCACAATGTCACATTCCAGTACAGCCATTAAGTGCTATGAATAAGCCTCAAATGCACCAAGCATAACCACAGCTGAAATAACAGTTTTTAAATGATACGACAGGGCGCATTGTGAGCAGAAATTACAGTTGTGAGCAACTGTAAGGTCATGCAAGAACAATGGCCTTTAACAAAATGTAACAGCACTAAGACTACTAAGATAGATCAAATGCAGACGAGGTCAACCATCGCCTCATTTCTTCTTGGCAGCAGCCTTGGTAACCTTGGCACCAGTTGGGTCCTTCTTCTCCACACTCTTGATGACACCAACAGCAACTGTTTGCCTCATGTCACGGACAGCAAAACGACCAAGAGGAGGGTACTCAGAGAAGGTCTCAACAACCATGGGCTTGGTGGGAATCATCTTCACCATACCAGCGTCACCATTCTTCAGGAACTTGGGCTCACAGCAACGTTCTTCACATTGAAGCCAACATTGTCACCAGGAAGGGCCTCCTGGAGCGCCTCATGGTGCATCTCAACAGACTTCACCTCAGTGGTCAGGCCGCTGGGTCCAAAGGTGACAACCATACCAGGCTTGATGACACCAGTCTCAACACGACCAACAGGAACAGTTCCAATACCACCAATCTTGTACACATCCTGAAGGGGGAGACGCAGGGGCTTGTCTGAAGGCCTCTTCGGCTCATTGATCAAGTCAAGAGCCTCAAGCAGAGTTGGGCCCTTGTACCAGTCAAGGTTGGTGGACCTCTCAATCATGTTGTCACCCTCGAAACCAGAGATGGGAACGAAGTGAATCTTGTCAGGGTTGTATCCAACCTTCTTGAGGTAGGAAGAGACTTCCTTCACGATCTCATCATAACGAGCCTTTGAGTACTTGGGAGTGGTGGCATCCATCTGCAGCAGAACCAAACATTATCAGCATTAAAGCAGACTTACAATGAGGTAAGTGAAAACAGCAACATGAATGCGTCCAAAATCAACAGGATATTTGTGAATACAGCACAAAAGAACTATTTCAATACAGACATTCAGTGTACGTTATTCTAAGGCACTGCACATTCAGTGTACTAATAATTCTATAAAATGCAAGACAGTTCATACAATTAAACAAACATATGTAGCATAGACAGATGGTAAACAAGGTATCTAGCATGCTACTCATGTATATTTCCTATGAAAACAAGTACCAAATTATTTAAAGCAGGTAGTACAATAACTGTATGAATGTCGGCTCACAAGCAAGAGTAAAGTAGGAAGTTCCAGAATTTTACCTTGTTGCAGCAGCAAATCATCTGCTTCACACCAAGTGTGAAAGCAAGGAGAGCATGCTCACGGGTCTGGCCATCCTTGGAGATACCAGCCTCAAAACCACCAGTGGTGGAATCAATAATGAGAACAGCACAGTCAGCCTGGGAGGTACCGGTGATCATATTCTTGATGAAGTCACGGTGACCAGGGGCATCAATGACCGTGCAGTAGTACTTGGTGGTCTCGAACTTCCACAGGGCAATATCGATGGTGATACCTCTCTCACGCTCAGCCTTGAGCTTGTCAAGCACCCACGCATACTTGAAGGACCTCTTGTTCATTTCTGCGGCCTCTTTCTCGAACCTCTCGATCACACGCTTGTCAATACCTCCAAGCTTGTAGATCAGGTGGCCAGTGGTGGTCGACTTGCCAGAGTCGACATGGCCAATGACCACGATGTTGATGTGACTCTTCTCCTTACCCATGGCTAAAGGTGATGCTTAATCTGCAGCATAACATCAGGAAATGTAATTTAGGCATAATACACATCTTGACAGTCACAGCAGAACATTCAGATACTTAAAAGGTAACATACAGTCTTCAGATTAACAACATCAAGCAAAAACAGAACAGCCATAAAAAAGGTACTGTAACATGCTCTAAACCAAGAGACAACCTAGACAACTTAACAGCAAGACAAAGGGAATCACGGACGCCATCAGTTCAATTATCAAATTAATATACAAAACCCTACACTTCTCATACTAGGGATACAGATTCAGAATAGCATAATCGCTAACAATTATGAAATCAGCGGTGTACTCTTACTACATCGGACAAGCTCCTGATAACAAACGAATCGAGCTACAACTGTGGAACAGATAACTTTTAAAAGTACATGGGATGCATCTACAAAACCCTAGCACTTCGCAGCTGGGTGGGGACTCAAAAGCATAATCGCCAAAGACTCGAACTACTGAAGGCGATGATGAAATTGCTCCCATAGTGCGACTACATCAGATAGCTGTAAGAGGCTCCTGAAAACAGACGAATCGAACTAGGACGAGAAGAAACAAACCCAGGGAGTAAATCATCGGAGAACACATACATCTACGGATACTCAGCCAAAACACACAGATCTAAAGCAGGAATATATGCGCCGATCTAAAGCTAACTCTATCGACGTACCAAAAGGCTAAGCAAGAGGGCAGATCTAGAGACTCACCTCCCGGAGTATCGACAGACGGCGGCGCGGGGAGAAGGGAGTCGAGGGTTGGGGCGGGAGGCGAATGCTTCGTTATATAGGCAGCGCGATAGCTAGGGTTCCATACTGGCCGCCCGATCCGCATCTAGTGACCGTAGATGTAAGGAACCGCGAAGGCGACACGTAAGCGCTACATTTATTTTTTAGGAATTTCGTAGCGCCCACGTCGGTCTCGTAGATGCACGAAACTGGCACTACCGCTTTTCTTTCTTTCTTTATTTCTTTCTTTCTTTCTTTCTTTTCTCACACAACCGGAACCTAGCATTTTATTTTGATTCATTTGGCAGCCGACCATGAACTATTGCTAACCTTCCTTTCTCTGACTATGCACCATCTTATCCGTCCTCTCGTTAATCCAAGGCATCTTCTATCCTGAACCCCAAGGGCACCTCGAAAGCCCCTGCGCCCCGTTCTTATCTGCTCCTGGTAGTAAGCTCTCGGCAGTACTCCCCTCCCATCCTCAATCGGCCCCCTCCCGTCCGCCTCCGGCGAGCTCGCCGGAGCGCGACGGGAGCGGAGTCTCGTCTCCTTCTCTCTGTTGTACATAGCTCTAGGTAGTAGTCCCTTCATGGGTAGTGCCCGCCGTGGCAAGTGCCTCCCGGGTGTTGCGGCCGCCGTCGTTGTCGCCGTTGGCTTCCTCGTCGCCGTCGACTGCGCCGCCCAGGTGTGCCCCTATAAAATAATATTGCTTACCCATCTTCTGCAGCTCAGATCTACCGCCGTCTACCTCCGCCTCGCCGGATCTGGGCTCTGTCTCTCCTCCGCCTTCGCCTCCATCTTCGCTTAGCCTATGCGGAATCAGATTACCTCCGGGCAGCTTCGCATCAGATAGAGCTTCGTCGTTTTCGTCTTCCCCTGGGTCTCGATTTGGAGCCTCTTCTTCTATCTCCGGCGACGGCAATCAAATTATCTTTCGGTCGCTTGGTGTGCGCCTCTTCTTCGGCTCCGTCGACCCATCTTCAACCGTTGCTTTGCACGGTCCTTCCGCCCGGGTGTATGCGCCATAGTTGCCTCTACAGCCCACCGCCGGCGAGCTCGTCGTGGCTCTTGTTTCTGTTGCTGCTGTTCTTATCCGGTCTTAGGACCAAGTTGTAATTTGGTCTTCTTCGGAGGACCTTTCTGTAATTTGGCTGCTTAATATATTATGTTGCTGTTGTCAAAAAAAAACTCTACATACAGTACAGGGCGTCGCTTCTGCTTTTGAATGCAGTAGTAACTTACTCGTCTTACCGTGTTGAATGCAGGCAGCGGACGGAGTGACGGACGACGCTATATACGGGGGACAGGGATTCAGTGCCTTTACTCCTTATACGGACAGGGCCAGCTGCTAGCCCAAACAAAGCCCGGCCTCCGATCCCTCGCTCAAGAGAAACCACTAGAAACAAACAGAGAAGCAGCGCGCCGCGCCATGGCACCGCCGGAACACGGCAACCTGCAGCTGCTGCCGGCCTCCTCCGACGACGACAGCGGCGGCTCATCCTCCGACGGCGACGACGACCTCCTTTTGCAGGTACTCTTGGGCGGCGGCGGCGACTTATCCTCCGACGACATCTCTTCCATTTGGGCGCAGCAGCAGGAATTCCGGCGGCTGGTCCGCTCCTACAACCTCGTCCCCGACCCCGACATGGGCTCCAACTCCAACCCGTCGCACCTCTACTTGGACCGCGACGTCGCAGTCCATAGTCGGATGATGCAGCGGGTCGTCTGCATCCTGCGACGCCAACTCCGACGAGCCCGACACCGACGACTCCGAGCCCGATACCTGCGACTCCGAGCCTGCATTTCCTTCAGATCCATTTTCCGACTCCGGCGGCTTCAGCTGCTGCTCCCACGACGACCCTCCTAAATTAAACAGCCCTCGCTCGATCTTGTGTACGTTGCAGGCCGGGAAGGAGTGCGTGCGTGCATTCTTTTGTGTTGCTGTTGCCTCTACTCCGTATGTTGTTTGCAGGAATTGGAGGAAGCTAGCTGCAAGTTGAATATTTTGCTGTCACAAAAGATTGCATTCTTTTCTGTTGCTCGTACGTCGTCGTCATTTTGGTCCAGGCTGATCGACATGCATGGACGGCTAATCTATCTAGAAATAGGCTTATTAGCTACGTGTTGATTCTGCTAGCTTTTTAAGGCCGGGCAGGCTTGAACCAAAGCAGATTAATTAAGTGGAAACATGTATGGTTGTTGCTGTCTTTTTATATATCATCTAGTATTGGATAATGAGATGACGATGATGACGATGATGGAGGCCTTTTGTTGAGTCTCTCTTTCTCTTGCTTTAGGAGGGATTACCTCTCAGCTTTCCATGCAATGCCGCAAATCATACGTGTTTGGTTATTTTAACTAAGTAGAGAAAAAACTACAAAGACAAGGCGTGATGTAGCTAAAAGAGATGTTAGTCCGTTAATTATATGGCGTAAATCAGTGTCCGATTGCACTAAATCGTTATTAAATTGAGATGGGATGACTAGTGCACCTGTTTAGATAGTTAATCACTAGTTATTCAATTAAGATGAGATGACTAAATGACGGACTGCTTTGATAACAATCTCAGTGGGGACTGCGTCGCGCTCGTGTACGTCGCCCTCCGCTCCACGGCAGTACTGGCCGGCTAGATGGCAATGCTCTTGAGGTCGATGATGGAGAAGGCGCTGCAGGCCCTCGTCGGCTGTTGGACCCGCCGCCGCTCATCGGCGTCGTCTTCGGCTTCCTCAAGGGCAGGTGCGCATGGCAGTGGGATGTGCACAGCCGCGGCACAGCCTTCAACTTTAATTTGTCAGCGCCTCTGGATTACTCGCCTGGCAGGCAGCATGGACGCGCGCGGCAACTGCTGACCTGACGCAAAGGAGACGCCATAAACTGAGTTGACAGGTGCTTTTCGGGCTCACGTCTCTCGCTGTGTTTAGTTAGAAAAAGAAGAAGGGGGTGTTTAGTTCCTGGAGAAAGGTAAAAAGTGAAGTGAAAATGTCGTATCGGATACTGTAACACTCGCCGCCCTGCTGGGGTTCTTCCTCCTCAAGGCCTGGACGGGGCTCCTCGGCCAGCTCGGCGTGCCGCACCGCCCCTTCACCCGCCAGGAGAACGCCGTCGTCCAGACCTGCGTCGTCGCCTGCGCCAGCATGACGTACAGCGGTACGTACGCCATCCCACGCTCTCGTGATCTCGTCTCTCGTTTCCGTGTACGCCGGCGTCGCTCGCCATGGCTCGACAATGATCATATCATCGTTGGTGCACTGCGTGTGGGATCGATCAGGCGGGTTCGGGTCGTACCTGCTGGGGATGGACCGGCAGACGGCGGAGAAGACGAGCACCGCGAGCATCCCCGGTGCGAACACCAGCGAGCCGACGCTGGGCAAGACGATGGCCTTCTTATTCCTCGTTAGCTTCGTCGGCCTGCTCGTCATCGTCCCCATGAGGAAGGTACGAACGCTCCGATCAACCATATCGTCGGCCCATCAGACGACAGAGATATATGTAGTATGAATAATAATTACTGTTGGTGGACAGACCATGATCGTGCGCCACCGGCTGACGTTCCCGAGCGGCTCGGCCACGGCGCACCTCATCAACAGCTTCCACTGCCCCCACGGTATCATGCAGGCAAAGTGAGTAGCACGTCATCCAATGGTAGCTGATGGATGTGCCTGCACTGCACGCGCTAATTCTCATCACAGGAAGCAGGTGTGGCTCATCGTCCAGTCGTGCGTGGGCAGCTTGTTCTGGTCCGCCTTCCAATGGTTGTACACCGGAGGACCCCACTGCGGCTTCACCGCCTTCCCCACGTTCGGGCTCACCGCCTTCGATCGCGGGTAACGATTTGGCCCAAGAATTCGCACATTTCATTTCATTTCATTTCATATCAATGCAATGCAAGTTAATTACGTGGTCCCAACTGATCGAAGAGCTTAAACCAGATCAGTGCCCTTCAGGGTATCACTAGTGGACATTAACGGTTCTTGTACACTGTCTGAGTTCGATCGGAGTCAAATTATCTTGCCATCTGCGATGACATTGTTTAATTTTCTGATATATGCCTGCAGATTCTACATCAACATGAATGGAACTTACGTCGGCGTGGGGATGATCAGCCCGTACCTCATAAACATCTCCATGCTCGTCGGGTCCATCATCTCCTGGGGGTTCATGTGGCCTTACCTCGTAAGCAAAAAAGGCGTCTGGTACGACGCCAATCTCCAGGAGACCAGCCTAAAGGGCCTCAACGGCTACAAGGTAATTAGACAACATTGCTACTCGATCGATGACGATCGACGACGATGCGCATCATATATATCGATCAGCAACCTCCCACACTCTTGTGATCTTATCATATCGCGCGCGCAGGTGTTTGGCGCCATAGCCATGATCCTCGGCGACGGCATCTTCCAGCTCATCGTGATCTCGCTTCGCACCATACACACCATGCGGCACCACCAGGTCGCGGCGGCGGAGACGATACGATCCTTCTCCGACCTGGACTCGGTGCCGCGCCCGGTCCTCAGTTTCGACGACCGCCGCCGCACGCAGGTGTTCCTCCGCGAGCACATCCCCAGCACCTTCGCCATCGGCGGCTACGTGGCGCTGGCGGCGCTCTCGTCCCTCGCCGTCCCGCTCATCTACCGGCAGGTCCGGTTCTATCACGTGGCCGCGGCGTACGCGTTCGCGCCGCTGCTGGCCTTCAGCAACGCCTACGGCACGGGCGTCGCCGAGACCAACTTCTCGGCGCAGTACAACAAGCTGGTGATCCTGCTCTTCGCGTCGTGGATCGGCGCCCGGGACGGCGGCGTCGTGGGGAGCCTCGTCGCCTGCGGCGTCGTGTCCGCCGTCGTCTCCACCGCCTCCGACTTCATGTCCGACTTCAAGACGGGGTACCTGACGCTCACCTCGCCCCGGGCCACGCTCGTGAGCCAGGTCATCGGCACCGCGCTCGGCTGCGTCGTCAACCCGCTCGTCTTCAGCGTCTTCCACCACTTCTACGAGTCCGACGCCAACAGCAAGGCGTACCAGGCGCCGCTGGCCAAGGTGTACCGGGCCATCGCCGTGCTGGGCACGGGCGACCACGAGCTGCCCAGGCACTGCCTCGGCATCAGCGGAGTGGAGAACAAGATGCTGGACGCCTACATTGCCAAGGCGGCCCAATGAACCAACGCCCTTTCAACATGCTTGGCCTGTACATTCTTTCCTGCTGTCAGGTTGTAGTGATAGCCTGTGAGGTAAACATTTCTTTTGCAACAACAGATCGTTTCATGTAGAGTGGCAAGAGTTTCTTATGATTTTTTGAACAGCTAAAGCTAATCTTGTATACTGTACATTGGAAAGGAATCGGCAATATCAGTTTTGTATTATTAAATCTGCTGATAGTAATAGGTGAGGCCAACTGTTAAGCTAGTGGTCCAACTTGTATGATAGACACCGTATTACTGCAGAGGGACTCACCCGCTGATGTGTGGGCTCCACGGTACCATGGCCCACACGTCAGTGACTGCGAGTCCCTCTGCAGTACTGCAGAGGATTACTGGTACAGGTGCTCAACACACAAACAAGAAATGAATCATAATACCAATAAGTGCAAATTTCCCATGGTGCAACACTCTTGCCACCAACATATCACAATGTTTGTCGACCATGATCACAGAGTTCACAATACCTGTTACTGGGTTACCTCTTCCAGTTGTAATGCTCAAGAACAAGCAATGATACGATAGTTAAAATCATCTGATGATGGATTTGCTGGACTCCTACTTGTTAAAAAAGACGCTTCCGTCACAAAAGCAACATTAAAATGGCTCAGCGGAACCAGGCAGGACATTCTTCATAGGCAGGGAGAAGCAGCTGTAGAAACACACATTTTGTACCACAAACATCTACATTGGAGACGAGAAGCTGAACTGAAACCCAGTCTTTCCACGGTCGTGCTCAAACTGCTTCAATATATAACAGTAGTTTATCTGGACATGGCAAGATCAATAGAATGGATCAGTCACCACTCATCAAATCTGCATCCATGATTATTTATATATGGAAGTTCAGTAAGACCTCAAAACATACCTCCACCCGGAAAAGCTTAGTGGGTAAGATAATGCCAACACCAGCTGAGCTCCTGAATGTGCGCCCAAACTCAGAAAATGAGAAATTCCTGAACTCACTCTCAGACAACTTGGCGAGATTTCCAGCAGTTAGGAATGCATGGCCATGTATGCCAGCATCCCGGAATAGCTTTAAGGGCAAGTCAAACGATAGATCAGCAAACACAGAGACTGCGAAATCACCTCCCAAATAATCCCGTCCTGGAGATGCTGCAGAATCATCCATAACAGATTCACTTGGGACAAATCTCCGTAGTTCTGTAGGGCCAATTCCTCTTGTTTTGAAACCCAATAGAGAAGTTAAACCACCAAGGCTGCAAACTGGAGAAGAATGCCCTCCCAGGAAAAATCTATCAGGTACAGATGAAGGCGATTCCATAAACCCCCTTCCCAATGGTAAAACCACCCCTGCCGATATGCCAGCATTTAGGGCAGAATTGTAAAAGCCGAATGGAACAGCCCCACGAATATCAAACTCCTGGTGAAAAAAAAAATCAGGCAACAATATTGAACGGTGCACAGCCAAAATGACCGATTGTTAGAAGTAGCATGTGCATCTTCTGAAATGCCAATAACCTATCTGTGTTTTAGACCCTTAGTTCTTGCTGGGAAACTTCAACCTTTATTTTTTGCATATATATAATTGACATGGGAATGAACCTTTTCCATTTAAAAACCTTTAACCACAGCATGGCAGCATACATGATTCATTAAAAAATGAACTAACAGATTAAGTGAAATAAAAACAATAATAGAAGACCAACCTTATTACAAGAACACTTGAACCAGTTCATGGGCACTACCGAAAAATTGGATCAGTTGCCAAGAAACCAGAACTAGGAATGGATTAGGATCAGTATCTAACTGCTAAGAAAATGCTCTGTTGCTAAGAAAATGCTCTAACCATCATCCAAAAGGTTCACTTCAGAATACTTCTGCAAATCAAATTCCATATGCTTTTACAGATTAAGTGCTAATCCACTGTGATAAGAGTCTGCATAGAAAAACTTGGATTCTTTGATCTAAGGACGCAGTCTGACCAAACAGTATTACTGGTATGCAAGTGCAAAATACATTCCTCGAGTTCATGGCTCCATGCTTTATTTTCTCAGGTAACACTATCGGCAGTACAGAAAATAAACTAAACTAAATTACCCTTCATCAAACCAAAAGCAAGGATGCAATAAAGAAAGATTAGACAAACTTTGCAAAGAAAATTAAATAAAAGAAGCTGGTTGGGAAGAAACCTGGCGGAAGAATCTCAATCCTTTGCTGCTCCATAAACCACCAACTTGCGATGTTGAGACAAATGCATATCCTTTGGTTGGTCTGAGATGAGAATCCCTTTGATCTATTGTATATGTATACTTCATTGCAGAAAGAAGGTTATGTCCTAACTGCCTTCTTATGGATTTTGATGCCATTTGTGAAGGATCAGTTAAGGTACGGCAAGTCAGATTGTAAGATAAGTCATGGTGCATGGTTGAAAGCAGACCAAAGGATAGGCCAAGCAGACGCTCCTTGTATGATGAGAATTTCAGCCAATCATTAGACGACAAAGATGCCCGAGCCGTCAAGGGTGTTGGTATTTATCTAAATCTTGGCAAGGACACTCCAATGCCTATCTCTGATGACTGGTCCCACCCATATGCTCCTGAAGCATCCCAGATGTCACCATAACCAAATATGTTCTTCAATCTGAGAGACCCTTCAACTGTCCACGACCTTGCCTGAAAATAAAATCAATCAATCCTTCAGCTATTAGGTAGTCAATGGTATTAGCTATAGCATGGCACGCACAAAAAGGCTTAACAAAAGTTAAAGAAAGGAGGTCAACTTGAAGCACAAAACGCCAGCAATATCGTTTTGTACAGTAGTCCAGGGGAGAATTATGCTTATCAGGTTATTCGATTATTCTTTAAAATGCCTACAATTTAAATCATGAGGTTTATATTCACCGCAGTCCTCTATTTCTAAAGGATAGGACAAATATAAAATCCTAAAGAAAGGTTAATCTTTGCAAATAAATCCTGAATATACAGAAAAAGTTCAGATCCATCAAGTCATAAACTCAGATCGCTTTTATAAAATCCTGTTTAGAACCATGATTAGTGTTTAGTTCTGTAACTTCCGTATCATAGGCATGTATAGTAAACTTGGATTCCACACAAACTAAAATGTTTGCATTTTGAATATTTTTCTTTCTTGGCATCAGACTGCAATTTGACTATTAATTGACAAATCAAGTGCAGCAGAAACATCACGAATCAGGAAAACAGGCTTGACCTTTTGAGCTCGTGATGCTTTCCAAATATATTAAATCACATTATCAGAATAACCTTGATGCTCTAATCAAACGCAACAAAAGCCTTCCAAAAGTTTTGTGCTAAATTAAAACTCATACACCTTCAAAAAGAATAGCACATAAATAGCTGACCACTGTGGTAGAGTGAGAGTGGTGCACCATGATCAAGCAACTTAGTGGAGTAGAGTGGGCCATGGACCTATTGCTAGTGCTAAACAACAGATAAGCTGTCTGGCAGAACAGCAGAGCCATGGATCTGCCATTTTCAAGTAAAACTTGGATGGCAAAGTATCCAGCTCAAGCAAAGTTTAGAACACTGAACACCACATAGTAAATTAGTAATCATGGAAAGATGTACACTAGCAATAACTGAAGCATGCACATGTAGTACAAAATCCAAAACATAGCGTACATGGGGTTTAATCTTTTAATTTCCAGAATTCATGTCTCCAACACATCACTAGCTGAAGAATCGATTTGAGCAGACATTTTGTATATTTCAATTACAATATAGCTGTGGATCTCACATTATTTACCTAAACAGCCATTTAGGTCAATGTACATGTTTATGTAAAGCCCGAAATGGATGTTTAGTCTGATTAATGGAACGTTTTGTTCAGCTAATTAGCCAAACAATAGGTAAGTGACTGTTTCAATTAGTATTGGGTGAACAATGGAATCTTCACAATTACATTATTAGGTAAGCAACATAATATTACAAAATTCTCTAAACATAATTCATTCCATTCGATTCTCAGTCTCTACTCCGTGTGGTGAACAATCATTTGAACAATTTTGAGTGCTCACTCACCTCCGGCTTGGAGAAGCAACCAACGGTTCCATCGATGGGGTTAGCCGCCTCGACGACTTCGATGACGACGTTAGTGGTGCCAGGCAGCTCGGGAGGGCCAGCATCCAGGGTGATGTGGACGGAATCGAACACTTCGAAGCGCTTGAGCCGGGCGTTGGCGACGCTGGCGGCGCGCACCAGGTCCTGTACGGTGGCGGCGGAGCGGATGAGGTCCACGACCTCCGCCTCGATGAGAGCATCGCGGGTCTTGGTGTTGCCCTGGATGATGACGTCGTGGACGCGGATGCCAACAGGGGCGTCCGACAGCCGCTGGAACAGGGCCCGCACCTTCTCCATCTCCGCCGCTTCTGCTGCCGCCCCACCCTCCTCCTCCTCCTCCTCCCCCAGTTCCCCGTGGTCAGGGCGCACGGGTGCATCGACTGCTTCGCCCGCAGCCTCGCCGGGTGAAGGTTTTGGGGCTTGATAGGCGGAAGAATCCGCCGCGATCGCCATGGCTTGGGGTTTGAGGGAAGCCGGAGGGGAGTAGTGCGATTGTGCCAGGGGAATCGCTCCTTTTGCCACTTGGGATTTGGGGGAATGAGGGTTTAGGTCCTTGTTGCTTTGAGGCCCACGTGCATTTGCTGATGGGCCTTTGGAGAATCTGGCAGCGTAACCCTGTTCCAATTTTCGATCAAAATCTCCTTGACATGTAGTCATGTGAGAGCGAATTGGCTTGTAGTCTAATGTTAGAATGGTTCAGTGGGACACTACCATCATGGTTCAAATTTTGGTGCTCGCACCTTTTTCTGGAATTTTTTCAGGATAAGCCATGGTGTTCGCACCTTTCGTGGGATTTTCCTAGTATTTGCCGGCGCTATACGTTGAGTGGTAAACGGTGGTCCCGTCGATAACGAGGTGCCAATGATGAGTTCGGAAATCTCTAGATCTGTCAGGTGCTCGGTCCTTTGGAGGTGCACGTAGAGATAGGGTTTGCGTACGTGTATGAATAGGGGTGAGTGTGCGTGCGTGTGTGGGTTTACATACGTGTATTCATAGGGGTGTGCGTGCGTGCGTGTGTGAGTGAACGTCTACGTTGAACGGTGTAATTTTTTTAAAAAAATTATAGTCATGTCAGAACTTTTCCCCATTGCTAGCAGATCTCTTTGTTGTTAGGATATTTCAAAAATATTAAATGCTTCATGCGAAGTAAAGAATATTCTGCACGCTATAGGTTTTGGTTCTACCGGTAGCATCGGTAAATACGTACACCGGTAATTTCGATTCTAACTCGGATGAAATTTTTTCAAATCTTCAAATTTTACTAAAAAACAAAAGAAGAATTGGACTCTTAAATATTTTTTCGATCCAATAGGTTGAAAATTCGGCGGAGGCGTGGAGCAAAAGACATAAGTGGAGCAAGAAGCAGAGGGAGCATAGTTGGAGCAACTTTCACTTGTGACATGCTTTAACAAAGCATAAAATGGGGCATTGGTGTTCTTGCCCCTATTTTGAAGCACAATTGTGATTTTACCTTTCTTTTTTTAACTTTGTGATTTTACCTTTACTGTTCACAAAGTTAATGGTTTTTGCCCCTAGTCAATGGTCAAAACAGAGGTAAATACACAAAGACGAAGAGTAAAATCGCATTGACTTTGTGAACAGTAAGGACAAAATCATAAAGTTAAAAAAATGAGGGCAAAATCACAATTGTACTTTAAAGTAGGGGCAAAAACATCATAAACCCTAAAATATATGATGAAACTACCTCCCAGAAAAAAGGATGAAGCTTTGAATCATCATCAAGTGCGTTTCTTTTTCCAATTGAAGTGTACACGAGCAGTTCCTTATTTTGTGGTGTCATCTAGATTTCTAAACTCTCAACATACATATCCGAGTCCCTAAATTTGCCAAATTATGTCATCTGAGTCTAAGGTTTCGAAAATACTCCTATGCATATCTGCAACTAATTTATCCAATTAGATTTTTTTTTTCACAATCCGCTTTGTTTGTTTGAACTTTGAACAAAAGTTTGGTTCGATTTACTATACCAACCATTTCTTTTCACCACTGAGATTTGTGTTTTCATTTCTCCTTGTACCACGTTGAATTTTTTAATCTGAAATTTTATGATAGGTTTATTACCTCAGACTAAACACTCTGTTTATGGGCGGAAACTATCAGCAACGTCACCAAACGATCTTGCTATATTGCCACGGAGCACATGACACCCACCCTTTACTACGCGCAAACTGCACAAGCACGAGAAACCCTCCCTCCGGGATCCTCTTGTTTTTCTTTTGATCGGGATCGTCTCCTTCCTTTCGGCAACCTCCGGCATTAAGAAGCTCGCAAGCACACTCACGGGGGCAGCGGGCAACGAAACTCTGACACGCCACCGTACACGACGCTACAGCCCAACCGCCGCTACTGCATCTTTTCCCAGAAAAAGCACGCGTCGGCGCCTCGGTTCAACGGCTTCGCTGCAGTCTTTGCGTGCACTCTTAAGTTAAGCGTCCCCGGCCCGGCCCCCACGTAGTATGCCGGTGATCCATGGTTGCGGACAGTAGCTAGCTAGTAGCTACAGTTCTGCTCTGCCTGGCTCGCGTCATACACCATGGATCATATGAATATCATCACCAAGCGCGCCACGGAGAGGGAGCGCAATGCCGACGAGCAGCCGGCGCCGGCGCCGCTGCTCGACTCGCCGCTGCCCACGCCGCGGCGGTCGTGCGCCTCGGTCGACGCGTCCCGCCCGCGCTTCCACCGCGACGCGTCGCCGCTGCGGACGCAGGTGCCCTTCTCCTGGGAGAGCTCCCCTGGCGTGCCCAAGAGCATCGCGTGTGGCAGGGACGACGACGTGCACAAGAAGGCGCACGCGGCGATGCCGCCGCCGCCCGGGCGCCCGCAGCCGTGCCCAGCCATGTTCTCCGCCAGGAACTACTACTACGGCGGCAACACGAGCGAGGCGAGCAGCGACGACGACGACGATGACGACAGGTCCTTCTCCGACGCGCTGGACAGGATCTCCTCGCCGGAGCGCACCGGCTCGTTCGACCGGGTCACGTCCAAGCGCTTCGAGGACATCTTCGTCGGCCGCGCCACGAGCTTCGCCAAGGACCGGTCCCGCCACCCTGCAGCCGCGGAAGCCGCCGACTTGTCGGCGTCGGGCAGGCACCCAAGCAGACAGCCGCCGCGTCGGCGCGGCCACGACGAGGTCGACCGCCGGTGGACGCCAAGGCTGCTCAACGACAACGTGCCCATGCAGCTGATGCAGCGGATCAGGATGGACGCGGAGGCCGAAGAGATGACCCCAAGAGCCTGCGGCCTCATGGTGTTCTTCCCCTGGAGCGCAAAGCCGGCGGTCTGCGGGTTCAGGGGAAGCCCGGCGCCGGCGGCGCAGCACGCGACGACTACTCGCCACGCAGCCGACACGCCTTCACCCCGCTCCCACAGCCGCAGGATCACCACCACCACCACAACAACCCTACGTGACGTCATAAAGGAAGATAAAGAAGCCATCAGCATCGGCGGCGGCGACTTGCCGCAGCCGCGCGGGGAGAAGAAGAGGGGCCGTGACCGTGAGGACTTGCAGGGTGGCCGTCGATGGGGCGTGTCGTCGTTGCTTGACACGAGCAAGAAGTACTGCACTGATGCCCGGAAGGCTCTGAGCAAGCTCACCATCGGACTGGGAGCGGACAGCGGCTAGCAGGAGCAGCAAGCTGCACGGCGGCTTCTCATCAACGCCCGCGACGCCGGTGAAGCTGACGCAGCTGAAGGTTAACAGGAACTGAGGTGGCGTGACATATGTATGCACATTCGATGCTCTGATGTCCTGACAGCGGGAATAAATTTCTAGTGCCACTGCCATATCATTTATACTCCCCATTCGATCTCGTGGGATATAGTAGACACTCGTCTTACCGTTTGTGGTAATTTAATTAACCTTGTGCAGGAACTGTAATTGTAGCCCATAGTGCAGTGTTTTGCTGCCCAAACTGGTTCTGTACTTAAAAGTGAAGTAGATTATGTTTCCTGAGAATATTATCAATGTATAGCTTCAGTTCTTTTAGCTCCATGTCAGTTTTAACTATCTATTATCTATTTTTAGTTCAAATATAAAACTAGCTCTTGCTCCAGGGAGCAGAATTTTGTCTGAAAATCAGTGATCAGTTTCATTGATCATCCCATGGTAAATATATATACTAGTGAATTCCTTTTTTCAGTCAGATGAAACTTATTCAAAATTTGTAACTAACCAAAATGTGAAAATATCGGCCAATTTATAGTGTATCAGTCCCCTCCATTTTTTTCCTTTTTAAGAAACGGTAAAACCAATCCTGTTGCTCGATAAGTTCTTAGCGTTAGAAATATCCAGCTTTGAAAATTCTTGGACCTGAGCTATGCCGACAAACGTGGCTGCTTGTAATGTAATGGAAACAAATTAAACATGTTTGCTAGTATTTGGGCCTGTGGGCCATGCATGTCAACCCTGAACGAAGGAGCCCAACGATATGAACACCAGAGTAAAGTAGTGATACTAGGCTGCTTGTATTGCTTTTCTTAGCTAAAATTTCGAGTATAGAAAAAAAAGCCTACTTAGGCTATCTCAACTACCACAAAAAAACCCCGATAACTGCTCCCCAAACTCGCAATACCGGGTTATTTTTCCTCCTAGCCTAGTTTAACCAGGTTTCATCCTCGGTGGTGCCATATCACGATATATTGTGACATCTCTGCTGATTTTAGTTGTGGATTCTTCTTTGTCCTAGCTATCTGTATTGCTTTTCTTAGCTCGATCGGCAAGGACTTTAATGTGCCATTGTGCACATTAGGCTCTGACCAGCGGGTTACCCGCTTGACCTTCAATTTCTCTCAGCGCCTATATTCCCTCCGCGCCTCACAACCTCTACATTTACGGTGCACTACTATCTACAGTCCACGCCAACAAAATAAAACCGAGCGTTGCCAGGCTTAGCCTCTACGCGCGTTCCTCCAACCCATCCCCATCAACTCGTTCTGCCATGGAAGCTTGGAGGAAGACCGCCGTGTGCCGTGCCCTTCTCGTGCTGCTCATCGTCGTCTCCGGTGAGCCTCGCAATCCTCTCTGTCTCTCCGCGGTACAATTCTGATGGCATGCTCGGTTTTCATGTAACTTGTGTGGTGCATCCCGTCTCTCTCTCTCTCTCGCAGGCGCGGCGGTGTCAACTGCCCAGGGCGACCACTGCTGGAAGGACGACGATCACCACCCAATCTGCGTCTCCGAGGACTGCAGGATGACCTGCCGGGATCACGGCCACGCGGACGGCCAGTGCAACTGGCAGTGGGGGCGCCTGCTGCCCCACTGCCAATGCCTCTTGGCAGACTGCAAATAGACGGGGGGCAAGCTCGATCCGCGTCTGCATTGCTTTGCACGGCTGCCTGGTTGCCTCGTCAGCGTAGCCATGAGCAGCTGCCCGGAGCAATCGATCCGTGCGTCGACGCGTAAATTACCCGATAGCCCTTGGATGTTCTTCTTTAATTTCCTGTTCAGCTGCTGTTGCCAGTATTCACATTCAATCACGGATTTTGCAAGTGATGCGAGAGCAAGGAAATTCATTCATTCAATCAATTCGGTTTCGAACGATTCAAAGCCTGTACTGGTATTGCCGGTTCTGCTCGAGCCGTAGGCCCCGGGGAAAGGACACTACACTATTTATGCTGTGCAGACTTAAACTCGGCTCGAATACGAGATGCACATAATTATAGCCACTATTAATACCACTGGTTATGCCATTCTTCCGTGCAGCAGCCTGCTGGGCCATTTCGTGGCCAGTGCTCAAAGCGCCGTATCTAGGATTGTCGCCCAAGCCTTTCCCTGCTGCGTTCGCAGCGATTTGCCACGGATCCAACGATTTGCAGGAACGTTTTACCGTGCACGGATCAGCAGGCGGGCAGGAGGGGAAAGGGGACAGTGATTCGGTGAGAAAGCAGCAGCAGCAGCAGCAGTGGTGCGCCACTGCTCCGGCGCGACAACTCTGTTGCAATGATGCAGCCGGCCGGAGCCGGGAGCCGCAGCGAGCAAAGGCTGCCAAGCCGCGGCCCCCTCTCCACAGCTCGTAGGCACGTTGCGTGGTGCGCGCGGCTGGGGACGGGATTGGCAGGGCCGAGAGGGATCGCCTCTCCTAGCCCCCACCACGTGGGTCTTGCGCAGGTTCGTGTCCAAGGCCAAACGCAATGGGCAAGACCGCAACCGGCGGCGCGCTCTGCTCGCTGACGCTGACGGCGGGCGGGTGTCGCCGTCGCCGCGCCGCTTGGCCTGCTCCCGTAGCGCGCACGTACTTCGGCGTTACAAGTGTAGCGCCGGCCGACTCCAAGTGGCAGTGCGCCGTGAGCGTTACACGACAGGCCAATTCCGCTGCCTCCTCGCCATACGCCGTCGTCGTCGTCATCATAGCTCGCACTCGCACGGATCGGGAACCGGCGAGGATGACGTAAAGAGGGAGAGCACTGCCATACCGGTTCGGCAGATTACGTTTACCAGCAAAGGATCGGACAAGGAGAACGGTCACTGTCATTTTGAGTAGTCAGAGCAATGAGCATGGAAGCGTAGAGAAAGGGTAAATCATACTACAGTCCAGGCATCGATCCAATCCCCGGCTTGGAGCTTTCCGGGAGCTCCAACTAACCTGAAAGGTGCCGTTTGGAAAAAGTGGCTCGATTATATCCGAAAAACTGGAGTTCATTTTCTTCAGCGGGGAGAGAGTGCTGTGATATGGACTACGCTGAGCTCCAAGGTCCGTCTCCAACGGCAACTTTCCCCACCGTATCGCATTCAAACGCCGCACGAACGCCCGTTCGAAAAGAAACGAGCTGGAGGGATTTCTTTCTTCGGCTGCGCGCAGCAAATGCTGGGCTACCGTTGCGCGATGGACGGATCGAGTATGGCGAGCAGCAGCTTTCCAGAAACTTTGGCAGCACTCGTCAACAGCAGGTCACCAACCATTCGAGCTCGCTGACAGCCGCGGCGAAGCGTTTTTTTTTTTTGAAAAAGAGAATGCCACAAATGCAGGCACGTACTAGAAACCTACTGTAATCCTAACAGTCAATTCGACACAACTACCTTGTTTTCAATTTCACGCAACTACGGAGTACGAGATAGTAGAAACTACTCAGCTTCAATTATATCTCAATTGGTACTAACTAGTCGCATTTATCTATCTTTTACTCAAAGTTGTTTAGGAGTACTGCGTATCAAATTAAACACCCCAGATCTGCGTCCTGCAGTCCAGCATAGCTTTTAGCCAAGAAAAAGAGGAGGCAGAGAAGCAAGGAAGCAAAAAGCTGTTCTAAATCTTACAGCAACAGCCAACATTAGAGGCGTTGGTTAGCAAAGAAATGCTAGAAAAAAACTGCAAATGGTCACATTCATATTTAGCAACCAATCAACACTAGACTAACGAGTAAGATTAACAGCTAGTCGTACTACACACAAGTCTCATTTTCTTGTCTCAAGTTTGAAACTAGAAGAAAAAAACATTCAGTAGTTATCAGATCGTGACCTCTCGGATCTGGGCCGTCAGACGGCCGGCGGCGAGCAGTCGGGGCACCGGACGAGGCCGTTCTCGTTGCAGCCGGCGCAGGTGCGGAAGCCGCCGCCGCCCTTGACGCTGTACCGCTTGTGGCTGCCGTTGCAGCTGGCGCAGAGCACGTAGCGCTCGCCGCCGCAGCGGGCGCAGGAGGCGAGGGAGGCCGCGACGGCGCCGGCCACGACGCGGCGGAGCTCGCCGGCCTCGTGGAGGCGGCGGACCTCGTCGGCGCCGCCGAGGTGGCGGCCGCCGACGAAGACCTGCGGGAGCGCGACGCGCCGCGGGGACGCGAGGCGCGGAAGCAGCGCCGCGAGCTCCTGGAGGTAGCGCGGGTCCATGGCGAGGTCGCGCTCGTCGACGGAGACGCGGAGCCCGCGCAGGATGGCGCGCACGGCGCGGCAGTCCTCGTAGGTGCCGCGGACCACGTGGAGCGAGGTGAAGTAGAGCACGACGCGGCGGTCGGCGTCGGAGGCG
>OAMR01000538.1:173746-198414 GCA_900205405.1 Echinochloa crus-galli
TAATCCTAACAGTCAATTCGACACAACTACCTTGTTTTCAATTTCACGCAACTACGAGATTATAGTAGAAACTAGTACTCAGCTTCAATTATATCTCAATTGGTACTAACTAGTCGCATTTATCTATCTTTTACTCAAAGTTGTTTAGGAGTACTCCGTATCAAATTAAAACACCCCAGATCTGCGTCCTGCAGTCCAGCATAGCTTTGTGAAGAAAAAGAGGAGGCAGAGAAGCAAGGAAGCAAAGAACTGTTCTAAATCCTACTGCAACAGCCAACATTAGAGGCGTTGGTTAGAAAAGAAATGCTAGAAAAAACTGCAAATGGTCACATTCATATTTAGCAACCAATCCACACTAGACTAACGAGTAAGATTAAAAGCTACTCATACTACACACAGGACCCATTTTCTTGTCTCAGGTTTGAAACTAGGAAGAAGAAAGCATCCAGTAGTTATCAGACCGTGACCTCTCGGATCTGGGACGTCAGACGGCCGGCGGCGAGCAGTCGGGGCACCGGACGAGGCCGTTCTCGTTGCAGCCGGCGCAGGTGCGGAAGCCGCCGCCGCCCTTGACGCTGTACCGCTTGTGGCTGCCGTTGCAGCTGGCGCAGAGCACGTAGCGCTCGCCGCCGCAGCGGGCGCAGGAGGCGAGGGAGGCCGCGACGGCGCCGGCCACGACGCGGCGGAGCTCGCCGGCCTCGTGGAGGCGGCGGACCTCGTCGGCGCCGCCGAGGTGGCGGCCGCCGACGAAGACCTGCGGGAGCGCGACGCGGCGCGGGGACGCGAGGCGCGGGAGCAGCGCCGCGAGCTCCTGCAGGTAGCGCGGGTCCATGGCGAGGTCGCGCTCGTCGACGGAGACGCGGAGCCCGCGCAGGATGGCGCGCACGGCGCGGCAGTCCTCGTAGGTGCCGCGGACCACGTGGAGCGAGGTGAAGTAGAGCACGACGCGGCGGTCGGCGTCGGAGGCGCCGGCGTGCGGCGGCGCCGCCTGGAGGGTGCGGAGCGCGCGGAGCGCCGAGGCCGCGACGCGGACGCGGTGGAAGACGCGGACGGAGGAGGAGGATGAAGGGGAGCAGGGCGCGGCGGCGGGCGGCGGGGAGGGCGTGGCGGCGTCGGAGAGGAGCAGCGCCTGGAGGTCCTTCAGGGAAGGGGACAAGAAGGACAGGCGCGGGGAGGCGGCGGCGGCGACGAGCGCGGTGGAGGAGGACGAGGAGGTGGAGGTGGCGGAGGAGGGGGAGGAAGGGCGCGTCTTCACCCAGGGCAGCCACATGGGGGGAGACGGGCGGGCGGAGGCCGGAGATGGGGACGAGGAGGCGGGGGATTCGTTCGGTTTTTTCAGGTTTGGGGCGAAGGGGGCGGCCGGGCTGCTGTTGTGGCCCTCGAGTTTTTTTGGCATGCTCTGGTTTTGCGCTCGGAATTCTTAGGTTTGGAATTTGAAGGGGGGAATGCAGTTTTCCTTTTTAGCCCTCGCAACTTGCAGGTTTCCCTTTCACAGGAGTATGGAGCATATTTTCTTTCCTTCGTAGCCTTTCCACGTGCAGGAACTTGTAGGGGGAAGGGGATTGATTGTTCTTGGCTGAGCCTATACGGTCTCTTCGAGTTGACTTCACTTCAGCTTGTTTAATTGCTTGGGTAGGATCTTTAAGGTACATCGATTGTTGTACTCCTTATGTTTGGCAAGAGTAGAGTTCCCTTGGTTAAGGACATCAAGGACAAGGACCAACCCAAAAGCTGAATTTGCGAAGCAACAAAGGCCCTGTTAGATTCCAAATTTCCACCCCAAAGTTCACTATGAAAAAAAAGATTTTCATTACATCAAAATATCAATACATGTATAGAGTATTAAATGTCGATAAAATTAAAAACTAATTGCACAGTTTTACTGCGAGACGAACATTTTGAGCTTAATTAATCAATTTTTGAATAATGTTCACACATACAAACGAAATGCTACAATGTCGTAATGATTACGAAGAGACCTAAACCTCCAAATTCCCACCCCCTACTTTGCATGGTGAAAGTCAACTTGAAGCCTAATAACTTGATAAATGGACGCTACGGCCTATTTGCTTTTCCCAACTTCTGCTAGCCTTTTTCTTTTAATTTTGTCTTGGGCACAAGGCATGAGCCACCTAACCAAATAAACAAGTACGAAAAAAGAATGGTCGTTTCTTATCCGCATAACTTGACATATGATGGAAAAAAAACAGGCTGCGACTTACTGTACTAGGCAGCACAGAAGATAGGAGAGAAAGGTTAAAAGAAACACAGTTGATAGATGTTGCATATAAAACCATAGAGCTGCATCACCAAAGCGTGAAAGGCCGTACATAAATATTTGTCGAACATTTTCACCAGGGCCCTGTTTAGTTCCTAGTCAAATCATCAAACTTTAAAAAATTCTCTCTCCAAACTTCACTATTTACCTATCACATCAAATCTCTCTCCTCATGCATGGAGTACTAAACGTGGGTAAATAAAAAAACTAGTTGCATGGTTTTGATGTACACGACGAGACGAATCTTTTGAGCCTAGTTATGCCATGGTAGGACAATGTTTACCACAAACAAACAAAAAGTACTACAGTATCCGATGTGACTTTTTCTTTTCATCTTTTCTCCTGAACTAAACACCCCCAAAGATGGTTTGCAAATTTGATGGGAAAGGAGGGATCACAAGGTGAATGGGTGGACAGGGCTTCCTCTGTAGCTTCAGCCGTGGGCAAGGGAGGCGCGGTGGCCGGTGCCGATTCGCAGAAAGCATGGCCCAGCGTGTGCGTGTCTTCTCTCTCTTGTTTATACGACGAGCACTGATCAGTGTACCCCTGCTGTTTCTTAATTGCAAACATGTGAGCTTAGCCTGGTCCTCCGGTCCATCCATTCAATGGCCCTGTTTAGTTTCTGATCAAATTATTAAATTTTTAAAAATTATCTCTGTAAACTTCACTATTCACCTATCACATCAAATCTTCTTCTCATACATGGAGTACTTGAAAGGACCGTGATGTCACCTAGAGGGGGGTGAATAGGTGATTCTGCAAGTTTCCAACACTTAAAAATAAATTGTCAGTTCAACTCCGGATACTCCGAGGGTATGCCGGATACTCCAGGGTTAAGGCTGGAGACTCCGCAACACCTCTGGATACTCCGGATCAACTTTTGCTGGAAAAATGACTAAGTCAGAACCAAAACCGGTCAGACCAGTTTGGGAAACCGGTCAGACCGGTTTCTGACTGAGAACCACAACAAATTAAATTTACCCCCTTTTCGAGCTCTAGCACAAATGCAACTTGATGAAGTGCTTGTGTAGATGATTTCTAACAGGTCCAACTAGTCCCTGCACACAAGACAAGCACAACCAAGTAGATCGAAGCGGAAGCAAATATATGTGCTAGAAGGGAAATTGTGAGGCAAACCAAATTGAAGACGCAGCGAGTTGTTTCCCGAAGTTCAGATTCACTGTTGCCCAAAGGCCGCCCAAAAGTGCAGTGAATCCTACGTCTCCGTTGAGGAAGCCCTTAGTGACCCAAAGGTCGAGCTATCTCCTCGGTTCCACTAACTTGATCTTTTCCCCGAAGGAGGCAAGACCACACCTGCACAAACAATCCGTGGCACACCACAACCTTAGTGGCTCCATCCGGCCTAACTAGTGTAGTTAGGCTGCCATATTCCATTGGAATGAGATTGGAAATCTAGGTCCATCCGTCCGTGACAAGACCAGGAAAGGGCCATCCTTACAAGATCACAGATGAATAAGAGGTGCTTGTAACTGTGCCAATGACTTTAGCATTCTATTGAATGAAATAGAAAGTCAATCTCATTCTTGACTGTTGTCTACTGCCTACCACTAGATTCTTTATCTGTCAATTCCTACTCCTACTACCTGTCAGAACAATGACAGTTAGCTACGAGAATGTCAGAAAAACTCCACTTTATACCCGCGTTACCGATTTCCACTACGGTGAGTTCCGAGACGAAGCTTGCCTACCCTTTGAAACAGCATGGGCCAGCTACTATTCATGTAACGTTCCACTAGCCTCTACTAAACATTCTATCCTACTAAATTGGCCACTGTTGGCAGAGAGCGAGGTTGTCCGACAAAACTAGATAAGTTCAAGCAAGCAAAGAGATTGCCTAGGGCGAAAGCAAATAATCAAGAGAAGAATCAAATAAGTGTTGAAAGCAAAAGATAGAATTCAGTATTGCCCTATGTACTAAAGCGAACTAGCGAAGAAAGGCGAAGAATGGCTTTGTTCAAGCCCAAGCAATTTCAAAGTAAAAATCTATCTCTGAGAAAGCATTCAATCTTTCATCTTTATATTCTATATCTGCTTGTTTCGAGTCCTTCTTTTACTTTATCCTTCCTTTCTTTTTAGTCAAGATGTGCTGTAAGGATCAAGAGTGTACCTTATGTGTTTTCAATTCTGCTTCGCTTTCATCAGCCTTATTATGGGTTTGCCTGGGCGCTTCCTTTTATTATATTATCTATACTCCCCTCCCTTTCTGATTATTCTATTTAATGCAAGAGTAAGGATAGACGTCTTATTCTTCAGTGTTGAGATAGAATGACTGTAGACCCTCTTCTCTCTTTTAGTTAGCCTTACTTATTTATTCCAATTCCTCAGCTGGTTTAGTGAGATTGTGTATCCTATCCGTGGCGTTTTGGGTAAGTAAGGGCTGTAAATAAAAAAACTAGTTGCATGGTTTTGATGTACCAGATGAGGAAATGGAAACAACTAAGTATTAGTTAGGTTTAGGTTCCGGAAATGGAAATGGTAACAGCGGCCCAAAACAAAAATGGTAAGGTTTTCTTTTCAAAGAAAAAGGAATGGGGGACAATCTGATGAGCGAGATCATAACACGTGAACAACAAACCATACCGATAGGTTGATAGTTTTCTGTTGGTACGGCGTGTGGTCACAGGAACAATCGGCGGTCGTAGCATGAACTCAAGAGTACCTTCATTTTACAGCATATAGAGGTGTACCAATCCCACCATGATCGCCAGAGCAAGATTCATTCTTTAATCGCTACCAGATCAAACATGAGACCAGCATCCTAAAAAAGAAAAAGGAACGCAAAAGTTTTTAGAAATCCTTATCTTTCGGCTTTTTCAAGAAGATAGGCCATTACAAAAACAAGGTCTAACAGTCGACTTTCCTATCAGGATTTTACAACCTGAATACCAAGGGACCACTATTAGAAGAGAGCATAATAAGTAAATGCCGACGCCATCTTTTACTTTTTGGATGGTCGGCGGCGCCATAAACTCGATAACCAGCACCGCGGAGTCAATAAATTAAACTAAATAGAATCCTAAAACAATCTTATTCAAGCACACGCGGGACCCGCAGCAATGAAATTCACACAAGCGGCAATCATCCGAGCAGAGAATGGAGAAGGGAAATATACTTTGAATTGTTTTTCCGAATGAGAAAGCCTTTGGCAAACTCCTTGCAAATCCGTTTTTGCCGGGCACAATAGACATATCTGCTCAGTCACAACATAAGGAACCCCAATGTTCCTCAAAGCCTACCCGGCCTGACAGCTTTAGTTGAATGATCTGATCCCGAAGCTAGCTTTCTACTGAAATTGCTATGACTGGCCAACTAATGATCGGACTACCTATCTTGATGCTTTGAATCTGTATTCAGAGCTTTTTTCCAACTACCGGGACTACTAATTTCAAGTACAAAGCTCTCCTATGAATATGCTACTGCTCTTACTTTCTACCTGAATCCGAGCATTGAAGCAAGCTCTTTATCGCACCATAACCGAGTCTCTCCTTGCAGCTCTGACCAATCCACCCGTCATTGCAAATAACTGCTCCTTACTCTTTGATTGTATGTCCATTTTTGCTTGATGTCTGGCTCACCGGATCTGGTACATGAAAAAGCCATTCCTTTTCGCTTTCCTTCAACCACTCAGTATACTTTTTTACTGGAAGAGTCAAGCGAAAGCAATTCGTTTAGAAGGAAGAGGAGGACCTGGGGGCTTACGTCCTCATTTCACTCTTTTTGCTCCTGCGAGACACGACTCAACTACTTTTTACAATTGACAGGGTAGCTCGGAGGTCAGATGAGGGGTCTTCCCCATAAAGATAGATTAGTACTGGAAGGTTCAGATGAAGGAAGGGCTGAAACAAGGCAAAAACTTTGAAATGGGGTAAATAAATATGAGCAATCCGTGAGAATAGCAAACCCCTATCTCTTATAAGGAAGAAGATAGATAGGTCCACGAGTTGAGATAGAGAAGTTCTGACTAATCAAGTAGGAGTTTACCCACGAGAGTCAGAGGCTGCATCATCAAAGGGGTATAGAAAGAATTCAGAAGCACTATGGCCTGAAGCGAGGGGCAGGAACGAACGGAATCAATGTGTTCCAATTTCTCCGGAGTAAGGACAGCAGCTGAGAAGGGGAAAAAAAATAGCGTAGAAAAAGAAAAGTAGGACCAGATCATGCGAAGAGCTCTTCGCCCTATTGATTAGGAATCTCGATCAGAAACCACCAGGCCATGTCTCCCGATAAAAGATGATCCCCACAATGGATGTCAGGCCTTGGCTTCATAAAATCTGATTGGATCCGCACTAGAGGATAAGAATACAGATAGGCTGACTAAGAAGATCTGCAAATTTTCTTACCTGAAAAGATGAGTTATTCAAAGGAATACCTGAAAATAGAATAAACACATGGCACAGCTGGGTGCTAGAATAGTAGTTAATAGAAGTTCTAGTCACTTAAAAAAAAAATAACCACTGCTTAACTTAATTAGATCGTAGAAGATAAGCAAGCGGGTTCGGGCAGTTAGTCCTATTTGAAGGTAAGAAGTTCGGGTAGTAAGGGGATGGAGCCTGCAACATTCGTATTTTTTAGAAACATATGGTCTTGCTCATTTCCCATCAAGGAATGGAGATTGGGTTGGTGTTTGGAAGGGATTCAGTAAACTGACCTTGGCCAGCAAGCAGAAAAAGGACTGACGTCTTGGGGCGCGCTAGCGCGCGTACTCTTCTTCTGCGAGACTCCATCCAAATCCACCACTTACTCGTTGGTTGGTGTTCCATTCTGTTATCTTATACTATGCTGCCTTCTTCAATTCCATTCTTCGTCTCCCTAGTCGAAGTCTTCTTGCTGGCCCAACCCAACATGCATTTTAGAGTGCCGTGCCAGGGCGATAGGCGCTCCGCAGTCACGCATGATCACCAGAGCCTTTCTTGGCTATGTAAATATAGGGCCGGAATAAGTGCAAGATCCTCAACAAAATGGATTAAGGTGGGCTTCGGATTCTTAATAATTTTTTCTATCTTTTTTCTTTTTTCCTCAAGTTCTTGTTTGCTGCCGCTATTATCACAATATCCCTCCTTTTAGGGATAAAGCTATCAATGGTGAATTGAGCTTTCGCTATCCTTTTTTTTTTCAGAGCTTTTTTGAATTTGAATGGAAGAAAAGTAATGAAACCCGCGATGGCTACTGAATAACCTCCTTTGATTTTCTTAATTGGAAACCCTTTTACCTTTTTTTTCTTCGTTCGCCAAATCTTCTTCAGTTCTATCCAAGCTCGGTTTTGTCTGAATCTTTGTGGAAGAAGAAGCGGTTCGCCAGCCGCTACATCCAGGGATCCCACAAAATCATTAAACCTGGCGGCTGCTCGCTCTTTGATCAGTGATTCACCGGCCACTAGATCGATGAAGAATCTCTCAAAAATCCGCTTTTTGATCAGTGATTCACCAGCCACTACATTCTTGGATCCCACCTTATTCTCAAACCTGGTGGCTCGCTTGATTGGCAGTCCTGTAAGCTCATCTTGCATACAAATTTTTGGGGTACCAAGGCCTGCATCCACCAAGAACATTTCTTCCCTTAAGCGTAAGCGTAAAACAGAAGATTGTGAGGCGTTTCCACTACATAATAAGAAACTCGAATTAGATCTTGGAAATGATCGACTCCAATAGATGCTCATCATAAGCTTTTTTTTCCCCCTATTCCTATTGATCAGAAGTATCCAGCAGCGCCACGCCAGAGCGCCGCGCGGGCACAGGAACAATCGGCGGTCGTAGCGAGTGGAGTGCCACAATCCCATTCATCATTTTTGATCTACATAACCCAAAGCCCATAGCACTGGCGACGTCTCCGGCATAAATGCAAGCTGAAAATAGAATAAACACATGGCACAGCTGGGTGCTAGAATAGTAGTTAATAGAAGTTCTAGTCACTTAAAAAAAAAATAACCACTGCTTAACTTAATTAGATCGTAGAAGATAAGCAAGCGGGTTCGGGCAGTTAGTCCTATTTGAAGGTAAGAAGTTCGGGTAGTAAGGGCTAGGTTTATATAGGGGCTCTATTTTTTAGAAACATATGGTCTTGCTCATTTCCCATCAAGGAATGGAGATTGGGTTGGTGTTTGGAAGGGATTCAGTAAACTGACCTTGGCCAGCAAGCAGAAAAAGGACTGACGTCTTGGGGCGCGCTAGCGCGCGTACTCTTCTTCTGCGAGACTCCATCCAAATCCACCACTTACTCGTTGGTTGGTGTTCCATTCTGTTATCTTATACTATGCTGCCTTCTTCAATTCCATTCTTCGTCTCCCTAGTCGAAGTCTTCTTGCTGGCCCAACCCAACATGCATTTTAGAGTGCCGTGCCAGGGCGATAGGCGCTCCGCAGTCACGCATGATCACCAGAGCCTTTCTTGGCTATGTAAATATAGGGCCGGAATAAGTGCAAGATCCTCAACAAAATGGATTAAGGTGGGCTTCGGATTCTTAATAATTTTTTCTATCTTTTTTCTTTTTTCCTCAAGTTCTTGTTTGCTGCCGCTATTATCACAATATCCCTCCTTTTAGGGATAAAGCTATCAATGGTGAATTGAGCTTTCGCTATCCTTTTTTTTTTCAGAGCTTTTTTGAATTTGAATGGAAGAAAAGTAATGAAACCCGCGATGGCTACTGAATAACCTCCTTTGATTTTCTTAATTGGAAACCCTTTTACCTTTTTTTTCTTCGTTCGCCAAATCTTCTTCAGTTCTATCCAAGCTCGGTTTTGTCTGAATCTTTGTGGAAGAAGAAGCGGTTCGCCAGCCGCTACATCCAGGGATCCCACAAAATCATTAAACCTGGCGGCTGCTCGCTCTTTGATCAGTGATTCACCGGCCACTAGATCGATGAAGAATCTCTCAAAAATCCGCTTTTTGATCAGTGATTCACCAGCCACTACATTCTTGGATCCCACCTTATTCTCAAACCTGGTGGCTCGCTTGATTGGCAGTCCTGTAAGCTCATCTTGCATACAAATTTTTGGGGTACCAAGGCCTGCATCCACCAAGAACATTTCTTCCCTTAAGCGTAAGCGTAAAACAGAAGATTGTGAGGCGTTTCCACTACATAATAAGAAACTCGAATTAGATCTTGGAAATGATCGACTCCAATAGATGCTCATCATAAGCTTTTTTTTCCCCCTATTCCTATTGATCAGAAGTATCCAGCAGCGCCACGCCAGAGTGACTTCCGAAGCGCTACGGACGGGACGAAATCCGGCAGCCAGTTGCTGGCTCTGAATAACCAGCCCAGCAAGAAGCAAAATTATTCAATAACATAACGGGGCGGGGTTGCGCGCGAGCCGAGTGACGTAGGTGCACAAGAGTACTTCGCGCCACAACCATCTCTTTTTTATAGGTTCTACGGACCGATGCCTCCTGCTTCATCTGGTAAAAAAGAGTCATAGATATGCCTGTAATTAGAAGGAAGAACCGCCATAAAAATCTTCCTCGTGTATCGTCTGTAGCAGAACTATGAACGGGAGCTAGCAATCCGGACCGTATTGAAAAGGTTCCTGAGACACAGCATGGAAGAGTCAAAATATTAAGAAGCGAGGTCCAATAATGAAGAAGGGGTAGAATTACTGAATGAATACGAGCTGTGGCTAATACCCGAGGCATAAAAGACGCATTTTCTACGGGATCCCGAAACCACCAGCCACCCCGACCTAATTCATGATGAGCCCACCAACTTCCTGGCGAGATGCCTACGGTTAAAAACAACCAACATGTCAAGATCCAAATTCGAATTGGTTCCTGGTCCTGGTCAGAGACCACTGTGTTCGCGCCGGCGGTCCAACAAAGAGGCGAAGTAGTGGTGTCTTTCTTTCCATTACGAACGACACGCTTCGCCTGCTCCCTCCCCGTGTCCATTAGCGCTCCTGTCCAGAGCGAAGAGAAGGCGAAAAAGCGCCGCCGAAGCAGCATGAGCAGGCTTCTATTGCTACGCAACAATAGAGCAGGCGCGCCGCCCACAAAATGTTTGAATGATCGGGTAAAGAGCGAGCTTCTTATATGGGATCCGACGCATCCAGCAGAGCGAAGCAGCGTTCCATTCTTTTCGGCGGCATCCTTCCGCATTGGCGGCGAGTGGAGTGCCACAATCCCATTCATCATTTTTGATCTACATAACCCAAAGCCCATAGCACTGGCGACGTCTCCGGCATAAATGCAAGGAGGATGTATAGCTGATATAGGATCTTGTGGAACAGGATTTGATTCTGCAAGCGGTTCGGTACGAACGAAGAAATTTCGAACAAAAGGATCGGAACTCGCTGATAGGAAAGGAGAGAAAAACAAAGCAATGCCAAGAGCTCCGTCAATCTGCTGTTCATCGATAGACGAAGCTCTCTCTTTTTCATCTCGTGCCAGATGTAACAAAAGATTAGTCCTTTTTCCTTCTCGCGAACCACGGGAGCGCCCAGCGCCCAGAAGAGCAAAGCTCATTTTCAAAACTGGGTCAAGCGGCGCATTAAAAAGGGCTGGCCCGTTAAAAGGACGCTTACTTTGCGAACGAAGTTCAGAATCAACAAGGGTTCTCCGAACGAAGGGAGTGTACAACTGGGGCGCAGCCCCACTTTTTTGTTGGAGAGATAGAATGGAGTTCTTCACGAAGTTCGAGACAAAGGAAAAAATCAAAGTTTCTCTATAGCCTCTGCGTTTTGAGACATTATGGCTTTGGGGTCGACCCCGGTAACAAAAAAGGAATCCATAAAAACTTGGGATCCAACACCATGATAAAATACTACCCTCATGATTAGACCATGTCCCTGAGATTTGATAAAAAAAAGGTGCATTAGCGGTTAATACGTTGTAATTAGATAAGTTATTTGGAATATGACGGAACGAAAGACCAAGGAAAGAAAGAAGAATGCACCAAAATGCAGGTGCTGCACCAAACGCTGGTGGTTGTTTCTTGTTGTAAGTGAATGCAACGAAAAGACCCGGAAATAACAAATACTGAGAAAATTCATTTATAGACAAACCGCTTTTTCGTACACGTTCACTTGCATCACATAGGATAAGAAGGGCTTCATTGCCCCCAGTATTCCCGCATGTAGCTTTGAAAAGGGCGAGGTGTTAGTCCCTCAACTTTACGACAGCTTTTTCGTACACGTTCACTTGCATCACATACACAAGTGCTCTCTGAACCGTGCAATAAGGTCACCCATAACACGGCTCTCCCACTGGAGTTACCTTAGCCCCGGGCCATGCTATTCCATGATATTGGAAAAATGGCAGCCTAACTACTTATTATCATCGTCTTGAAAGCTGGGCGCCTTTTGAATATGAGTGGGGCTCCTAGTCTAGGCGGCGCCTTCGTGGAGCCAAACCGAAGGAAGAGCAAAAGGGCGAGGCCACACCCGGCTTCGAATAGGAGGGGGGCTTCGCTCTGGATCCCGCCTGCTTGCAGAAATGAATGGATCTGAAAGGGGGCTGGGTTCGATTTCCGGGCCGGGCAGGAGGTGAAGGCCAGAAGAAGAGAAGTGCGCCTTCCCGGTAAGGAAGAGGAGAAAAAGGTGCTGTCATCTATCTCGACCTGTTTCCCGAGGCGTTGGAAATGAAGACCGGCTCAGAGAATCACTGGCGTGCTTTCTCTCCCCCATCGTTTCGCCAACAAAGAAGTCATCCTTGACTTGACGATTGACCATTCCATCCCTACCGAGCCGCCTCTTCGAAGTATTTACCTCTGCCTTTCATCTTTTCGATACGAATACAGTAACGATCATAGCGATCTCCTCTGGTACCTACTGGTACGTCAAGATCCGATTGGTCATGAACATCGTAAGGTGCTGCTCTTCGCGAATCCCAGCATACCCCAGGTTGGGATGGGTAGGCCCACCACTTCACTTTTTCACTTTCACTTAGGCCCGGGCCAAGTCAGTGGGGGGACCCTGTCGGGCTCCTTCCCCCCCAAAACAAACTGTACGTGGGAGTTTCCCTTCATACGGCTCGAATCATTCTCAGATGCCCCGAGAGGCATCTTTCCTTATGATCTGGTGGTTCAGCAAACGAGCACCGGCCGCAACAGCAAGGAACTATGACCAATAGAGTCAGACACAGAGCGTCATACTTCTTTATCTTGTGATGGTTGAGGAGTTTCTTTCTCAGAGGGTGCGGGACGCTTGTGGAGTCCGTACCTTCCGTACCACCACAGGGGTCGTTCTTGGGCAGATCCCGCTCCTAAACATAAGGGAGGGATAGGGGGAAAGGGGCCGGGCCTATCATATAAATAGGGTTGTAGAAAGACCACGTATTTTCATTCGACGTTCCGGGGCGCCCGATTCGATCAACGAATTTGGCGAGCTGATCTGCTTTGATCCAGGAGAAAGCCCAGTCAGCCACCTTTTCGGTGCAGGTCACGTGACCTACAGCTCGGCCTTCGCTTTTTGAGACTTCCTCTACCCACATCTCTATGTGCCCGCAGCACTTTCATATGGAGAAAGATGGGCTTACCATGTTCCATCAATAGCACCTAACCTATGCCGATTTTGGCGGACCGTGCTCCACCCCGGTGAACTCATGCGGTTCCGACGTGCCCAGAGGCCAGAGGCGAATCCGTTCACGGTCCGTAGGACCAACACCATTCGAAGGTTGATGGCCCGCCCCGCCTAGAATAGGAATCTTTGACTGGGCTTACACACATTCGCTCACTTACGCTGTCCCCCCTCAGCTCACCCTAGCCCCGGGTACGTCGTCTCCAAGGCTTCACACAAAATCTTCACTGACAACATATGCATGCTTTTGTAGGGTCGGGCAGAACCGTTGTTGCCTGATGGGAACTTCCCCCATATTGCTATCAATGTCTTCATGTCGCACGACCTCTTAACATTACACCACTGAATCCCCAATCCTTTGCTTGCTGTGCAGTGACAGTACCAATATCCACTAATCGTTGTTTCCAGATACGGTTGCCGGTTGACATCTCTTCTAATTCGTCGATACGAGAAGCAAATTGTTGTGTGGAGGAATCAATATCTCGACATAAGCCAAGAGGCAGATCTTGTGCCACTCCACCAGGTCGTATGAAACTGGCATGCATCCTGGCTCCCGGGACTCTTTCATAGAATTCCAACAATTTCTCCCGCTCCTCAAAAGCCCAAAGGAACGGAGTTGATGCTCCCACATCCATAGCATGAGTAGTTGAAGCAAGTGAATGATTTGAAATTCGAGTTATTTCACAGAATAACACTCGTATATATTGAGCTCGTAATGGTACCTCACAATTCAAAAGTCTCTCTACGGCTGAAGAATGAGCGTGTTCTTGGGCCATCGTAGAAACATAGATAGGGTCAACGACGGAACGAACAACGAAACTTTACGACAGCTTTTTCGTACACGTTCACTTGCATCACATACACAAGTGCTCTCTGAACCGTGCAATAAGGTCACCCATAACACGGCTCTCCCACTGGAGTTACCTTAGCCCCGGGCCATGCTATTCCATGATATTGGAAAAATGGCAGCCTAACTACTTATTATCATCGTCTTGAAAGCTGGGCGCCTTTTGAATATGAGTGGGGCTCCTAGTCTAGGCGGCGCCTTCGTGGAGCCAAACCGAAGGAAGAGCAAAAGGGCGAGGCCACACCCGGCTTCGAATAGGAGGGGGGCTTCGCTCTGGATCCCGCCTGCTTGCAGAAATGAATGGATCTGAAAGGGGGCTGGGTTCGATTTCCGGGCCGGGCAGGAGGTGAAGGCCAGAAGAAGAGAAGTGCGCCTTCCCGGTAAGGAAGAGGAGAAAAAGGTGCTGTCATCTATCTCGACCTGTTTCCCGAGGCGTTGGAAATGAAGACCGGCTCAGAGAATCACTGGCGTGCTTTCTCTCCCCCATCGTTTCGCCAACAAAGAAGTCATCCTTGACTTGACGATTGACCATTCCATCCCTACCGAGCCGCCTCTTCGAAGTATTTACCTCTGCCTTTCATCTTTTCGATACGAATACAGTAACGATCATAGCGATCTCCTCTGGTACCTACTGGTACGTCAAGATCCGATTGGTCATGAACATCGTAAGGTGCTGCTCTTCGCGAATCCCAGCATACCCCAGGTTGGGATGGGTAGGCCCACCACTTCACTTTTTCACTTTCACTTAGGCCCGGGCCAAGTCAGTGGGGGGACCCTGTCGGGCTCCTTCCCCCCCAAAACAAACTGTACGTGGGAGTTTCCCTTCATACGGCTCGAATCATTCTCAGATGCCCCGAGAGGCATCTTTCCTTATGATCTGGTGGTTCAGCAAACGAGCACCGGCCGCAACAGCAAGGAACTATGACCAATAGAGTCAGACACAGAGCGTCATACTTCTTTATCTTGTGATGGTTGAGGAGTTTCTTTCTCAGAGGGTGCGGGACGCTTGTGGAGTCCGTACCTTCCGTACCACCACAGGGGTCGTTCTTGGGCAGATCCCGCTCCTAAACATAAGGGAGGGATAGGGGGAAAGGGGCCGGGCCTATCATATAAATAGGGTTGTAGAAAGACCACGTATTTTCATTCGACGTTCCGGGGCGCCCGATTCGATCAACGAATTTGGCGAGCTGATCTGCTTTGATCCAGGAGAAAGCCCAGTCAGCCACCTTTTCGGTGCAGGTCACGTGACCTACAGCTCGGCCTTCGCTTTTTGAGACTTCCTCTACCCACATCTCTATGTGCCCGCAGCACTTTCATATGGAGAAAGATGGGCTTACCATGTTCCATCAATAGCACCTAACCTATGCCGATTTTGGCGGACCGTGCTCCACCCCGGTGAACTCATGCGGTTCCGACGTGCCCAGAGGCCAGAGGCGAATCCGTTCACGGTCCGTAGGACCAACACCATTCGAAGGTTGATGGCCCGCCCCGCCTAGAATAGGAATCTTTGACTGGGCTTACACACATTCGCTCACTTACGCTGTCCCCCCTCAGCTCACCCTAGCCCCGGGTACGTCGTCTCCAAGGCTTCACACAAAATCTTCACTGACAACATATGCATGCTTTTGTAGGGTCGGGCAGAACCGTTGTTGCCTGATGGGAACTTCCCCCATATTGCTATCAATGTCTTCATGTCGCACGACCTCTTAACATTACACCACTGAATCCCCAATCCTTTGCTTGCTGTGCAGTGACAGTACCAATATCCACTAATCGTTGTTTCCAGATACGGTTGCCGGTTGACATCTCTTCTAATTCGTCGATACGAGAAGCAAATTGTTGTGTGGAGGAATCAATATCTCGACATAAGCCAAGAGGCAGATCTTGTGCCACTCCACCAGGTCGTATGAAACTGGCATGCATCCTGGCTCCCGGGACTCTTTCATAGAATTCCAACAATTTCTCCCGCTCCTCAAAAGCCCAAAGGAACGGAGTTGATGCTCCCACATCCATAGCATGAGTAGTTGAAGCAAGTGAATGATTTGAAATTCGAGTTATTTCACAGAATAACACTCGTATATATTGAGCTCGTAATGGTACCTCACAATTCAAAAGTCTCTCTACGGCTGAAGAATGAGCGTGTTCTTGGGCCATCGTAGAAACATAGATAGGGTCAACGACGGAACGAACAACGAAACTTTACGACAGCTTTTTCGTACACGTTCACTTGCATCACATACACAAGTGCTCTCTGAACCGTGCAATAAGGTCACCCATAACACGGCTCTCCCACTGGAGTTACCTTAGCCCCGGGCCATGCTATTCCATGATATTGGAAAAATGGCAGCCTAACTACTTATTATCATCGTCTTGAAAGCTGGGCGCCTTTTGAATATGAGTGGGGCTCCTAGTCTAGGCGGCGCCTTCGTGGAGCCAAACCGAAGGAAGAGCAAAAGGGCGAGGCCACACCCGGCTTCGAATAGGAGGGGGGCTTCGCTCTGGATCCCGCCTGCTTGCAGAAATGAATGGATCTGAAAGGGGGCTGGGTTCGATTTCCGGGCCGGGCAGGAGGTGAAGGCCAGAAGAAGAGAAGTGCGCCTTCCCGGTAAGGAAGAGGAGAAAAAGGTGCTGTCATCTATCTCGACCTGTTTCCCGAGGCGTTGGAAATGAAGACCGGCTCAGAGAATCACTGGCGTGCTTTCTCTCCCCCATCGTTTCGCCAACAAAGAAGTCATCCTTGACTTGACGATTGACCATTCCATCCCTACCGAGCCGCCTCTTCGAAGTATTTACCTCTGCCTTTCATCTTTTCGATACGAATACAGTAACGATCATAGCGATCTCCTCTGGTACCTACTGGTACGTCAAGATCCGATTGGTCATGAACATCGTAAGGTGCTGCTCTTCGCGAATCCCAGCATACCCCAGGTTGGGATGGGTAGGCCCACCACTTCACTTTTTCACTTTCACTTAGGCCCGGGCCAAGTCAGTGGGGGGACCCTGTCGGGCTCCTTCCCCCCCAAAACAAACTGTACGTGGGAGTTTCCCTTCATACGGCTCGAATCATTCTCAGATGCCCCGAGAGGCATCTTTCCTTATGATCTGGTGGTTCAGCAAACGAGCACCGGCCGCAACAGCAAGGAACTATGACCAATAGAGTCAGACACAGAGCGTCATACTTCTTTATCTTGTGATGGTTGAGGAGTTTCTTTCTCAGAGGGTGCGGGACGCTTGTGGAGTCCGTACCTTCCGTACCACCACAGGGGTCGTTCTTGGGCAGATCCCGCTCCTAAACATAAGGGAGGGATAGGGGGAAAGGGGCCGGGCCTATCATATAAATAGGGTTGTAGAAAGACCACGTATTTTCATTCGACGTTCCGGGGCGCCCGATTCGATCAACGAATTTGGCGAGCTGATCTGCTTTGATCCAGGAGAAAGCCCAGTCAGCCACCTTTTCGGTGCAGGTCACGTGACCTACAGCTCGGCCTTCGCTTTTTGAGACTTCCTCTACCCACATCTCTATGTGCCCGCAGCACTTTCATATGGAGAAAGATGGGCTTACCATGTTCCATCAATAGCACCTAACCTATGCCGATTTTGGCGGACCGTGCTCCACCCCGGTGAACTCATGCGGTTCCGACGTGCCCAGAGGCCAGAGGCGAATCCGTTCACGGTCCGTAGGACCAACACCATTCGAAGGTTGATGGCCCGCCCCGCCTAGAATAGGAATCTTTGACTGGGCTTACACACATTCGCTCACTTACGCTGTCCCCCCTCAGCTCACCCTAGCCCCGGGTACGTCGTCTCCAAGGCTTCACACAAAATCTTCACTGACAACATATGCATGCTTTTGTAGGGTCGGGCAGAACCGTTGTTGCCTGATGGGAACTTCCCCCATATTGCTATCAATGTCTTCATGTCGCACGACCTCTTAACATTACACCACTGAATCCCCAATCCTTTGCTTGCTGTGCAGTGACAGTACCAATATCCACTAATCGTTGTTTCCAGATACGGTTGCCGGTTGACATCTCTTCTAATTCGTCGATACGAGAAGCAAATTGTTGTGTGGAGGAATCTCGCCAAACAGTATCTTTTTATCCTCTTCCTTACCGGGAAGGCGCACTTCTCTTCTTCTGGCCTTCACCTCCTGCCCGGCCCGGAAATCGAACCCAGCCCCCTTTCAGATCCATTCATTTCTGCAAGCAGGCGGGATCCAGAGCGAAGCCCCCCTCCTATTCGAAGCCGGGTGTGGCCTCGCCCTTTTGCTCTTCCTTTTTAGATACTTGTATCAATTTGCCACATTTCAATAGATACAATGCGCTGGCAGCTGAGGCTTGGCAGGATGGGAGTGAATTAAGGTCGAGGGAGCTGGAAAGAGTTTGTTATTCGCTATTGGCTTAGTACGGCCTATACATAATAGGGCCATGACGGTTTTGGCAAGGCCTTGAACTTCATATATCCCTTTTTTACTCAATCCAGAATACCGATAAAGTCAGATTGAATCATTTTATCGACCTTTCCTTTGGATTTATTATCATAGGTAGTGTTCGAGATCGCCTCTGTGCGGTGAACGCTCGAATGTAGCTAACATCAGTTTTGTCCTCGCGTGGTTGAAGGAGATGCTGCTGCTGGATGGAATGCTTCCGGGGCGCCATGATCCTTCTATCCGGAATAATCGAGGGCACTGACTGACTGCATCAATCATCGCTCAGTGAGCTATTAATTGCCGCCAATAGCGCTTCGCTTGCATGCAAGGCGGCTAATAAAAGCGCCAGGTAGACGCGCTGAGATGCATTTTGAGTACTGGTGGTACTGGACAAGCTCTAGGGGAATAATCTCTTTCTTATTTCTTTCTTATTTCTTTCCCATGACGACTAGGAACGGGCAAATCAAGAATTTCACTTCGAATTCCGGACCTCAACATCCAGCTGCTCATGGTGTTTCACGATCAGTATTGGAAATGAACGGAGAAGTGGTGGAACGTGCGGAACCACATATTGGATCACTCCAGTGCGGCACGAAGCCGCTGACGCTGAGTAGGCTCCTATGCCGCTAGCACGGTGGAGGTTCCGTAGCGCGTCATGAGCACCGGGCAAAGGGACGGTTGAGCAACTCAAGCGAACCGCTCTACCTGACTTTGGATAAAGATAGAAGGGAGAAGGTTGTGAAGGTGGCCTCGTTATCCACACATCTGGTCGGAGGACCGACCTGGGTTTTCACGAGCGTAGGCGGGTCCTGGAGTGCCCGTCAAGGGCGCTAGCGCATACCCCGGGGTGATCATCACCACCTGCACCTCACATCTCGGCACAGTGGAACGTGTAACCCGCCTGCTGTCCAAGTCAACCACTTAATTTCCTGTAATTCATAGCACCTAACAGAACGTAGCAGCAAGGGACAACCCACCCATACAGACAGCCTGCGGGGAGGATGGCACTACTGGCAAAGACCGTCTGGCGAAAACGCCGCAGGCGCGAAGCGTGGTGGGCCTGCGCCGGGGGAGCATAGGGAGGAAAGGGAGCCCGGACGGTGGAAGAGCCAGGGGAAGCCGGGTCATTTGACGGAAATGGAAGGTCCGAGCAGCTCATTCATTCTTGGAAAAAGAGGGGGGGAGCGAGCCAATGTATCAATGAATAGATACAGTCAACGGTAGACAGACAGCGCTGCCTACACGCGAATTAGCTTCCGAACAAGCAAGGGATTGAGCAACTAGCGCGAAAGCCGTTGCGCGTTAGCGCATCCTCTTGCTGGTCGAGCAGTCTCAATTTCACTACAGGATTTGCGAATGAATGCTGGGCTGGGCCACCTCAAATGGCGTGAGCCGCATGCGGGGAGACCCGCACGTACGGTTTTCAGGGGGATCCGGCCGGCCGGCGCCCACCCGACTAGAGGGACTGAGAAATTAATCGAGTACAAAACTTATCTTCAAGCTTTACCTTATTTTGATCGTTCAGAGGGCGATCGCGGAGTCACTGAATGAAGTCCTCCCTCCCTTTCTTTCGGGGGTGCTGACCCGCTGCGAGGCAGATATGACTAAGTGACATATTGAATATGGCGACGACTACAGCATGTCGTAGAAGGAGATAAGAGGTGGAGCCAACGACCCACTAAGACGTATCTACAACTACATTCCCGAGCGGCAGTCAAACGGAGGCGTGAATGCAAGATGCCAGCGGAATGATCGACCGGACAGAGGCTAGGGCTGCTTTCTTCCCACCGCGTCCTTCCTTGTGTGTCGGAGATATAAAGCGAGTGCACCGGAAAAGAAGGGGAACAGAGTCGATCTATTCCATGGCGAAGCATCCGAAGCATAACTGCACACTCACACGATCTTTGCCGAGAGATAGGAGCATTCGGTGGAACCGGTGAACTACACTTGCTTCTTGATAGATGTGTGGGACAGAGGGCTCGTGGTACCTGCTGCCCACCCTTCCTCCGCTTTGATAACCGTGTGAACGGAGAGTGGGCAGAGCAAAAGGGAAGGAGGTCCTCATACGGAGTCGCACACTTGAGCAGTGCGGGAGACTGGAGAATGGGTCGAGTAAACTCCCTTAGGGCCGATTAAATCACAGACGAGGTTCTTTATTTTTTCTTTTTTATTTGAGTGAGGGTATGTTCTAAAAAAAGAAAGGCAGAGGTAAATACTTCGAAGAGGCGGCTCGGTAGGGATGGAATGGTCAATCGTCAAGTCAAGGATGACTTCTTTGTTGGCGAAACGATGGGGGAGAGAAAGCACGCCAGTGATTCTCTGAGCCGGTCTTCATTTCCAACGCCTCGGGAAACAGGTCGAGATAGATGACAGCACCTTTTTCTCCTCTTCCTTACCGGGAAGGCGCACTTCTCTTCTTCTGGCCTTCACCTCCTGCCCGGCCCGGAAATCGAACCCAGCCCCCTTTCAGATCCATTCATTTCTGCAAGCAGGCGGGATCCAGAGCGAAGCCCCCCTCCTATTCGAAGCCGGGTGTGGCCTCGCCCTTTTGCTCTTCCTTCGGTTTGGCTCCACGAAGGCGCCGCCTAGACTAGGAGCCCCACTCATATTCAAAAGGCGCCCAGCTTTCAAGACGATGATAATAAGTAGTTAGGCTGCCATTTTTCCAATATCATGGAATAGCATGGCCCGGGGCTAAGGTAACTCCAGTGGGAGAGCCGTGTTATGGGTGACCTTATTGCACGGTTCAGAGAGCACTTGTGTATGTGATGCAAGTGAACGTGTACGAAAAAGCTGTCGTAAAGTTTCGTTGTTCGTTCCGTCGTTGACCCTATCTATGTTTCTACGATGGCCCAAGAACACGCTCATTCTTCAGCCGTAGAGAGACTTTTGAATTGTGAGGTACCATTACGAGCTCAATATATACGAGTGTTATTCTGTGAAATAACTCGAATTTCAAATCATTCACTTGCTTCAACTACTCATGCTATGGATGTGGGAGCATCAACTCCGTTCCTTTGGGCTTTTGAGGAGCGGGAGAAATTGTTGGAATTCTATGAAAGAGTCCCGGGAGCCAGGATGCATGCCAGTTTCATACGACCTGGTGGAGTGGCACAAGATCTGCCTCTTGGCTTATGTCGAGATATTGATTCCTCCACACAACAATTTGCTTCTCGTATCGACGAATTAGAAGAGATGTCAACCGGCAACCGTATCTGGAAACAACGATTAGTGGATATTGGTACTGTCACTGCACAGCAAGCAAAGGATTGGGGATTCAGTGGTGTAATGTTAAGAGGTCGTGCGACATGAAGACATTGATAGCAATATGGGGGAAGTTCCCATCAGGCAACAACGGTTCTGCCCGACCCTACAAAAGCATGCATATGTTGTCAGTGAAGATTTTGTGTGAAGCCTTGGAGACGACGTACCCGGGGCTAGGGTGAGCTGAGGGGGGACAGCGTAAGTGAGCGAATGTGTGTAAGCCCAGTCAAAGATTCCTATTCTAGGCGGGGCGGGCCATCAACCTTCGAATGGTGTTGGTCCTACGGACCGTGAACGGATTCGCCTCTGGCCTCTGGGCACGTCGGAACCGCATGAGTTCACCGGGGTGGAGCACGGTCCGCCAAAATCGGCATAGGTTAGGTGCTATTGATGGAACATGGTAAGCCCATCTTTCTCCATATGAAAGTGCTGCGGGCACATAGAGATGTGGGTAGAGGAAGTCTCAAAAAGCGAAGGCCGAGCTGTAGGTCACGTGACCTGCACCGAAAAGGTGGCTGACTGGGCTTTCTCCTGGATCAAAGCAGATCAGCTCGCCAAATTCGTTGATCGAATCGGGCGCCCCGGAACGTCGAATGAAAATACGTGGTCTTTCTACAACCCTATTTATATGATAGGCCCGGCCCCTTTCCCCCTATCCCTCCCTTATGTTTAGGAGCGGGATCTGCCCAAGAACGACCCCTGTGGTGGTACGGAAGGTACGGACTCCACAAGCGTCCCGCACCCTCTGAGAAAGAAACTCCTCAACCATCACAAGATAAAGAAGTATGACGCTCTGTGTCTGACTCTATTGGTCATAGTTCCTTGCTGTTGCGGCCGGTGCTCGTTTGCTGAACCACCAGATCATAAGGAAAGATGCCTCTCGGGGCATCTGAGAATGATTCGAGCCGTATGAAGGGAAACTCCCACGTACAGTTTGTTTTGGGGGGGAAGGAGCCCGACAGGGTCCCCCCACTGACTTGGCCCGGGCCTAAGTGAAAGTGAAAAAGTGAAGTGGTGGGCCTACCCATCCCAACCTGGGGTATGCTGGGATTCGCGAAGAGCAGCACCTTACGATGTTCATGACCAATCGGATCTTGACGTACCAGTAGGTACCAGAGGAGATCGCTATGATCGTTACTGTATTCGTATCGAAGAGATGCGACAAAGTGTTCGGATCATTGTGCAATGTCCTAATCAAATGCCTAGTGGCATGATCAAAGCCGATGATCGTAAGCTATGTCCTCCATCACGATCTCGGACAGCTTTTTCGTACAGGCTATCAAGCACTAGAAAACAACAGGCCCAGTTACGCCTGTTGTTTGTGCAGGTTGTGGTGTGCCACGGATTGTTTGTGGTGGCCGCCCAAAAGTGCAGTGAATCCTACGTCTCCGTTGAGGAAGCCCTTAGTGACCCAAAGGTCGAGCTATCTCCTCGGTTCCACTAACTTGATCTTTTCCCCGAAGGAGGCAAGACCACACCTGCACAAACAATCCGTGGCACACCACAACCTTGGTGGCTCACCGGCGACGCCTAGCCGTCTAGGAGGCCTCACCTCCAAGAGTAACAAATGCTTCAAAGAGTTGCTAGACCTCAACCGCGAGTGCTCAAGCTAAGAATTCACTCCTCACTGGTTTAGCTAGCTCACACTAGCTCTCTATTGCTCACACACAAAACCCTCTCTCAACCCAATCCAAAGATATGAACAAAATCAACCAACTCTCACAAAGAGAGGCTTGGGGAGAGCTTGCTGGTGCTTGAAAAGCTTCTGGACGCTCAAGGGACCCAAAGGAACCAGCAGCCTTCAAAGGAGAAGGCCAAGGACTGTCTCTTATACACATCTCTGATACACATAAGAAGATCTGCCTCTTGGCTTATGTCGAGATATTGATTCCTCCACACAACAATTTGCTTCTCGTATCGACGAATTAGAAGAGATGTCAACCGGCAACCGTATCTGGAAACAACGATTAGTGGATATTGGTACTGTCACTGCACAGCAAGCAAAGGATTGGGGATTCAGTGGTGTAATGTTAAGAGGTCGTGCGACATGAAGACATTGATAGCAATATGGGGGAAGTTCCCATCAGGCAACAACGGTTCTGCCCGACCCTACAAAAGCATGCATATGTTGTCAGTGAAGATTTTGTGTGAAGCCTTGGAGACGACGTACCCGGGGCTAGGGTGAGCTGAGGGGGGACAGCGTAAGTGAGCGAATGTGTGTAAGCCCAGTCAAAGATTCCTATTCTAGGCGGGGCGGGCCATCAACCTTCGAATGGTGTTGGTCCTACGGACCGTGAACGGATTCGCCTCTGGCCTCTGGGCACGTCGGAACCGCATGAGTTCACCGGGGTGGAGCACGGTCCGCCAAAATCGGCATAGGTTAGGTGCTATTGATGGAACATGGTAAGCCCATCTTTCTCCATATGAAAGTGCTGCGGGCACATAGAGATGTGGGTAGAGGAAGTCTCAAAAAGCGAAGGCCGAGCTGTAGGTCACGTGACCTGCACCGAAAAGAGAGCTCAGACTTCCTTTCCCAATGAAATAGAGGGCTGAACTGCAAACTGCAGTCCGTCAATTGGATCTATTTCTTTCACACGGTCAACTGGCTGGCTGCTATTGATTGATATCAGAGCCCGAGCCTTTGCCCCTTTTTGCATGGTCAACGAGTTATGGTCCACCTCCTATCGGCTACTGAAGCCCGAGTATCAAACTACTGAAAGCGGGGAATACCTCGGTACCTGCTTGATGGTGCTGGCGGATCGACTACTTGGTCTGGGGGGTTCCGTATCAATCCATGGGGGCTTTAGTCATAGCCCCCGCCTCTGCTTTGTTCCCGCTCTAGGCTTAGACCATCCTTCATCAGTGCTTCCTGCGCTTCTGATTATGGAGCTGTACGACCTTCCGGGTCAACGAATGAAATGAAACAACTGCCTCCCCCTCTCCCGTCCATCAAAAAGTGTTATTTCCTCCAGCTCCCGACTCCGCTTCTCCCTCCGATGCCGGTAGATTAATTCATTGACAAAACCCATTGATTCCATCAAAGTGGTGGAGAATGCGCGTTAGCGCAACGGCTTTCGCGCTAGTTGCTCAATCCGTTGCTTGTTTGGTGAGAAAATCGCTGATGCGAACTCGGTAGTGCTACTGAAACCACTTTGTGCATCTTCTGTACCAAATTGAGCCTATTACCAGTTCCAGGAAGAGCACACCAAAAGAAAGAAACTCTTACTAAAAAAAGCGAATCACATCTCGATCCACAAACTGCCAAAAGCCTTTGTTATTCCATTCCCAGTACCATATTGAAAAGGTTCCTGAGACACAGCATGGA
>OAMR01000538.1:204271-254451 GCA_900205405.1 Echinochloa crus-galli
AAGGGAGGTGTACAAGGCATTGGTGACATTTCTATAAACAACTAATGTTGCATCCCTCTTGATAGTACGACATTCCTATACTCAAGATTGCAATAAATAGATGAACTCTCTACTTGAGCTTCTATGTCTTCCTTGATGCCATGCTTGATCAATATCAACTTGAGGGCTTCAACATCCTTTTCTTGCTGAGCGAATCCCACTTGAGCTAGTGACTTAGAATTTCCAAGTTATGATTCAACTATGATTAGATGCATTGCATTGCTTTCACTAGTTATGGCTTGATTAATGCCTAGGGATCAATCCGCAATACTAGTTCCTTCACCCTAGCAAAGTTCCTCAGCCACAAGACAACTCTTGTCCTTCACCTCGCTTAGTACCTCGTCACTAGCCATCTAGTTTGATCCCTTCCATCCTATCTTGCCACTTTAAGTTTGGCTTTGCTTTGCATCCACATGAAATCCACATTGAAATCCATGTCTTCAACTATCCGAGATATATCCAATATCTTCAATTTAGTTGTCCCAATATCATTTGACAAGCTTCTTTTAAATGAGACCTATCCATAAGCATAGTCCTCTTGTCTCATTTGTTATTTCCATTTACTTGTCATTGTCCACTTTAGTTACATGGGATCATATCCACTTGTTTGCTTTCACAATATTACACCAATAGAGCACATATTCTTATTAACAATTACATGACATGAATATCCATTGACAATAAAAAACCTGCTCATATACCTAAGCAAACAAGTTAGATCACTAATCATGTTGTCATACAAATCACCAAAACACTTAAGTGCCTAGATGCACTTTCAGTACTAAACCTGGGTAAATAAAAAAACTAGTTGCATAGTTTTGATGTACACGACGAGACGAATCTTTTGAGCCTAGTTAGGTCAGGGTAGGACAATGTTTACCACAAACAAACAAAAAGTGCTACAGTGTTCGATGTGACTTTTTCACTTCACTTTTCATCTTTTCTCGTGAAAAACACCCCAATATTCCAGCCCAAACCCCACACAGACTGTCCCGGTGCTCGTGGGTCACCCTATCTGCGTGCTTGGCATTAAAGCCTGGAGTGAGCATGGATCAAAACCTAATCACAAGGGTTGCTAGTGAAAGGAGTTTATTAAGTCTTGTCGAATGCAAATGATCATGCGCTCTTGTATACAATGGTGGTGTTTAGTTCCAAAAGTTCCCAAAAGCAACTCCCAAATACACTATGCAAAAAGAAGATTCTCCATCACATCAAAATATCATAACATGCATGGAGTACTAAATATAGATGAAATTAAAAACTAATTGTACAGTTATGTTGTACTATGCGAGACGAACATTTTGAGCCTAATTAATCAATTTTTGGACAATTTTTCGCACATACAAACGAAAATGTTACAGTGTCGCAATGATTACGAAGTGACATCTACCTCCCAAATTCACCCTCCCAAATTTGCATCTAAACAGGCCCAATGATGGAAAGGCTCCAAATTTGTTCTCCTACCTCTTTATTTCTTTGGACTACTTACCTGTAGCCCTGTAGGGGTACCATGACATGCTTGGCCAGGCAGGGTACTCAGCAACAGCAATGCGTGTGTACTGTAGTACGGCAGTACGGCACCGTAGGACAGTAAACTCATGACATGTTGGCTTTACCAGTAAGCATACGATCGAGTCCGTTCGATCAGCGCCGTGGAATTATTGCGTGTCTCCGTCGCCGCGGAGTACGTGCAGTAGCATAATCCACGAAGCAACATGGCCATGCGCCCACGCGTGCTGGTGCACAGATTTTTCAGACCGGATCCGTCGTTGCCCGCTGTGTCTGGAATTCCAGCTTCTTCCCCTGGAGCCGCCTCTGCAACTAACGGCTGTCAGCTGGCAACTACCGAACTGCCGCTGCCGGAAGAGGATGCTTCCAAGCAACGGATGATCAGTGGTGAACGGAGGGAGAGTGAGTGGCAACTGTCAAACAGCAGCGGGAGCACAGTACGGTTTTTGTACTGTTTTCAGCTGGTTCCAGCTTCCGCGAGGCACTGTCAATCTTGACTTACGCAGAAACCAGGACAATCTCGGGCGAGGTCACCACCGGACATAATTAGGAGCTCGGGAGGCGTGCTTACAGGCGTCCCTTACTGCTCGATTCAGGGGTTAGTTGCATTGACCATGGGCTTTGTGCTCCACAGCAGCAGAAACGGCACGCGCACTTTGATGGCCTCCTGGTCCTGCCGCCAAGCCACGAGCCAACTTGTCACGGAAGAATATGCCGCATGCATGCTCCGTCCACGTGACGGTGGGTGCCGGAAAGTGGAGGAAAGGCTGCGCACCCCGCAAAGGCTGAGCCCTGAGAGTGAGAGTGCCTGGAGTCGGCACACGCAGATGGGCGGGCGCGGGCAGATGCCGTGAAATCATTTTGGTGGCGAGCAGTCGTGGCCAAAAAGACTCGACCTCGCTTTTGCCAACCAAAACCTGCCGCGGGCATGTGCTGACGTGCTGCAACCTGCCCGGGGTGACCTAATTCTCCGTGGGACATCGTCCGGTCGGTCGGCTTGATCAATCGATCGACCCACCAAAGCAGATTGCGGGGAGCGGAGGTGAAGTTTCCATGTCATACGGTGCATGCGCGGTGGTGATGGCGGGGCTGACGCCCTGGACAGTGCCGCGTTCGTGTCTTGCACTCTTTTTACACGACTTTTTGCTGCGGGCCTGTGGCCTACAGAGCTTTAAGCTCCAGGGGTGGATAGGATGCTGAATCCCGCGTCACTTTGCTTCTAATTAGTTGATCCAGGTTTTGAGAGAATATTGCATGATCAATGATGTGAATCCTAGTAGTGGTAGCTCTGCCTCCGTCCCTTGCAGGATTCCAATTTTTTTGTTTAATTACGTAAGTAACATCACTGCTTTTTGGGAGGAACCATGAGACTGTTCGCATCCACCAACTAGCCAGATCTTTGCAGTATGCAGAAGTGAAGTTCGGACTGCAGTTTATTTTCCTCTCCCAGAGGTGTTCCGAGTATACAGGTCATACGCACATTTGCGGGAGGTGATGGGCCCAAGCTAAAATCCCTCCTACAGGTCATAGGCCCATTCGGGGGAGACGGATCGATCGGCCCAAGATAAATTCGGCCTGTAAATCAGAGCCCGCCACATCGTTATGGACCGTCTAGACCTATACTACGATGGATGAAACAGCTAAGCAGAAACGCACCTTGTAGAAACACTGAACTGAATGTCTGAACCGGCTGAGATTTGGTTAGCGAACCCACAAAAACTGAAAGCAAAGAAGCAAAATGAAAAAATAAAAAAAATAAAAACTGCGTTTGCCGGGAGTCGAACCCGGGTCTATTGCTTGGAAGGCAATTATCCTAACCGTTGGACTACAAACGCCTTGCTGGTTATAACTATTCAACATTTTAGTTACTATTTGGAGTGTCCAAATTCCGGGCACGTGGTCACGTGGATAAGGTCATGACACCTCAGATTCCTATCACTCTCTAGCCATGACATACGCTCCTATCTGGATCGACAGTACATTTGGGTTAGCCCAAGCATTTCATGGAGGCAGAGTTCTACTGCATCCGCATGACGTACGGTGCATAAAAACGATGGGGCAGAATTGTTGCGTAGCTGCAGGAGAGGAGAGAGTGACAGCATTTTCCTACTCCCGACCGGGCCTGCGGGCAGGCGCGTATCGCCAAGCCGCGCGTATATGCGAGACGCCGGAGAGCACGCGGCGGCCGCGGGCGCGGCCAAGACCCAGTTTTGTGCCGGTTCGCCCGCGACAAACGCCAACTTGAGGGGAAGGCGTCGGCACATGGCTGCGGGTAGGGGCGAGGGCGACGACGCAGGCAGGCAGGCCGTGATCGCGACGCGCGAGGAAGAGGAAGCGGCCTGGACGGGGCAAGGTCACGAGGGCACTGTAGCCAGCAACCGCGCGCTGGCTGCTTGCTTGCGTGCTCGCCCCACACCCGCTCTGAGTGGGACGTGCGCTTGCTCGCTCGCTCGTGCCGGGCTGCCGGCCGGGCCTGCTCGAGCTCGATCGATCGTAGCCCTCGCTCTGCTCCATCATTCCCCGGTGGTCCCCTTGCTTATCATGCAATCGAAGGCCACACCGGATCCATGGAGCCTGCACGGGCTATGGGCACAGCTGTGCATGGGACTATAGGTAGGAGTCAACCGGAATGAGCATGAAATAGTGAAATGTAATGAGCGAGCAGTGTATATTTTTATTTCTGACAGGGAGAACTGCTAATAAGACATAAATTCACCAGTAGTTATCTCACGTTCTCAGCAAGGGGTTAGCAACTGGAGACAGGGAGAAGCGACGATGAGCCTGCTCACGCAAAGGTAGGGAGTCCCGGCACAGAAGATCAACATTCCCTCATCGCCCATCCAGCGCGTGACATCAAAAGCGTCGTCCTAGGAACGACCCAGCCACCATTCCATGCTGCCTTCCACTGCTGCCCCATTCCTTCTCCTTCCTGCACGGTCACTGCTCCCGTCCAGCTCCTCCCCATCTCCCAAGAAATGGCCGCGTCGGAACCAGCCGCCGAGCGGCTGCTGGAGGTGGCGGAGGAGGAGGTGGTGATCGACTTCAAGCCCAACGCCAAGTGCCGCGCCGACCTCCGCCTCCGCTCCCTGCACCCGTCCCTCCCCGTCGCCTTCAAGGTCCAGACCTCCTCCCCGCTCAAGTTCCTCGTCAGCCCGCCGCGCGGCGCCGTGCCGCCGCTCTCCTCGGCGTCCCTCCGCGTCGTGCTCCGCCCGCAGGCGCACCCGCCGCCAACGTTCCCACGCTCCCGCGCCGACCGCTTCCTCGTCCTCTCCTCGCTCTCCGCCGCGCGCCTCGACTCCGCCACCGACGACACCGGCGCCTGCGGCGGCGGCGTCAGCGCCGTCCGCCTCCGCGTGTTCTTCGGCGGGCCGTACCTGCTCCGCCTCGCCGCGGACGCCGGGGACGCCGCGGCCGTGCGGCTCATCCTGCGCCGGCAGCCGCACCTGCTGCCGTTCCTCGAGCCCCAGGCCGCGGCGGCGCCCGACGCCGCCGCCGAGCACTGGGCGCCGCTGCACGCGGCGGCCGCGAGAGGGGACTGCGCGGAGGTCAGGCGGCTGGGGCCCGAGGCGCTGGCCGCGCGTGACCGCGACGGGAGGACGGTGCTGCACGCGGCCGCCGCCGCCGGGGAGGCGGAGGCTGTGGCGGTGCTGGTGGACATGGGCGCCGACACGTCGGCGGCCGACGCGCGCGGGAGGACGCCCATGGACGTGGCGCGCGAGAAGGGATACGTAAGCGGCTCGAATCTACCTGCTTTGTCCTTCTTACTGTCCTCTACCAAACACTTGCGCAGGGAATTTTCAGATGTTGCTTCTTTAACTGAACAAACAATGGATTCGTCACACCAACCCTTCGGTAAACCGCATATACTAATCTGTCACTAACGAACACAACACGAGAAGAGACACAAGGAATCCATGGACCAGAACGCAGCTTGGCTTATGCGAGCCGCGTCGCTGTGCTCGTGAACCATGATACGAGTAGGACTAGGACGACGACGAACGATGCCAACAAATTGCGAGTGCAACCTGCAACGCCATTGTTGTTCAATAATGTAATGCCAGTGTTGGTTTTATTCGCTGGGTGCAGCAAGAAGTGGTGGACGTCCTGGAACGGTGGGAGCTGGTGATGACGGCGGCGAGGCGCGGCGACATCCAGAGCCTCGAGTCCTTGCTCGGCAAGCGCGCGGGCGTCCGGGGGCGCGACCAGTACGGCCTGACGGCGCTGCACCTGGCGGCGATCAAGGGCCACTGCGACGCGATCGCCTTGCTGGCCGGGTCGGGGTGCATGGACATCGAGTGCGAGGACGTGGAAGGGCACAGGCCGCTGCACCTCGCCGTCGAGGGCGGCCACGCCGAGGCGGTGGAGCTGCTGCTCGACATGGGCGCCGACGTCAACGCCAGGACCGGGCGCGGCGCGACGCCGCTCCAGATGGCGGAGGCCATGGGGAACGAGACCGTCGCCCAGCTTCTGTGCGGCAGGGGGGCGGAGGTGGCCGCTGCGGCGCCGCCGCCGGCGTTGTGCGTCGCGTCGTCGTCTTCGTCGTCCATATCGTGCGCCTGATTTGGCTGTGGGTTCGTTCAGTTCACAAAGGTTCCACGGACAAGATACGGCACTGTATAGACTACAGATGTGTTAGTTTGATTTTATTGGAGAGTATATCATGCAGTGTTAGCATGCAATTGCAAGGCTTTATATGTTGACGTTATGTTGTTTTATGTAGAAAAACATTTACTGTTCCAATTCATTTATCACGTTATTGGTCATAGCATTTCACGTAACTTTGAAGCAGCAAATTAACACCTTGAAGTCCCAAAATTAGACCTACTATAGTTTGGATGAACGATACGGCGCTGTATAGACTACAGATGTGTTGGTTTGATTTTATTGGAGAGTATATCATGCAGTGTTAGCATGCAATCGCAAGGCTTTATATGTTGACGTTGTGTTGTTTTATGTAGGAAAACATTTACTGTTCTGATTCATTCATCACATTATTGGTCATAGCATTTCGCGTAACTTGGTCATAGCATTTCGCGTAACATGGCAAGTTTAATAGACAGTAGCTGTCTAAACTGTTGTACATGCCCTTAACCACGTTGAAGTCCCAATTAGACCTACTGTAGTTTGCGCGGACTAGCCGGTTGTTCAACCAAATTTAATTCTAGCATAGACAGAAAAGAGTTTAAATACCACGAGTGAGTGTGAATTCTGCAAGATTTTGCTCAGTAGAAGAGGGAACTGAAGTAAATCTTGCACCATGTCAAAGTTGGCATACAACTTTGTAACATTCTAAATAATATGCCGTACTATCTAGAATATCAGAGCGATAGCTAAAGTTATGTTTTGTTAGACTATACTACTAGTTATCAAAATACATGAATTAGCTGTGCAACTTCCCCACTTGGGACGATCAGCACTGAGATGTTTTTTCTTGGTTTGCACATTAATTCCACACTCTCCGAGCACCATGTTCTGGAAAATGATCAAATTAGGAGCCTCTTCTTCCTGCACCAGATAAATGCAGAGATCAAACACCAAATAGAACAATAGCCAGTACTATTATTGTTTTCAATCCCAGCAGTAGGGCAAACAAGGAAATGCTTACCAGAAAACAGTAGGCACTAGCACCGGACCACCAATTCGAGGATAGGACACTACGACAGCATTTTTATACAGGACCTAGAGAGAAGCAATGGCTTCTGGATTAACACAGGGTGGCCTCTTTGCATTGTAGTAGAAATGGGCGATCATTTGAACTAGCTCATCTGCAGTCCTTATCTCTGTAAAACAGCCAGTGTGGAAGACTATCACATTAGGACTCAGTGGAATTCTTGGCAATTGAAACTGCAGGCATCATTAAAAAAATGTACTTGGTAATGCAAGCGGAGGTGGGTGAAAATGGTGGCTAATTACTGATACCACCTTATTTTCAACAATAAATCTCATATTGAACAAACATAATATAAAATCAAAGTTGCTGAAAATGTTCTTGTGAAGGGATTTAATATCGGGTTCCTTAAAAGGAGACCCCTCCTCCTGGCTCCAGAATGAAGCCGTACATGAATGCTCGCACGTCCGCGTTTCCGGCGTACGGAACCATTAGTAGCCTGTCGCGTTGCTCTGGTGCGCCATACCGAAGCAGCTGGGCCAGCGGAGGACCATGCAGACGCAGTGAGAGTGGGTGCCGATAGTCAATGGAACACATGCCAAAAAAGCGACGCTGGTCCCATGATGGACCCCACAACAACCAATCCAATCTCCCGTCTCTCTCCCTCTCCCTCTCCGGCTGCTCCCATTTGTTTCCCCGCCTCCCCGTCTCTCTCCCCAGTCCTCTCTCCTAGATCCAGAAAACACGGGAGTTCCTTCCTCTCCTCCCCCGCCGTCGCCTCCCGCGCAGCCGCCTAGCGCTTCTGCTCGAGTGCGCCCCGGCACCGGCGGCGCCGGCCGCTACCAACGACGCGGTGTTCCCCTCCGCTGCGGCGTCCGCGCGCACAGGCTCTGCTTCGGCACTGCCGACCCAACCCTAGCTCTCCTGCATTCCTCTTCCTCCCTCCCTCTCCACGCCGCCGCCGCCGCCCCCAAGATGTTTGCCGCGCGCGCCTGCACTCCGGCATGGCGCTGTCGTCAGTCCTCCGCGCCTCGCTCTCATCTCCTCGTCAAGCAGGGGCAACCTCGGCACCAGCTCTCTCTCCTCTCTCGTGGGCTTGGATCCATGAAAGAAGCGGCGGCGGCGGCGCATCCTCAACGGTGAGGTCAAGGCGGCAGCCCTACAACCCCTCCTAGATCTTCCCTGATGCGCATAGGTGCTGCTCAACCACTGGCAGGTGCACCCTGCCCTCTTCCCAATAATCTCCTTTTAGATTATGTGTTTTTTTTTATCATGCATCTTGGTAGGGTATCTGCGGAAAGCAGATGGGCAATTTTTCTTGCATATTTCTCCCAGGTAAAGCGATTTTCTTTCTGGTGTGGATTCTTGTGACTCACATGAAAGCTAAGTAAATGTAGGTTTTTATATTCAGGCGTTTACACCTGAACCTAAAAACAGTAGAAAGGTATGGAGACAAAAGGAAGTATATAGATTACTATGAATGTTTCTGATGGCAGCCAAAGATTCAGAGCTACTTTGTATTTAGTTAGGGTACTTGTGGCCATGAGTTCTCCCCTCAGTTTTTGACACGCCATGTGTCTTCCTGAATTATTCTTATGCAAAAATAGTCACTGGTGCCATTTATGAAAAAAAAATGCAGTGCTTCCTCGTGCCTTTGTTGATAGCAGTATAGCACCTAACTAAAATTTCTCACTTTCTTGCTTGTTATTTAGGTCATTGGCAAGACGCCTTGTGAGGGATCACGCTGTGAGGGTAAGTTCAGTTTACCTCTTCGCATTGCCATGTTAAATGCAAACAAGTAGCGGATGTGAGTTTCTTGGATAAGAGCTCAGAGGTATTTATTACCATGTGTTTTACGCAAGTGCATTGAGGATTACCACAAACAAATATTTGTACATGCCGTAACTACTATGTTCAAAAAGAAAAAGATACACCTACTTGATTGAAAGTAATTTTGCTGAAATTGGAGCTATTTTGTGGCTGACTGCTAAGGTGCGTGGCTTATCATGATAGGAATTTCAATGTGAAACAATTCTCAGTATGCACTTTAGATAAGTGATGCATCTTGTCAAGGAAATCATATTGTGTGAGCAGTTGTCTTAATTCTTCTCCAAGAATTCATAGAGACTGTTCGTGCAATAGTTTGGTTATTTGCTAAATTATTTGCACTCTGTATTTGTGTTAATCTTTATGTGGGCATCTGAGCAAGTAATCATGCATTCAGTTGTTAGTTATTCATGTGAAACTTAGGCTTCGTTCTACTTAAGGGATTACTCTCTATATTTATTAGATCATTCAGTTGCAGATATTGATGTGTTTAGTTTGTTTCTCTCCCCTCCTAAATTATATTTGTGCATAACTGATGTTGAATTGTATGTTCTGAATTCCATCTGTGTGATTCTTTATACCATCTGTTCCATGACATGCATGGTTAGGAGCCAGTAGCAGAACTTTGATTTTTAGTTTGTTTCACGCAATGGTGTTTCTGACATGTTGTATGTGGTACTGTGATTGTATTTAGCATGAGTACATTGAGTACTGGTCGATAGACTACAATTTATGGTGTAGAGGTGTAGTTGAGAGCAGGGGATTGAAATATGTTTAACCAATTCAGATTCAATTTCTTCCTGTTTTTATAAGCTATTAGTAGTAAAGTCCATGCTGCACATTAACAGCATCCATGCATAATCAGAATGAACCAACCTGAATTGAAAAAGGTCCTATTAGATCACCAAGTTGGTCAGTATACATTGATTAAAATGCCAAATCCATGAAAAAATGATAGATCCCATCAACAGAAAAGGAAAATGTCAAGTTTTTTTCTACTCATGGGAACATTTCTTGCTGTGATTTGTAATTATCAGGAAAAACACAAACTGCAATATATATTTTGCCTTATTGGTTTTAGCAAGGCTAGAATTGTTTGGCAACACCCTATTTCCTTCCTTTTCTGCTGGCATTGACATAGCAGAAGTGGCAACGACCTGAGCTTGGTTTTTTGGAGAGGCTTTCAGTGCTAACATCAGAAAGGGAGGCTGGAGTCTGGTTCAGCATGAAAGTTAAATGCTGTTCTCTCTATTAAATGCTGACATAAAGTGAAGAAATGTAATGAGCGAGCAGTGTATATTTTTATTTCTGACAGGGAGAACTGCTAATAAGACATAAATTCACCAGTAGTTATCTCACGTTCTCAGCAAGGGGTTAGCAACTGGAGACAGGGAGAAGCGACGATGAGCCTGCTCACGCAAAGGTAGGGAGTCCCGGCACAGAAGATCAACATTCCCTCATCGCCCATCCAGCGCGTGACATCAAAAGCGTCGTCCTAGGAACGACCCAGCCACCATTCCATGCTGCCTTCCACTGCTGCCCCATTCCTTCTCCTTCCTGCACCGGAGGTGGCCGCTGCGGCGCCGCCGCCGGCGTTGTGCGTCGCGTCGTCGTCTTCGTCGTCCATATCGTGCGCCTGATTTGGCTGTGGGTTCGTTCAGTTCACAAAGGTTCCACGGACACGATACGGCGCTGTATAGACTACAGATGTGTTGGTTTGATTTTATTGGAGAGTATATCATGCAGTGTTAGCATGCAATCGCAAGGCTTTATATGTTGACGTTGTGTTGTTTTATGTAGGAAAACATTTACTGTTCTGATTCATTCATCACATTATTGGTCATAGCATTTCGCGTAACTTGGTCATAGCATTTCGCGTAACATGGCAAGTTTAATAGACAGTAGCTGTCTAAACTGTTGTACATGCCCTTAACCACGTTGAAGTCCCAATTAGACCTACTGTAGTTTGCGCGGACTAGCCGGTTGTTCAACCAAATTTAATTCTAGCATAGACAGAAAAGAGTTTAAATACCACGAGTGAGTGTGAATTCTGCAAGATTTTGCTCAGTAGAAGAGGGAACTGAAGTAAATCTTGCACCATGTCAAAGTTGGCATACAACTTTGTAACATTCTAAATAATATGCCGTACTATCTAGAATATCAGAGCGATAGCTAAAGTTATGTTTTGTTAGACTATACTACTAGTTATCAAAATACATGAATTAGCTGTGCAACTTCCCCACTTGGGACGATCAGCACTGAGATGTTTTTTCTTGGTTTGCACATTAATTCCACACTCTCCGAGCACCATGTTCTGGAAAATGATCAAATTAGGAGCCTCTTCTTCCTGCACCAGATAAATGCAGAGATCAAACACCAAATAGAACAATAGCCAGTACTATTATTGTTTTCAATCCCAGCAGTAGGGCAAACAAGGAAATGCTTACCAGAAACACTAGGCACGAGCACCGGACCACCAAGTTGAGGACAGGACACTATGACAGCATTTTTATACAGGACCTAGAGAGAAGCAATGGCTTCTGGATTAACGCAGGGTGGCCTCTTTGCATTGTAGTAGAAATGGGCGATCATTTGAACTAGCTCATCTGCAGTCCTTATCTCTGTAAAAGAGCCAGTGTGGAAGACTAACATTAGGACTCAGTGGAACTCTTGGCAATTGAAACTGCAGGCATCATTAGAAAAAAAAATATGTACATGGTAATGCAAGCGGAGGTGGGTGAAAACTGTGGCAGATTATCGATACCACCTTATTTTCAACAATAAATCTCATATTGAACGAACATAATATAAAACCAAGTTGCTGAAAATCTTGTGAAGGGATTTAATGTAATATAAGTTCTTAAGGACTTCCTATCATGAAAATAGATTGGGAAACAGAAATAGAGAAATAAATGGTGGGATCTGCTTGCCATGTCATAGAAGAAGAACGAGATAGCTCTGGAGATAATGTGGAGAGAAGCTGGGGTTGATGACTTGATCTTCTCCACCATCAATCTGAAGGGCATGGTCACTGCCTGGCATCCATGCCAGTGAGGCGTATTGAGCAGGGAGGTACTCTATCCGGTTGAGTACAGAAACACAACTATCTCCATATGAGTTCCTCCATTCTTCTCTGTATCTCAAGGTGCCCATGCCAAAAAGTCCTCATCCTGATCAGGCGCTGCTCCAGCAGAACAGGTCAGAAGTCAGAGCAGTGTTTCTTGTAAGCACAGGTGTGCATCTGTTCAACGTCAAGGACTGATGTTTAGTGGATTCAATTGGACCGGATTAGTCCTGTGTGTTGGTTCTGAACCTATGGTCCATTTGTATTCTTGATTGTTTCGTGCATCAGTGAGACCTTGCACAGATTGGATTGATCAGTGCTCCTCTTAAGATGCAAGCGCAGTCGTCGTCTTGTTGTACTGTATCTCCTAGGTCTCAACGTAGTCAGGCAGCTTGCTACAGGGAGTGGAACCATGCTGTCATATTCCTAAAAGAGCAAACACCGGGATCCTGTGGAAACAGCAGGCTGTAACTGCTCCCTCGGACAGCAACTATCATGCTTCAGCATTTTGTGACTTTGAGTGTGAGAGTAATATCCACCTTTTTACTTACCACTGCTGTTCTGCTGCGAACTAGTATACACCTACTAGTATATATTCTTGGTAAATCATAGTAGTAGCAGTAAAAGGAGGAATGGACAATAGTCTCACAGTGTGATGACACTCAAAGTTGTCAGGTGGGTGCTGTCACTCTCTGAGAGAACAAATACACCCCATGGTTGTTCCGAGTTCTCAATGTCTGCTCCCAGAGAACAGAGATATGAGACCATTTGCGCACCATTGGTACCAGGACTTCCTACAAGGTTGAGGGCTGAGGCCTAGGAGGTGCAGTACAACCACCCGAAGGACATGCATGTGCAGGCCATGCGCAAACGCTTCAAAGAGAAGCAGCAACCAGATCTGGTTATAACAATGAACAGAACAGTCCACCGTCCACAAGGCAAATGGATTAGAATCAACGCAAAACCAATCCAACACAATCAAACTGACCAACATCTGTCCATGATGTTGTACAAAAAGGACACAAGGTTAGTGCCGCTAGAGACTTAAGACATCCAGGGGTGCTCGCCCAACCGCATTGCTGAGGAGACGCTACTGATGCAGAACTGCTGTGGATGGAGCAGAACTGGAAGGACCTGTGGCCTTTTTGGGTGGAGATGAAACCTTCAGCAATAAAAAAATGGAGTATGGACTCAACTTTATAGGATTTTGCTCCATTGTGGAGAGGATCAAGTCACACATGTCCTTTAATCTCCAACACTGTACCAGAGCTATCTCTTCCTCTCTTATGTCACAGTGGTAGGGAGGTTCCACATCTACTTCTCTATTTATATGCCATGATAAAATATCCTAACAATAGGAAAATTTACTGAATTTTCACAAGGACAATTCAAGACACATATGGGTCTATTAGGTTATCGTGCTCGTTGGACATACCTTTTTCTCTGTATAAGATCTTGTTTCCCCTAAGGAACAATAATTGTGGACATTCCCTTACTTGAAGTGCATATGCCAAATCCCTCTCAATATTTATATCAACTTTCACAGTCTGAAAATATAATAAAACTTAGCACCTGCACAAACACCAGACTAACCTTGACAAATAATCAAATGTTACAATTCAGACTCACCCGAGGAGGTAACTTATCTTTAGCATTCCAGTATACCTTAGCAGCCTTTTCCAATTCTTGAAGAAACATCCAATTGTCAGCAGCCCTGCACACCACAACATTACACATGGCTCAATAGTCAATTCTAAAGTAATAAAACTTTAATTTTCATGGGTCAGCTCAAAGTATCCTAACGAATTTCAGGTAGTGAAGACTGTTCTGAATTTTGTTCTGAATTTTTCGCAGCTCGTTGGATTCACAGTTCACAGACATCGCAATAACAAAGAGCAAAAGCTGAAATGACGCGTGAATCACATAATGGCATAATGCCAACAGTTCATGAATCGAAATTAGTCAGGGACTAATGATTTGTACCTGTTGTAGCGCTCGAAGACTAGGACGACTAGGGGGCTGGGGTGGAATGCGAAGCTCTCCCACTCCAAGCAATTGATTTCCTTGACCCATCCCTGGTCGACCTCCCCTTCCCAATCGATCTCCACCCCGTCCACCGTCACGTTCCTGATCGAGTGCTTGTCGAAGTACTCCGACGCCCGGATCCCCCACCCAATGTCGGCGTCCAGCGGCCAGCTCGGGTCCTCCTCCTCCACCACAGGCTTCTGCTCCTCCTCTCCCGACCCCTCGCCCTCCTCCCCATCTGGGACTTGCTCCTCGTCCTTCCGCTTCAGGATGTCGCCCTTGCCCTCCAGGACCTCCGGGTCGCGCTCCCGGATGGAGGCGAACACCTGCTCCAGGCGGCCGCGGACGAAGTCCTCCACGGCCGCCGCCTCGCTGCGGCGCCCGCGGCGCGGCTTCCGGGGCTTGGTCGTGGGGAACACCGCGGCGGTTGGGTCCTCCGGGTTCTGGCTGCGGGTCTCGTGCGCGGGCTTTGGTGGTTCCGGGTTCGGGGTCCGCTTGGGAGGGCGTGAAGCCGAAGAAGGCGGCGGAGGAGAGGATGAGGCGAAGAGGGGTTTGCGGCGGCGGCCATGGCAGCCGCCGCCGATGGGGTTCAAGCTGGTGGCGGGGGTCGAGGGTTTAAGGGCGGTGAGGGTTGGGAGACGAAGCATCGCGCGTGGGGAGAACGGACACCGAGTGAGCGGCTGGGTTTCGCCGGCAGGCAGCTGCGCCCGTGCTATCCGAATGACGACGGGTTTCTTCTGCTCCGCCGTTGGCCTCATGGAGCCATGATCCTCTCCGTCTCCGTCAAATCCAACGGCGCTTAAGCTCGTGCACTCGCACGGCTGTGAAAAATCACGCTAATATCGAATTTTTTTGAATCTCTAAAGGCTACATCTGCGAAGAACTAGCCTCTTGACAGAAGTGTATAGATCCATGAATAATTAGTGATGATCTTTTTTTCTCAAAAAAAAAGTCATTACTGATGATCTGGGCTGTGAGAACATCATCGATCGTTCAATTTTTATTTCCAGGTTAATGGTGGATCTAAAGAAGGCCGGAATGGGCCATATCTGGCCCTTTTTAAATGTTGGCCCAAACTCGGTCTAATTTTCAGTGAGCCTACTATTTTCCTCCAACAAAACATATAATTGTTCCTCTAACAAAATGAAGGCATCCTCTAAAAAAATGAAGGCATGATAAAATTGAAACGAAAACGATAGGATCTCTCTGCAACTGTAACCCTAATCCTCTGGAGTCTGCCGTGATGCTGTCCACTCCACATCATTGATCATTCGCTGAACATGTCGATGAACATGCGCGGTGTGTCAGAGCAACGCACTTGGGCTCGCCGGGGCGGCCATCAGGTCAGGCAGAGGCCGGCAGCTCGATCAGCGTCGCCCGGCACGGGGTCAAAACTCTGATGCACCGCGTGCCCACCGCTGCGCGCCTGTCTGCCCCCAATCAAAGGGGCTACGTACTCAACAAATGCTACAAGGGAGGGATTGACTGACTTGTCATTTGTCAACAATTCTCGTCAGAGTTGTAGGCCATGGCCTTAATAATTTTCAAGCCAGAGGACGGGTTATGAAACAGGAACTTTTTTCTTTGCCAAAAAAATGAATTTGCATAAACACTTTTGTTTTTATAAGCCGTGCACGTAGTATCGAGATTTAAACTTTACAAATTTTTATTAATAATTTAAACAATAAAATTTAACTTTTAAGGGACATTTAGAATTACTAGATTTATAATAAAAGTACTAGTTTATAATTATAAATAATATAAATTAAGATAAATAATTGATCAAATGTAATGTAGAATACCGTGTCATGTCAAATCGTGCCTTATAAAAGCAAAAGAAGGGAATATATATTTAATCTACGTATTTAAACGCCCTAGTAAAATCCTAGACCGAGAAGAATGGAGTACAAGAGGGTTGTGCACAGTTTTAAGAGAAAATGGCTGCAACCAATTGATGTTTCAAGGTACTTCGGCGAAATAGTTGTTTTCATCTTCGGACTACCAGTCGAAATTCAATTTCATGTTTGATCCACCAAAACAGTTGTTTCCACCCACCAACTTTTATAGATAAAGCAAGGATACCAGGATTACCAGTTTTACAATGAAGTACATGTTCCAATTCGACACTAACTACTTACAAACCCGCAACAGGGCCCTCTAGGCGACACACTAGAGACAGCTCGGAGCTACTCTAAGAAAGGGCCTAAAACGCCATGAATCCATCACAGAACTTGCAAGAATGGACCAGCCTCGGGATCCAAAGCGCCACCGTCACGGCCGTAGGAGGAGCAACACAACGCCTTCAGGAAGGCAAAGGCGCCAAGTCGGCGCCAACGTCAGGTTTTCACCTCAAAGACCACCTTAGGCCGCCAAAGGCAATGATTCGAGGCAACGCCTCCAACAGGAAAACATCGTCGCCAATCCATCACCGTCAGACCGAAGCTTTCACAGACGGATCACTACACAAAAAACCAGCAGAACCTGCCCAAATACTACTGCCGTCGACTGAATCCAACGTCGCCACTGTCAAACTCGATCCTGTAAGGCCCCAAAGAAGCTGGAACCGTAACCAACTCCACCAAAATTGGCGGAACCAGAGCTCGCCAAAGACCCCGAGACCGCCCCCTCGATTGATTGGGGACGGCACCGAGCGGACAGCAAAGCACATGCTCCCGGCGTCCTCCCCCAATGGGACTTCACCATGCGGTACTGGTTGAGCTAGGACCATGAACCCTACAATACGGAGTGGAAGGAGCGCCGGGAACAAAACCGGGAGGGCACCACCTTGAGCAGAACTACCGAATAGGATGGCGCCATGTTTGACCCCCACCCACCAAGGAGCAAGGGCCCGACCGCCTCCTACCTCACACCCCTCGACCCAAGGTGAGGGTCAACTCCACCCAAGACGCCGCCACCACCTAGGAGAAGGCCAGCCCCACCCCCCGACCGAAGCAGCCCGCCGCACAAGCCGCAGTTCCGACACCAGAGCCGCACATCAGGCTGGAGGGAGTAGCGCTGCACCGAGCGCCACTTGAGTACAGTAGACCCGCAGATCTTGTCTAATTATCGTCTCCGCATCGCAAGATTTGAGGTTTCTACTACTTTTGCTATATATGCTTCTTCGTTGCTTCTTTCTTTCTTTGTCCGTTTCATCATTGCTTCCGTAGCTTGTTTTTGGATTCCTCCTCCTTTTTTTCTCTGATTTGTTAGGTCAGTATATTGGCTAGAAATTGGAGTAGTAGCTGAAGGGGGAAGTGGGGCTGATTAATCAGTGCATCTGTGTGTTCATGATCCAATACATATATGTATATCATCCTTGGTAAAGCAATGGAGATTTCAGGCCATGCTAGTGGCTTCCTAGATAGCTTGCTAATAACATCTCACATTCTCACCTCAATTTCCCAAGCATATTTGGTTCCTCGCATCTCATATATATACACACTTGCATTGCTTCTAGTGTTAATGCATATTTGCGTTTTCGATCTATATGTTATGATGCACTCAGAGCACTTCATTGTATTATAGATTTGCATTACTAGCAGTCTCATCTTTTCGAAAGCATTTCTTATGTGTGTTCCTTGGCTCTTTATTTGCTGATGAATTGCCGCACGGGATGAGTGGCGCATTTCATTCCTCCTGGTTCGATGAACGGGACACTGTTCAAATGGGGATGCATACAGTCAGACGAAGCCGGCATTGATGGCGGTGCTCCCTCCCTCCCGGGCACGCATGGCGCACGCCCCTGACGGGCGCTACAGTTCCCGGCTGCCCTATCTCTCAGTGACCCAGTCACTCTTTGACCTTACTGACCAACTCCCATTTACCATGTACGTCCATGCTCAAGCACAAATTTGGCGGAGCAGCAGCAGAAGATAAGCAGGTCAGAGTGCGTGAATGAATGTGTGTCATCAGTCATCACTCATCAGCTAGCGACCTCTCCTTGTGGTTTTCAATGGCGACGAGAAGCAGGGATGGGAGGGAGCGAGGGATAGCCGGCTAGGCATGCACGCGCGAGGGGTTTTGCCTTAAATAGAAACGGGCGCGGGGAGGCGGAGGAGATCTGATCCCTGATCGAGCTGGTCCCCGGCCGGCGGACTGGCCGGACGATGGGGACTGTAGACTACGGAAGCAGCAGCGCACGGAGGGGAGATGATCATCAGATAGACTCAGAGTGAGGCCCATGGCACGGCGAGCAGCAGGCGCGCCACTGAATCTCTGACCACACGTGCACTCGATCACTGGCCGGCACACTGCCGCCATCTCTTTCTCACGCGCGCGGCTTGATCCGTGCGTCGTCCTCGCCGCCAGACGGACGCACGCATGCACCTGCGCGTTGCCAGTGCGCGCGTGGTCCTTTGTCTTTGCGGATCTGCATGACAAGCGTCCTCTTAATCTCTTGTGCTATTTCTTTTTCTCTTGATTGAATGGTGGATCTTCATTTGTCTCCCGATTTTCTATGTTTCTCAGATTATATATGGTCAGTTTACCACGCTTCCTTCCGGTTCCAGTTCCAGACAGGATTTTTAGAAGTAAGTTGTGTAGCTTCTTTTTTTTTTCCTTTTGGGAAAAGTCTAATTTACACCCTCAAACTAATATGATAGTATGATTTTCAACCTTTATGTATAAAACCTGATAGGAAAGACCATTCGACTACTAAAACCGGACATATTTAGCCCTTTGAGTGGTTTTAAAGGTGATTTTCTATTTTTATAAAAGAATAAAAAAATCTAATTTAATATAAAAAATCACAACTATTTGGAGTTACTTGACCTTATCCAATATAATGTAAAAAACAACAATTTAAAAGAAAAACATGCATAACTAAAAGCAACAAAACACTAGGATACATACATATATATGATAGGAATAACTCCAATTAGCGCACTAGCAGATAGGTTAGATTTTTACAAAAATTTTGGTATTAATTTTAATTTCTTTTCTGATTTAAAATGAATTACTTACTAATATATGGATTAAATTAAAAAAAGAAATTTCTACAAAATATAAAATCACCTTTTGAATAAATGGATGGTCTTTAATGTCCGGTTTTTGTACTTTTAGGTTGAAAATAGAACTATCGTCATATTTGGAGGGTGTAAACCTGACTTTTCCCTTTTCATTTGAGGGAAGTTGTCTAACTTCTAGCCTTAGACCAACTAGAAATGCACACCATTATAACCTCGTAATAAAGATATACCCCCTCCGATCCATGATTAAACGTCATATGTTATTTAGCTAGGAAACGGAGGCTGTCCTAAATAGATATACACGCAACCATGCTTAATCTAAGGTAGTAATAATCATGCATAAAAAATATAGGTGAAATCAAGATTTAAACTGAGATGGGTGGATCGAGCCTTGCACTTACGACTTTATAATTACACCAAATGGTGCTTCCAAATGAGGATAGATAACTGAAAAACACTAGAGCCTAATTGATCATCCACATTTCTTGTTGTCCACATGATCTGATCCGCCATGTTCGCCTGGATGGTTTCCAGCTAGCGAACAGTGTTTTTCTCTCAGTAGAAACCAGCCACCAGTCACCAACCAGCCAACAATGTTTTTCTCTCAGCAAAACCAGCGCCAGCCACCAACCACCAGCCAAACGAACAGGGCTGATGTGAGCATTAATTTCTTGTTTTCCATGTGACCTCTCTGACCGAGTTCCTGCAATATTGCTTGTGTTTGCATGTGACCTCTCTCTTACCAAGTGCTTGCATTGCTTTAGACACACATATATAGGATGAACAGTGGTCAGTGGTCATCACTGGTCTTTGCTTTAGCCTTTAGAGTTTTCTCCCTCTCTTTGTCAACAAAGGGCTGGCTGTGTGTGGGTCAAGCAAACAACCCTTTGCTCACGTCCACACTTGGCCTGCGAAGAAATAAGGAAAAGCCGACGAGCTGCATGCAGCTCTCCCCTTCGTGCCCTTATCCTGTCCATTTTTTCCCAGCATCATCCGGTGCGCGGGCTGGCCTCTCCGCGCGCGCGCTCGCGGCGCCACTGTATTCTACTGTTCGGAGCATGCATGCCCGTCTGCAGCCTGCTTGCCACCACCGTCTCCTTTTCATTTCCATTTTCTTTTTCGCGTCGGTGCCATGCGTCGCGTTGCTCCGCCGCGCGCGTCCGGCCCCACGCCGTGCAATTGCACTGTTGCCAGCCACCGGCGACCTCCTCCTGCTCATGGGTCCTGATCGAGAGCGATCACAGGCTACCCGTGTGCTTGCCGGGATAGAATTGCTGCCGCTGGAGTCTCATATGTCGTCGTCGTCAGGTCTTGTCTGAAATTATTGTGCCTATAGACGAATACGATACCTGCATAAGTATAGCCTCCCCTGGCTTGCACCATATTGGGCAAGACAAAGGCTTAACTACTGCTAGTACTGTTGTGGAATCTTGAATTTCTTGCGACTTTCTGAGCATGTCTAGTAACTACAGTACCGCATGCAATCATGCAGCAGGCTCCCATTATCACTAGCTCGTCCAATGTTTGATATCATCGATTGATCTTCTTGTAGCTATAGTACACAACTCTAATATAATCTTTAAAAAGCGGATTGTTGGCCGGGTATATGCTTCATTATACTGTCGATTACTTAAGACGAGTACTTTTTTTAGTACGGGAGAATTATGTCAGGAACTAGCTAGGTAGGCATCATTGGATTCTTCATCAACGATGATACTCTGTGTGTCTAACATTGCATAGCACAGGCACCAGGGCGCAATTTGCATTACCTACTGTGTGTGTACACAGATCATACGAGAGCCAGCATTAATCTCCAACCTTAATAATCTTCTTAATTGAAAGACAGAGCTCCTGCCACTATTTTTTTTTCAAAAAAAAAATCTCCAATCTCCATCATTGTCGATCGGCTTGTGTTCTTTATAAATTGCCCTTGTGGGGTAGTACTAGAAAATAGCAGCCAAATAACTGTTTTGATTGGCTGTCGTTATCTATACTTGACTGCATCAGCGGTAAACCTGGGGCATACGCCAAACTGAATTTTTATAACTGTATTTTATGTACTGTTTTCTCTGATGCTTCTGTTGCAAGTTTGCAACAGCAAAGTTGCATCATGCCATCATCTACTGTTTCTTCTCTTTAAGGCCTTCACTACGGGAAAGCCCACGTTTGCCGAGTGTCACAGGCACTCGGCAAAGGCCGATATACACTCGGCAAAGCCTTTGCCGAGAGCACGGGCGGTACTTGATCGCCAACAACACCATCGACACGGCCTCTACCCCCACACTCTCCCAGATTCGAGCCAGGAGCACGAGCTCTTCAGCGGCTATCCGCCAGCCTCTTCCTTTCGGGATGCAGGCACTCCAGGTTATTTCTATTTCTATCTTTGTACGTGAAGTTTGCTTACGTTTATAATGTATTATAACAATGTGATTGAATATTGCAGGCCCGGTTGGATGAAGAGACGGAGAGACGGAGGCAGCTGGAGTTGGAGGTGCAGCAGATACGGGAGGCGGAGGCCGAGAAAGACAGGCAGAAGGAGGAGGCCGAGCGGGCGAACCGAGTGTGGCAGGAGCAGGTATTTGCCTACCTGCAGAGCATTGGCCAGCGCGTGGGTGAAGGTCCGCCGCCGCCGATGCCACCACCGCCTCCACCACCACGTGCTCCTATTTCTCCCGTGAGTCACTTGAGAACCCTATGATTTCATTTCACAACTCATTTCTGTCCAAAATCTTGTAACACACACCACTAATCTCTTTTGGGCAGGCTCCTGGCTCGGCCGCGTCGAATGACGGCCCTCAAGACGAAGACCTTGCGGCGCGGGCGGTTAGATCGTTGTTCGGACCCCCTCTTCCGTGAGTGATGGATGTTGGACTTGTAACATATGAATGATGGATGTTGGATGTTTGGATATTGAATTTGTGACATTTCTGTGATGTTGGATGGTTTAGTGACTTATATGTGTTTGTTTATGGTTGTTTGATGGTTTAGTGGCTATCCGACGAGGACTTTGTTCCTTCGGCGGCGGACACTCGGGCCGCGGAGCACGAGGACCGCGAGGACGTGGAGCACGAGGCAGCGGAGCACGTGGCCGAGGAGCACGGGGCCGAGGAGCACGGGGCCGAGGACCCCGAGGGCGAGGACGCCGAGGGGTCCACCTGCTCTGAGAACTTGGCCCTTTGGCAGCGAGGCCCCTCGCAACTCCCGAAGCGCCCGATACCCATGGAGCGTCGCCCCGTGATCGCACCCAGCCCTCCAAGGTAAGTAATTTTAGATGTTACACAGACCTTCTCGTTTCATATTCATATGTTGGAAATCACAAGATGGACTAACAATTTATCTTAATCACTTGGGCAGGAATTGGGTGATGGTCACCCCAGGCGCTGGTCACGCCCGCAGAGTCAACGGCATCCTGGGTCTTCTTTGCAGGGAGCTGTTTCCGGGTCTGGTGACCATTGGCGGCAGGGAGGAGCCGGCCTACACCTTTGACCACTACGTCGCCGCTGGCGATCAGGAGGACCGGGAGCGCAGGATCTTCAACAACAAGGCCGAGCGGGTAAAGGGAGAGCTTTGGGTAAGTATTCGTTGCAGTACACTGCTCAACACAACACTTTCATTGAACAATCTACAAATAATGCAACATTCATCATGTATATGTGCGCAGGACTTTTACAGATGCGCCCCGGGAGAGGAGGCTTCGGCGGATGCTGTGGCACACGCAGCCTGCTGGAAGCTTGTCAAGGACCTGCACTACGAGGCGCGCGTGCAGGCCGTAATTGATTATTTCGCGGCACTCAAGATCTCCATGAAGAAAAGGGAGGCAAGAAACATGAAGTTGACCAAGGAGCAGTATCTGGCGGTATGTAAATCGATACTGTTTTATTCTAAGATTAAGTACTCTAAATACGATCTTGTTATATGTCGTACACTTGATGTCTTGTAGGCGATTCCGTGGTGGTGCGCCCCGCATCCCACGTGCTGGGAGGTGATAGTCGACAAGTGGTGCAGCGCCGAGTGGGCCGCTCAGCACGACCTTTGCCGGGAGCGGCGTTTGCTGATGCCCGGTGTCTCACACCATCAGGGCAGCCTTAGCCTCGAGGAGTACAGGGCCAAATGGGTACGCCGAGTCATTTCTATATTCGCTCACTCTATTCTGTGTAATTACTAATTCATATTGTTTGTTTTTTCAGTCGGCGTCACATGGTGGTGCGCCTTGCTCACAGCTCGAGGCTTTTGCTATGGCCCACAAGGGCAAGGCGACCTCCGACGTCCGGTACAACCCGGAGGACGGGCCCGCAGCATACAGCAACGCCAGCGTCCACAGTCGCCTCACAGCATATCAAGAGGTCGCGAAGGAGGTCCACGGGCCAGACTGGGATCCGACCGCCCACGACATTGATGGAGAAGTGGTCATGAGGGCGGGAGGAGGCAAGAAGCACGGGCGGTACTTGATCGCCAACAACACCATCGACACGGCCTCTACCCCCACACTCTCCCAGATTCGAGCCAGGAGCACGAGCTCTTCAGCGGCTATCCGCCAGCCTCTTCCTTTCGGGATGCAGGCACTCCAGGTTATTTCTATTTCTATCTTTGTACGTGAAGTTTGCTTACGTTTATAATGTATTATAACAATGTGATTGAATATTGCAGGCCCGGTTGGATGAAGAGACGGAGAGACGGAGGCAGCTGGAGTTGGAGGTGCAGCAGATACGGGAGGCGGAGGCCGAGAAAGACAGGCAGAAGGAGGAGGCCGAGCGGGCGAACCGAGTGTGGCAGGAGCAGGTATTTGCCTACCTGCAGAGCATTGGCCAGCGCGTGGGTGAAGGTCCGCCGCCGCCGATGCCACCACCGCCTCCACCACCACGTGCTCCTATTTCTCCCGTGAGTCACTTGAGAACCCTATGATTTCATTTCACAACTCATTTCTGTCCAAAATCTTGTAACACACACCACTAATCTCTTTTGGGCAGGCTCCTGGCTCGGCCGCGTCGAATGACGGCCCTCAAGACGAAGACCTTGCGGCGCGGGCGGTTAGATCGTTGTTCGGACCCCCTCTTCCGTGAGTGATGGATGTTGGACTTGTAACATATGAATGATGGATGTTGGATGTTTGGATATTGAATTTGTGACATTTCTGTGATGTTGGATGGTTTAGTGACTTATATGTGTTTGTTTATGGTTGTTTGATGGTTTAGTGGCTATCCGACGAGGACTTTGTTCCTTCGGCGGCGGACACTCGGGCCGCGGAGCACGAGGACCGCGAGGACGTGGAGCACGAGGCAGCGGAGCACGTGGCCGAGGAGCACGGGGCCGAGGAGCACGGGGCCGAGGACCCCGAGGGCGAGGACGCCGAGGGGTCCACCTGCTCTGAGAACTTGGCCCTTTGGCAGCGAGGCCCCTCGCAACTCCCGAAGCGCCCGATACCCATGGAGCGTCGCCCCGTGATCGCACCCAGCCCTCCAAGGTAAGTAATTTTAGATGTTACACAGACCTTCTCGTTTCATATTCATATGTTGGAAATCACAAGATGGACTAACAATTTATCTTAATCACTTGGGCAGGAATTGGGTGATGGTCACCCCAGGCGCTGGTCACGCCCGCAGAGTCAACGGCATCCTGGGTCTTCTTTGCAGGGAGCTGTTTCCGGGTCTGGTGACCATTGGCGGCAGGGAGGAGCCGGCCTACACCTTTGACCACTACGTCGCCGCTGGCGATCAGGAGGACCGGGAGCGCAGGATCTTCAACAACAAGGCCGAGCGGGTAAAGGGAGAGCTTTGGGTAAGTATTCGTTGCAGTACACTGCTCAACACAACACTTTCATTGAACAATCTACAAATAATGCAACATTCATCATGTATATGTGCGCAGGACTTTTACAGATGCGCCCCGGGAGAGGAGGCTTCGGCGGATGCTGTGGCACACGCAGCCTGCTGGAAGCTTGTCAAGGACCTGCACTACGAGGCGCGCGTGCAGGCCGTAATTGATTATTTCGCGGCACTCAAGATCTCCATGAAGAAAAGGGAGGCAAGAAACATGAAGTTGACCAAGGAGCAGTATCTGGCGGTATGTAAATCGATACTGTTTTATTCTAAGATTAAGTACTCTAAATACGATCTTGTTATATGTCGTACACTTGATGTCTTGTAGGCGATTCCGTGGTGGTGCGCCCCGCATCCCACGTGCTGGGAGGTGATAGTCGACAAGTGGTGCAGCGCCGAGTGGGCCGCTCAGCACGACCTTTGCCGGGAGCGGCGTTTGCTGATGCCCGGTGTCTCACACCATCAGGGCAGCCTTAGCCTCGAGGAGTACAGGGCCAAATGGGTACGCCGAGTCATTTCTATATTCGCTCACTCTATTCTGTGTAATTACTAATTCATATTGTTTGTTTTTTCAGTCGGCGTCACATGGTGGTGCGCCTTGCTCACAGCTCGAGGCTTTTGCTATGGCCCACAAGGGCAAGGCGACCTCCGACGTCCGGTACAACCCGGAGGACGGGCCCGCAGCATACAGCAACGCCAGCGTCCACAGTCGCCTCACAGCATATCAAGAGGTCGCGAAGGAGGTCCACGGGCCAGACTGGGATCCGACCGCCCACGACATTGATGGAGAAGTGGTCATGAGGGCGGGAGGAGGCAAGAAGCACGGGCGGTACTTGATCGCCAACAACACCATCGACACGGCCTCTACCCCCACACTCTCCCAGATTCGAGCCAGGAGCACGAGCTCTTCAGCGGCTATCCGCCAGCCTCTTCCTTTCGGGATGCAGGCACTCCAGGTTATTTCTATTTCTATCTTTGTACGTGAAGTTTGCTTACGTTTATAATGTATTATAACAATGTGATTGAATATTGCAGGCCCGGTTGGATGAAGAGACGGAGAGACGGAGGCAGCTGGAGTTGGAGGTGCAGCAGATACGGGAGGCGGAGGCCGAGAAAGACAGGCAGAAGGAGGAGGCCGAGCGGGCGAACCGAGTGTGGCAGGAGCAGGTATTTGCCTACCTGCAGAGCATTGGCCAGCGCGTGGGTGAAGGTCCGCCGCCGCCGATGCCACCACCGCCTCCACCACCACGTGCTCCTATTTCTCCCGTGAGTCACTTGAGAACCCTATGATTTCATTTCACAACTCATTTCTGTCCAAAATCTTGTAACACACACCACTAATCTCTTTTGGGCAGGCTCCTGGCTCGGCCGCGTCGAATGACGGCCCTCAAGACGAAGACCTTGCGGCGCGGGCGGTTAGATCGTTGTTCGGACCCCCTCTTCCGTGAGTGATGGATGTTGGACTTGTAACATATGAATGATGGATGTTGGATGTTTGGATATTGAATTTGTGACATTTCTGTGATGTTGGATGGTTTAGTGACTTATATGTGTTTGTTTATGGTTGTTTGATGGTTTAGTGGCTATCCGACGAGGACTTTGTTCCTTCGGCGGCGGACACTCGGGCCGCGGAGCACGAGGACCGCGAGGACGTGGAGCACGAGGCAGCGGAGCACGTGGCCGAGGAGCACGGGGCCGAGGAGCACGGGGCCGAGGACCCCGAGGGCGAGGACGCCGAGGGGTCCACCTGCTCTGAGAACTTGGCCCTTTGGCAGCGAGGCCCCTCGCAACTCCCGAAGCGCCCGATACCCATGGAGCGTCGCCCCGTGATCGCACCCAGCCCTCCAAGGTAAGTAATTTTAGATGTTACACAGACCTTCTCGTTTCATATTCATATGTTGGAAATCACAAGATGGACTAACAATTTATCTTAATCACTTGGGCAGGAATTGGGTGATGGTCACCCCAGGCGCTGGTCACGCCCGCAGAGTCAACGGCATCCTGGGTCTTCTTTGCAGGGAGCTGTTTCCGGGTCTGGTGACCATTGGCGGCAGGGAGGAGCCGGCCTACACCTTTGACCACTACGTCGCCGCTGGCGATCAGGAGGACCGGGAGCGCAGGATCTTCAACAACAAGGCCGAGCGGGTAAAGGGAGAGCTTTGGGTAAGTATTCGTTGCAGTACACTGCTCAACACAACACTTTCATTGAACAATCTACAAATAATGCAACATTCATCATGTATATGTGCGCAGGACTTTTACAGATGCGCCCCGGGAGAGGAGGCTTCGGCGGATGCTGTGGCACACGCAGCCTGCTGGAAGCTTGTCAAGGACCTGCACTACGAGGCGCGCGTGCAGGCCGTAATTGATTATTTCGCGGCACTCAAGATCTCCATGAAGAAAAGGGAGGCAAGAAACATGAAGTTGACCAAGGAGCAGTATCTGGCGGTATGTAAATCGATACTGTTTTATTCTAAGATTAAGTACTCTAAATACGATCTTGTTATATGTCGTACACTTGATGTCTTGTAGGCGATTCCGTGGTGGTGCGCCCCGCATCCCACGTGCTGGGAGGTGATAGTCGACAAGTGGTGCAGCGCCGAGTGGGCCGCTCAGCACGACCTTTGCCGGGAGCGGCGTTTGCTGATGCCCGGTGTCTCACACCATCAGGGCAGCCTTAGCCTCGAGGAGTACAGGGCCAAATGGGTACGCCGAGTCATTTCTATATTCGCTCACTCTATTCTGTGTAATTACTAATTCATATTGTTTGTTTTTTCAGTCGGCGTCACATGGTGGTGCGCCTTGCTCACAGCTCGAGGCTTTTGCTATGGCCCACAAGGGCAAGGCGACCTCCGACGTCCGGTACAACCCGGAGGACGGGCCCGCAGCATACAGCAACGCCAGCGTCCACAGTCGCCTCACAGCATATCAAGAGGTCGCGAAGGAGGTCCACGGGCCAGACTGGGATCCGACCGCCCACGACATTGATGGAGAAGTGGTCATGAGGGCGGGAGGAGGCAAGAAGCACGGGCGGTACTTGATCGCCAACAACACCATCGACACGGCCTCTACCCCCACACTCTCCCAGATTCGAGCCAGGAGCACGAGCTCTTCAGCGGCTATCCGCCAGCCTCTTCCTTTCGGGATGCAGGCACTCCAGGTTATTTCTATTTCTATCTTTGTACGTGAAGTTTGCTTACGTTTATAATGTATTATAACAATGTGATTGAATATTGCAGGCCCGGTTGGATGAAGAGACGGAGAGACGGAGGCAGCTGGAGTTGGAGGTGCAGCAGATACGGGAGGCGGAGGCCGAGAAAGACAGGCAGAAGGAGGAGGCCGAGCGGGCGAACCGAGTGTGGCAGGAGCAGGTATTTGCCTACCTGCAGAGCATTGGCCAGCGCGTGGGTGAAGGTCCGCCGCCGCCGATGCCACCACCGCCTCCACCACCACGTGCTCCTATTTCTCCCGTGAGTCACTTGAGAACCCTATGATTTCATTTCACAACTCATTTCTGTCCAAAATCTTGTAACACACACCACTAATCTCTTTTGGGCAGGCTCCTGGCTCGGCCGCGTCGAATGACGGCCCTCAAGACGAAGACCTTGCGGCGCGGGCGGTTAGATCGTTGTTCGGACCCCCTCTTCCGTGAGTGATGGATGTTGGACTTGTAACATATGAATGATGGATGTTGGATGTTTGGATATTGAATTTGTGACATTTCTGTGATGTTGGATGGTTTAGTGACTTATATGTGTTTGTTTATGGTTGTTTGATGGTTTAGTGGCTATCCGACGAGGACTTTGTTCCTTCGGCGGCGGACACTCGGGCCGCGGAGCACGAGGACCGCGAGGACGTGGAGCACGAGGCAGTGGAGCACGTGGCCGAGGAGCACGGGGCCGAGGAGCACGGGGCCGAGGACCCCGAGGGCGAGGACGCCGAGGGGTCCACCTGCTCTGAGAACTTGGCCCTTTGGCAGCGAGGCCCCTCGCAACTCCCGAAGCGCCCGATACCCATGGAGCGTCGCCCCGTGATCGCACCCAGCCCTCCAAGGTAAGTAATTTTAGATGTTACACAGACCTTCTCGTTTCATATTCATATGTTGGAAATCACAAGATGGACTAACAATTTATCTTAATCACTTGGGCAGGAATTGGGTGATGGTCACCCCAGGCGCTGGTCACGCCCGCAGAGTCAACGGCATCCTGGGTCTTCTTTGCAGGGAGCTGTTTCCGGGTCTGGTGACCATTGGCGGCAGGGAGGAGCCGGCCTACACCTTTGACCACTACGTCGCCGCTGGCGATCAGGAGGACCGGGAGCGCAGGATCTTCAACAACAAGGCCGAGCGGGTAAAGGGAGAGCTTTGGGTAAGTATTCGTTGCAGTACACTGCTCAACACAACACTTTCATTGAACAATCTACAAATAATGCAACATTCATCATGTATATGTGCGCAGGACTTTTACAGATGCGCCCCGGGAGAGGAGGCTTCGGCGGATGCTGTGGCACACGCAGCCTGCTGGAAGCTTGTCAAGGACCTGCACTACGAGGCGCGCGTGCAGGCCGTAATTGATTATTTCGCGGCACTCAAGATCTCCATGAAGAAAAGGGAGGCAAGAAACATGAAGTTGACCAAGGAGCAGTATCTGGCGGTATGTAAATCGATACTGTTTTATTCTAAGATTAAGTACTCTAAATACGATCTTGTTATATGTCGTACACTTGATGTCTTGTAGGCGATTCCGTGGTGGTGCGCCCCGCATCCCACGTGCTGGGAGGTGATAGTCGACAAGTGGTGCAGCGCCGAGTGGGCCGCTCAGCACGACCTTTGCCGGGAGCGGCGTTTGCTGATGCCCGGTGTCTCACACCATCAGGGCAGCCTTAGCCTCGAGGAGTACAGGGCCAAATGGGTACGCCGAGTCATTTCTATATTCGCTCACTCTATTCTGTGTAATTACTAATTCATATTGTTTGTTTTTTCAGTCGGCGTCACATGGTGGTGCGCCTTGCTCACAGCTCGAGGCTTTTGCTATGGCCCACAAGGGCAAGGCGACCTCCGACGTCCGGTACAACCCGGAGGACGGGCCCGCAGCATACAGCAACGCCAGCGTCCACAGTCGCCTCACAGCATATCAAGAGGTCGCGAAGGAGGTCCACGGGCCAGACTGGGATCCGACCGCCCACGACATTGATGGAGAAGTGGTCATGAGGGCGGGAGGAGGCAAGAAGCACGGGCGGTACTTGATCGCCAACAACACCATCGACACGGCCTCTACCCCCACACTCTCCCAGATTCGAGCCAGGAGCACGAGCTCTTCAGCGGCTATCCGCCAGCCTCTTCCTTTCGGGATGCAGGCACTCCAGGTTATTTCTATTTCTATCTTTGTACGTGAAGTTTGCTTACGTTTATAATGTATTATAACAATGTGATTGAATATTGCAGGCCCGGTTGGATGAAGAGACGGAGAGACGGAGGCAGCTGGAGTTGGAGGTGCAGCAGATACGGGAGGCGGAGGCCGAGAAAGACAGGCAGAAGGAGGAGGCCGAGCGGGCGAACCGAGTGTGGCAGGAGCAGGTATTTGCCTACCTGCAGAGCATTGGCCAGCGCGTGGGTGAAGGTCCGCCGCCGCCGATGCCACCACCGCCTCCACCACCACGTGCTCCTATTTCTCCCGTGAGTCACTTGAGAACCCTATGATTTCATTTCACAACTCATTTCTGTCCAAAATCTTGTAACACACACCACTAATCTCTTTTGGGCAGGCTCCTGGCTCGGCCGCGTCGAATGACGGCCCTCAAGACGAAGACCTTGCGGCGCGGGCGGTTAGATCGTTGTTCGGACCCCCTCTTCCGTGAGTGATGGATGTTGGACTTTGTAACATATGAATGATGGATGTTGGATGTTTGGATATTGAATTTGTGACATTTCTATGATGTTGGATGGTTTAGTGACTTATATGTGTTTGTTTATGGTTGTTTGATGGTTTAGTGGCTATCCGACGAGGACTTTGTTCCTTCGGCGGCGGACACTCGGGCCGCGGAGCACGAGGACCGCGAGGACGTGGAGCACGAGGCAGTGGAGCACGTGGCCGAGGAGCACGGGGCCGAGGAGCACGGGGCCGAGGACCCCGAGGGCGAGGACGCCGAGGGGTCCACCTGCTCTGAGAACTTGGCCCTTTGGCAGCGAGGCCCCTCGCAACTCCCGAAGCGCCCGATACCCATGGAGCGTCGCCCCGTGATCGCACCCAGCCCTCCAAGGTAAGTAATTTTAGATGTTACACAGACCTTCTCGTTTCATATTCATATGTTGGAAATCACAAGATGGACTAACAATTTATCTTAATCACTTGGGCAGGAATTGGGTGATGGTCACCCCAGGCGCTGGTCACGCCCGCAGAGTCAACGGCATCCTGGGTCTTCTTTGCAGGGAGCTGTTTCCGGGTCTGGTGACCATTGGCGGCAGGGAGGAGCCGGCCTACACCTTTGACCACTACGTCGCCGCTGGCGATCAGGAGGACCGGGAGCGCAGGATCTTCAACAACAAGGCCGAGCGGGTAAAGGGAGAGCTTTGGGTAAGTATTCGTTGCAGTACACTGCTCAACACAACACTTTCATTGAACAATCTACAAATAATGCAACATTCATCATGTATATGTGCGCAGGACTTTTACAGATGCGCCCCGGGAGAGGAGGCTTCGGCGGATGCTGTGGCACACGCAGCCTGCTGGAAGCTTGTCAAGGACCTGCACTACGAGGCGCGCGTGCAGGCCGTAATTGATTATTTCGCGGCACTCAAGATCTCCATGAAGAAAAGGGAGGCAAGAAACATGAAGTTGACCAAGGAGCAGTATCTGGCGGTATGTAAATCGATACTGTTTTATTCTAAGATTAAGTACTTTAAATTCGATCTTGTTATATGTCGTACACTTGATGTCTTGTAGGCGATTCCGTGGTGGTGCGCCCCGCATCCCACGTGCTGGGAGGTGATAGTCGACAAGTGGTGCAGCGCCGAGTGGGCCGCTCAGCACGACCTTTGCCGGGAGCGGCGTTTGCTGATGCCCGGTGTCTCACACCATCAGGGCAGCCTTAGCCTCGAGGAGTACAGGGCCAAATGGGTACGCCGAGTCATTTCTATATTCGCTCACTCTATTCTGTGTAATTACTAATTCATATTGTTTGTTTTTTCAGTCGGCGTCACATGGTGGTGCGCCTTGCTCACAGCTCGAGGCTTTTGCTATGGCCCACAAGGGCAAGGCGACCTCCGACGTCCGGTACAACCCGGAGGACGGGCCCGCAGCATACAGCAACGCCAGCGTCCACAGTCGCTCACAGCATATCAAGAGTCGCGAAGGAGGTCCACGGGCCAGACTGGGATCCGACCGCCCACGACATTGATGGAGAAGTGGTCATGAGGGCGGGAGGAGGCAAGAAGCACGGGCGGTACTTGATCGCCAACAACACCATCGACACGGCCTACCCCACACTCTCCCAGATTCGAGCCAGGAGCACGAGCTCTTCAGCGGCTATCCGCCAGCCTCTTCCTTTCGGGATGCAGGCACTCCAGGTTATTTCTATTTCTATCTTTGTACGTGAAGTTTGCTTACGTTTATAATGTATTATAACAATGTGATTGAATATTGCAGGCCCGGTTGGATGAAGAGACGGAGAGACGGAGGCAGCTGGAGTTGGAGGTGCAGCAGATACGGGAGGCGGAGGCCGAGAAAGACAGGCAGAAGGAGGAGGCCGAGCGGGCGAACCGAGTGTGGCAGGAGCAGGTATTTGCCTACCTGCAGAGCATTGGCCAGCGCGTGGGAAGGTCCGCCGCCGATGCCACCACCGCCTCCACCACCACGTGCTCCTATTTCTCCCGTGAGTCACTTGAGAACCCTATGATTTCATTTCACAACTCATTTCTGTCCAAAATCTTGTAACACACACCACTAATCTCTTTTGGGCAGGCTCCTGGCTCGGCCGCGTCGAATGACGGCCCTCAAGACGAAGACCTTGCGGCGCGGGCGGTTAGATCGTTGTTCGGACCCCCTCTTCCGTGAGTGATGGATGTTGGACTTGTAACATATGAATGATGGATGTTGGATGTTTGGATATTGAATTTGTGACATTTCTATGATGTTGGATGGTTTAGTGACTTATATGTGTTTGTTTATGGTTGTTTGATGGTTTAGTGGCTATATATAGATATATATGAATTGCCTGTGATGCCTATTATAAACTGCATGTGATGTTTTTGTTGAGGGGTCCTTTTAACGCAAAAAATTAATAAAAACAGGAAAAAATTTGAGCCTTTGCCGAGTGTTACACTCGGCAAAGAGGTGCTTTGCCGAGTGTATTGGCTTTAACACTCGGCAAAGGCTGTTTCTGTCATTTTCTGGAACAGCCTTTGCCGAGTGTTAAAGCCCTCACACTCGGCAAAGGTTTCCAGGGCCTGCCCCTAACCACCTTTGCCGAGTGTCGGGCCCAACACTCGGCAAAGACAGGTGTCTTTGACGAGTGTGACACTCGGCAAAGGCTAAGTCTTTGCCGAGCGCGACACTCGGCAAAGGCTAGAGTCTTTGCCGAGCGCGACACTCGGCAAAGGCTAGAGTCTTTGCGAGCGCGACCTCGGCAAAGTGCGGTACACTGAAAGGCTAGAGTCTTTGCCGAGCGCGACACTCGGCAAAGGCTCCGTTACAACTAACAGACGGCCGCCGCGTCGGCGGCCGTCTGTTAGTGCTTTATTTTGCCGAGTGTCGGCTTCTAATCTCCGGCAAAGGCTTTGCCGAGTGCCCGACAGAAGACACTCGGCAAAGGGCCTGTTTGCCGACACGAGATATGCCGTAACCCCTTTGCCGAGTGTGACAGCAGCGAGAAACAAACCTCTCAACATCTCTCTTCATATGAGGCCAAAAAAATGTGAGGCCAAAACATCCCGAGCACGTGCGCCTTCTTTGCCGAGTGTCTCTGACCTGACACTCGGCAAAGGTGCTCTTTGCCGAGTGTCCGTGGCCTGACACTCGGCAAACCGGTGGCCGCCGAAACGGCTGCGGACGGCCGCGAACGGCCGGTGGCGGGCGCGGTGGGCTGACGAGCACGTGTGCCTTCTTTGCCGAGTGTCTCTGACCTGACACTCGGCAAAGGTGCTCTTTGCCGAGTGTCCGTGGCCTGACACTCGGCAAACCGGTGGCCGCCGAAACGGCTGCGGACGGCCGCGAACGGCCGGTGGCGGGCGCGGTGGGCTGACGAGCACGTGTGCCTTCTTTGCCGAGTGTCTCTGACCTGACACTCGGCAAAGGTGCTCTTTGCCGAGTGTCCGTGGCCTGACACTCGGCAAACCGGTGGCCGCCGAAACGGCTGCGGACGGCCGCGAACGGCCGGTGGCGGGCGCGGTGGGCTGACGAGCACGTGTGCCTTCTTTGCCGAGTGTCTCTGACCTGACACTCGGCAAAGGTGCTCTTTGCCGAGTGTCCGTGGCCTGACACTCGGCAAACCGGTGGCCGCCGAAACGGCTGCGGACGGCCGCGAACGGCCGGTGGCGGGCGCGGTGGGCTGACGAGCACGTGTGCCTTCTTTGCCGAGTGTCTCTGACCTGACACTCGGCAAAGGTGCTCTTTGCCGAGTGTCCGTGGCCTGACACTCGGCAAACCGGTGGCCGCCGAAACGGCTGCGGACGGCCGCGAACGGCCGGTGGCGTGCGTGTGGTGGCTGACGAGCACGTGCGCCTTCTTTGTCGAGTGTCTCTGACCTGACACTCGGCAAAGGTGCTCTTTGCCGAGTGTCCGTGGCCTGACACTCGGCAAACCGGTGGCCGCCGAAACGGCTGCGGACGGCCGCGAACGGCCGGTGGCGGGCGCGGTGGGCTGACGAGCACGTGTGCCTTCTTTGCCGAGTGTCTCTGACCTGACACTCGGCAAAGGTGCTCTTTGCCGAGTGTCGCTGGCCTGACACTCGGCAAAACACCTCTTTGCCGAGTGTCCGGTGTATGCCGAGTGTCTTGCCAAGGGCACTCGGCAAAGGCTTTCTTTGCCGAGTGCCCGACAGAATACACTCGGCAAAGGGCTGGACACTCGGCATACGTCGGGTTTCCCGTAGTGCTTGTTTAGATCCCAAATTTGGGAGGGAAATTTGGGAGTATAGTGTCACCTTTTAATCATTGCGACACTGTAGCATTTCGTTTGTATGTATAAAAAATTGTCCAAAAATTGATTAATTAGGCTTAAAATGTTCGTCTCGCGGAGTACAACAAAACTGTGCAATTAATTTTTGATTTCATCTACATTTAGTACTCCATGCATAGTATGACATTTTGATGTGACGGAGAATCTTCTTTTTGCATAGTAAATTTGGGAGTTGAATTTGGGATCTAAACAGGGCCTAAGTCATATATATATGAGCAGACGTTGGATGCTCTCTTGTTCCTGGCTTCATAATATGCAGTACGTGCATTCTATAATTTAATTAGTATATGCAATAATGTGGTACCAGTAGCTTATAAATATATGGCTACAGTACCTGACCTTCCATATTCCATTTGCTGTCTTCTCCTCCTAATTTTTCTCGATTTCCCTTGTGCATGAATATCGCATACTAATACCACGTTTCACCGTCACTTGTGTGAACATAGATTTTTTTTAGGGTGTGTAAACAGAGATACGAGAGATGCTGATCATGATGAAAAAGGTAAAAAGTGAAATGAAAAAGTCACATAGGACACTGTAGCACTTTTCGTTTGTTTGTGGTAAACATTGTTCTACCATGATCTAACTAGGCTTAAAGATTCGTCTCGTCGTGTACATCAAAACCATGTAACTAGTTTTTTATTTACCCACGTTCACTACCGGAAATCGGCTATATGCCGTGTGCCCACGCGTTTGCCGTGTGCATAATATCGGGCACACGGCAAAGCCTTTGCCGTGTGCCAGCCTGGCCCACGGCAAAGCCCGTGTTTGCCGGCCGTTGTTTGCCGTGTGCCGTTTGCCGTGTGTGGCACACGGCAAAGCCTTTGCCGTGTGCCAGCCTGGCCCACGGCAAAGCCCGTGTTTGCCGGCCGTTGTTTGCCGTGTGCCGTTTGCCGTGTGTGGCACACGGCAAAGCCTTTGCCGTGTGCCAGCCTGGCCCACGGCAAAGCCCGTGTTTGCCGGCCGTTGTTTGCCGTGTGCCGTTTGCCGTGTGTGGCACACGGCAAAGCCTTTGCCGTGTGCCAGCCTGGCCCACGGCAAAGCCCGTGTTTGCCGGCCGTTGTTTGCCGTGTGCCGTTTGCCGTGTGTGGCACACGGCAAAGCCTTTGCCGTGTGCCAGCCTGGCCCACGGCAAAGCCCGTGTTTGCCGGCCGTTGTTTGCCGTGTGCCGTTTGCCGTGTGTGGCACACGGCAAAGCCTTTGCCGTGTGCCAGCCTGGCCCACGGCAAAGCCCGTGTTTGCCGGCCGTTGTTTGCCGTGTGCCGTTTGCCGTGTGTGGCACACGGCAAAGCCTTTGCCGTGTGCCAGCCTGGCCCACGGCAAAGCCCGTGTTTGCCGGCCGTTGTTTGCCGTGTGCCGTTTGCCGTGTGTGGCACACGGCAAAGCCTTTGCCGTGTGCCAGCCTGGCCCACGGCAAAGCCCGTGTTTGCCGGCCGTTGTTTGCCGTGTGCCGTTTGCCGTGTGTGGCACACGGCAAAGCCTTTGCCGTGTGCCAGCCTGGCCCACGGCAAAGCCCGTGTTTGCCGGCCGTTGTTTGCCGTGTGCCGTTTGCCGTGTGTGGCACACGGCAAAGCCTTTGCCGTGTGCCAGCCTGGCCCACGGCAAAGCCCGTGTTTGCCGGCCGTTGTTTGCCGTGTGCCGTTTGCCGTGTGTGGCACACGGCAAAGCCTTTGCCGTGTGCCAGCCTGGCCCACGGCAAAGCCCGTGTTTGCCGGCCGTTGTTTGCCGTGTGCCGTTTGCCGTGTGTGGCACACGGCAAAGCCTTTGCCGTGTGCCAGCCTGGCCCACGGCAAAGCCCGTGTTTGCCGGCCGTTGTTTGCCGTGTGCCGTTTGCCGTGTGTGGCACACGGCAAAGCCTTTGCCGTGTGCCAGCCTGGCCCACGGCAAAGCCCGTGTTTGCCGGCCGTTGTTTGCCGTGTGCCGTTTGCCGTGTGTGGCACACGGCAAAGCCTTTGCCGTGTGCCAGCCTGGCCCACGGCAAAGCCCGTGTTTGCCGGCCGTTGTTTGCCGTGTGCCGTTTGCCGTGTGTGGCACACGGCAAAGCCTTTGCCGTGTGCCAGCCTGGCCCACGGCAAAGCCCGTGTTTGCCGGCCGTTGTTTGCCGTGTGCCGTTTGCCGTGTGTGGCACACGGCAAAGCCTTTGCCGTGTGCCAGCCTGGCCCACGGCAAAGCCCGTGTTTGCCGGCCGTTGTTTGCCGTGTGCCGTTTGCCGTGTGTGGCACACGGCAAAGCCTTTGCCGTGTGCCAGCCTGGCCCACGGCAAAGCCCGTGTTTGCCGGCCGTTGTTTGCCGTGTGCCGTTTGCCGTGTGTGGCACACGGCAAAGCCTTTGCCGTGTGCCAGCCTGGCCCACGGCAAAGCCCGTGTTTGCCGGCCGTTGTTTGCCGTGTGCCGTTTGCCGTGTGTGGCACACGGCAAAGCCTTTGCCGTGTGCCAGCCTGGCCCACGGCAAAGCCCGTGTTTGCCGGCCGTTGTTTGCCGTGTGCCGTTTGCCGTGTGTGGCACACGGCAAAGCCTTTGCCGTGTGCCAGCCTGGCCCACGGCAAAGCCCGTGTTTGCCGGCCGTTGTTTGCCGTGTGCCGTTTGCCGTGTGTGGCACACGGCAAAGCCTTTGCCGTGTGCCAGCCTGGCCCACGGCAAAGCCCGTGTTTGCCGGCCGTTGTTTGCCGTGTGCCGTTTGCCGTGTGTGGCACACGGCAAAGCCTTTGCCGTGTGCCAGCCTGGCCCACGGCAAAGCCCGTGTTTGCCGGCCGTTGTTTGCCGTGTGCCGTTTGCCGTGTGTGGCACACGGCAAAGCCTTTGCCGTGTGCCAGCCTGGCCCACGGCAAAGCCCGTGTTTGCCGGCCGTTGTTTGCCGTGTGCCGTTTGCCGTGTGTGGCACACGGCAAAGCCTTTGCCGTGTGCCACACACGGCAAACGGCACACGGCAAACAACGGCCGGCAAACACGGGCTTTGCCGTGGGCCAGGCTGGCACACGGCAAAGGCTTTGCCGTGTGCCCGACATTTGGCCCACGGCAAAGCCCGTGTTTGCCGGCCGTTGTTTGCCGTGTGCCGTTTGCCGTGTGTGGCACACGGCAAAGCATTTGCCGTGTGTAAAACTGCCTTTGCCGTGTGCCCCTGGCACACGGCAAATAGCGGGTTTCCGGTAGTGGTTTAGTACTCCATGCATGAGGAGAGAGATTTGATGTGATAGGTGAATAATGAAGTTTTGAGAGAGAATTTTAGAAGTTTCATTATGTGACCGGGAACTAAACAGGGCCATAGAAGCAACAGAAGGTTGCAGCTTTTGCTCAAGAATAATTTATTCTGATGTGCCCAATCGAGCAGGAAAGCACAAGCATTTTTCCTGTTCTTAAAGTTGAGGAAGCCAGTCTGACCCTACATCTATCATGATGCTGCTGCTTCAACCGATAAATTTAGTATTGCTTTCTTGTTAGATCAGTACTCACGCAAAGGGTATACATTCTCCGAGCTCCTGAATCTCTGAGTTGGCTAACGTTCTCGGCTCTAGACATAGCTAGCGGCCGGTACGATTATACTAGGTTGGCTAATGTTCTTAAACCTTTATGTTAGATGAGAAGTTGGCTAATATCTTGCTAGACTTATAATTGATTATACTGATTAACGTGTTGATATTTTTTGTGAGGATTTTTCAGTTACTATCCAAGAGATCGATCGAGGTGTGTATGTAGCTTTTTAGATTTTACTGGATCTTTAATGACGTACAGTGGTACTCGACTCAGAAATAAGTTTCAGCGCGCAGAGACAGGTGTATAGAATATTCATAAGATCACAAGTTAGGTGGGCGTGTGGTTTGTGCTGATTTTGCAAGCAACCCTATTTTATGATCGTTTTCGTTTGCCTCCATCTTGTTTGGTCAAATATTCGTTTAGCAGATAAATATCGAACATGCATGTAATGCTGTCCTTATTATTACAGAATAAATTCGATCATAGTTAATATGATACAACAAATTGACAACTTATTTATGCAGCCATTTCTTGTATTATCGGAGGGTAATTAAAGACGAATCACCTCTATATATATCACAAAGTTTTGTAAACTTCCGTTGTATCTGGTCCCATTGAGAAGACGCGCGTTGCATTCAGTTATACAAGGAAAATCTGTTTGACAAATTAATGTTCATGTGTTTCTTCGTCGTCCCCCCATCAGTTTGATGCACATGAAAAATGCTTGACGAATTTGTTTGTTTGTGGGAAAGCACATAAGGTTATGAAAAAATAGTACTTTACTATCTATGTATTAATAAATGCAGTTCATGTGTTTTGAAGTATTTTTTTAGTCCAGACAAAGCATAGATCATGAACAGCAAAATTTTTCCTTCACAATATGGGATCCCTATATATCCAATTGTTTGGTGACGTACTGTACCTTGCGTTTTTTAACTGGAGACAGTAGGGGAGATCCCCACTGCGGTATCGCATCCTTGCAGACTGTCTGTCTGAATATACTTGGCGTGCAACAATGGCCGTTAGGGTAAATATATATCCTACCTCGATTTGAAATTGTAAGGCTTATTTCATTTCACGTGGGGTGCCAGATCTTTGACCAACAGTTTCTTTATTGACATATTTTTTTTGGTACAAAGTTGATGTCGTTAGACGTGTATTCAAAAATACTCCCTCCATATTGGTAAAAGAAACCGTTTAGGACAAGGGTTGAGTCAAACTTTAGGAATATAAATCATGAATAACTTTTAAGTTATTGAGTTTGAAATTATAAAAATTATACGATTAGATTTATTTTGAAAAATACTTTCATAAAAGTATACATGCATCACTTTTCAATAAATATTTTTATAGAAATAATAAGTCAAAGTTGTGTTTTGAAAACCGTATCGCTGTCTTAAACGGCTTTCTTTACCAGTACGGGGAGAGTATACTTTATTATAATTATACTTTTGTATCACAAAAGTATAATATTATTAATTGAGTAATCGTTGGTCAAAGCTAAAGCTAAGTCTTGTTCGGACAAAATGAAATATACCCGATAATTTCTAACGGAGGGAGCATTTATTATAAGATACCTTCATTAGTACAAAGTGTGCGATCAAACCTCGTAATTAGGTTGCATTATGCTTCCTTTAGGCTATCTCCAATAAGGTGACCCAAATGGAGACCCAAACTCAAAATGGGTCTCCGATGTACTATTTCAGCCTCCAACAGAGTACCATATCCAAATCCAAAATAAATTTAATAAATTTTTAGGAGAGAGAAACTAAATCTGGGTATCTCTCTTCGTGACCCATTCACAGAAATGATTCTCTTTTGGGTTTTCAATGAGTTTATGGATCACTGACCTTTTTACCGTAGCAACCTAAATATGTCTCCGATTTGGGTCTCTTGGAGACAGTTTAGTGCACCACACACCGCCTGGGTGAGATATGTTCGATTTCTCATTTGGGCCTCTGAAGAATAAAAGTGGGGCAGGCTGAGATATGTTCGATTTCTCAGATGTATCTGCCACAAAATTGCTAATGGTGGGTTTAAGGATTCACCGTCGCAGCCTCCTCCGCCACCGACACAGCCACCGACGGACGAGTGAGTTAGTTGTGGACTTGATGTATCTGCTAAACTAGTTCGTGGACTTCATGAGGCATTTGGACTTGTTTGTGGACTCGTATGGACTTGTACGACGTTGTTTATGCACTTTCTATGCATTTGTGGATTATAACTGCCTGTGATGTGTATGGTGATGGTTGTGGATGATATTATGTATGCCTGTGATGGTTATTGTGATATATAAATGCCTGTGATGTTTTTTGCTGTTTTAGGGTCCGATATGCGTTGAAATGCATATAAAACAGGGCCTGTATGGTCACTTTGCCGTGTGCCCTGGGCCTGGCACACGGCAAAGTGACCATATCTGGTGTGTGGACTACGGCTTTGCCGTGTGTCAGGCCCGGGCACACGGCAAATAGGCCATGCTTTGCCGTGTGCCAGGCCCAGGACACATGGCAAAGCGGCCACACGTGGCACCTGGGCCGGGGCTTTGCCGTGTGCCGGGCCCGCGGCACACGGCAAAGAGCGGGCCTTTGCCGTGGGCCTTTCCGTCACGGCCCACGGCAAAGCCCGCCGTCGCCGTTAACGGCCGTCGGGCTGGGCCGGGCTTTGCCGTGGGCCAGGCTCTATCATGATGCTGCTGCTTCAACCGATAAATTTAGTATTGCTTTCTTGTTAGATCAGTACTCACGCAAAGGGTATACATTCTCCGAGCTCCTGAATCTCTGAGTTGGCTAACGTTCTCGGCTCTAGACATAGCTAGCGGCCGGTACGATTATACTAGGTTGGCTAATGTTCTTAAACCTTTATGTTAGATGAGAAGTTGGCTAATATCTTGCTAGACTTATAATTGATTATACTGATTAACGTGTTGATATTTTTTGTGAGGATTTTTCAGTTACTATCCAAGAGATCGATCGAGGTGTGTATGTAGCTTTTTAGATTTTACTGGATCTTTAATGACGTACAGTGGTACTCGACTCAGAAATAAGTTTCAGCGCGCAGAGACAGGTGTATAGAATATTCATAAGATCACAAGTTAGGTGGGCGTGTGGTTTGTGCTGATTTTGCAAGCAACCCTATTTTATGATCGTTTTCGTTTGCCTCCATCTTGTTTGGTCAAATATTCGTTTAGCAGATAAATATCGAACATGCATGTAATGCTGTCCTTATTATTACAGAATAAATTCGATCATAGTTAATATGATACAACAAATTGACAACTTATTTATGCAGCCATTTCTTGTATTATCGGAGGGTAATTAAAGACGAATCACCTCTATATATATCACAAAGTTTTGTAAACTTCCGTTGTATCTGGTCCCATTGAGAAGACGCGCGTTGCATTCAGTTATACAAGGAAAATCTGTTTGACAAATTAATGTTCATGTGTTTCTTCGTCGTCCCCCCATCAGTTTGATGCACATGAAAAATGCTTGACGAATTTGTTTGTTTGTGGGAAAGCACATAAGGTTATGAAAAAATAGTACTTTACTATCTATGTATTAATAAATGCAGTTCATGTGTTTTGAAGTATTTTTTTAGTCCAGACAAAGCATAGATCATGAACAGCAAAATTTTTCCTTCACAATATGGGATCCCTATATATCCAATTGTTTGGTGACGTACTGTACCTTGCGTTTTTTAACTGGAGACAGTAGGGGAGATCCCCACTGCGGTATCGCATCCTTGCAGACTGTCTGTCTGAATATACTTGGCGTGCAACAATGGCCGTTAGGGTAAATATATATCCTACCTCGATTTGAAATTGTAAGGCTTATTTCATTTCACGTGGGGTGCCAGATCTTTGACCAACAGTTTCTTTATTGACATATTTTTTTTGGTACAAAGTTGATGTCGTTAGACGTGTATTCAAAAATACTCCCTCCATATTGGTAAAAGAAACCGTTTAGGACAAGGGTTGAGTCAAACTTTAGGAATATAAATCATGAATAACTTTTAAGTTATTGAGTTTGAAATTATAAAAATTATACGATTAGATTTATTTTGAAAAATACTTTCATAAAAGTATACATGCATCACTTTTCAATAAATATTTTTATAGAAATAATAAGTCAAAGTTGTGTTTTGAAAACCGTATCGCTGTCTTAAACGGCTTTCTTTACCAGTACGGGGAGAGTATACTTTATTATAATTATACTTTTGTATCACAAAAGTATAATATTAATTGAGTAATTGTTGGTCAAAACTAAAGCTAAGTCTTTTCGGACAAAATGAAATATGCCCAATAGTTTCAAATGGAGGGAGTACAAATATAAAATGGAACCACACTTGGTGTTTGCACCCCTCCAAACTCTAGGTAGCCCTCCTAATGATGCGGTCTACAGTACCTTCCATTAGTCTCTCAATCTTGGCTAAGTAGCATCGTGTAATGCCCTGGTAGGAAACCCGAATGTGGTTTTTTGTGCTCAGATGAATAATTCAAGCCATGTTACAAAACCTTGTTGTTCGAGGTTTTATAACGTGGCTATGGTGTACACCATATATGCATTTTGACATTAAACATGCTGCACTTGATGCAAGAAAATTGAAATATTTACCTACCACACAGTACTGGATATACTACCTCTGTTTTAGGACATGTTATTTAGTCTAAAAATAAACTAATTTATTTGTCCTAAATATCATATATGGGAGTACGTATCCATTTATTATAAGATAACTTCCATTAGTATAAAGTGTGGTGCGATCAAACCTCGTAATTAGGTTGCATTATGCTTCCTTTAGTGCACCACACACCGCCGGGGCACTCAATATCTGAAGAATAAAAGTGGGGCAGGCTGAGATATGTTCGATTTCTCATTATTTTACTCACCCTTATGTGGCTGCGATCTGTTTCACAGCATGCATATGTACGGATCACTTAAAGCCTACAGAACTAGGCGAATATATATCAGATTAGCAGACAAATGGTGCCTAAAAAAGATGTAAGCGTCAGAAAAGTAGCAGTGCGTAGGAATATTTTGCTCTTAAGAAAAGTGACTGGAATAATTTTCTTGAAACATGCATCATCATATCTATTATCCACCTCTTTCCTCGCGCTACACGCGTTGCAGCTTTGAAATAATTTCCAAGGCATATGAACATGCTTTCATAATATATTTCAACCAACTTGGTTAAGTGTTGCTTTTAAGTTTTTTTTTGCGGAGAAGTGTTGTTTTTAAATGATTTTATTTCTTATAGTATGTCACCATTGTTCTAAATGTTTAGGTATACCCGCTTTGATCGAGCATAAATAGATAAAAACAAAAGAGTCAATCAATTCAAAGTCCAATATATAGACAAATATCTTGGTATGCTTATGAAGTTGATTTATGCATTATCGAGTAAAAAAAACGCACATATGCAGGACTAGTTTATATAACTTAAAAATATAAATAGGAGTAGGCGTAGGCGTGATATATTAAGGCAATCTTGATACACAGTCATTGTCATTCAGATATAACCATTTTACCAAATGCAAACTTACAGTTGACGGAGCTCCCGTGTGCAGGATGTTTACTCAAAGCTCACGCAGATTTCATTCACTTATTTACTTCCAAATTTTAAATACTCTAGCTTCACACAGCACAGAGCACACCGTGGCAAGTGGCATTGAGTTGTTGAAGAATGAAGGCTTTCCCAGTCATGCTGGCCAGGGTCCTCGTACTACCTTGCTACAGCTGGAACGCATGCGACAGATCTCAGCATGTACTGTGCTACAGTGCGAGTGCCGACTGGTAGCAACAAAGCCATAGAGCTACATGCATGCTATTGCGCTGCAGGAGGAGACCGAGAGTAATCTATGAGGCACAAGAGCTCGGCGGCATGCATCACGCATAACATGCACAGTAGATGCGTACGCGCTTCAGCAGGTGGTAAGGGTACTTGGGTATCAATTGGTGAGCTCTCAATTTCAAAAAAATAAGACAGTTTCAAAAAAACTGTCAGCGCACGCGTCCGTATTACTCGTTTGAACGCGCGTACAGACACGGTGCACGGCCGGTGCAAACCTCGCCGGCCGGCGCTGCCTAGCCTTTGAGCCGGATCACTGCTGCTTTGCAGGTGGTGACGACCCCGAATGCTGGGCCCGGGGGAAATCATGGCCAAGGGGCCCCCAGCCCACCAGCCGTGTGTGGCTTTCCGGCTGCTTTCACCAGGAATCAGCTCGTGAACGGCAGGGGGCAGGCACCGACAGGACGCGGTAGTCGTCGCTCGTCGGGTGCGGCGCGGCCGCAAGGGCTGCTGACTCCCGAGGGGGACTTCTCGATCTCACTTCAGGTGCAGGCCACTGGTTCAGATGACAAGTGTAGTGTACTGAACCATCGATCTCGATTCTCAATCGCCACCGATTTCTACTGCATATACCTGCGCCAGCTGGCAGCGGGGATTGTTCATGGGCAGCATCATGAATGGACGTTGGGTATGTAGCCGACAGTTTCGGATTATTCGGCATGTTAGGAATGGTGTCAACTATCAAGTGAACCAAATGGCCTCTGTCTAAACTAATGCTCATGCGTTTTTGGTAATTCAGGCGCATCGTGAGGGACCCTATCGAAAAAGGTTATCTGGCTCCTCAGGCATCTCAACGTCTGAAAGACGCAGAGCACAATTGGCACCCTGCTGAGGGCAACATGCCGCGAGATCTTCAGTCTTCACCGTGACAAACGATGCTTGTGCCGCGACTTCCAGGCCCGGCGTCAAAGCATCCGCTTATTCAGAACACAGAGATAATAGTCCGTCCGCACTTCACCACCGTCATCCGTGGAGTTTCGCCCCCACAAACATTCCCCTCCTCAACTTGCCAGTTGCTCCATACACTCGCTGACTTGGGTCAGCGGCACTGGCATCCATATTCCAAACCAGAGACATGATATATACGGAGTATATACCACCAACATTTTCACCAAAATGCCCAGTAGCTGCTCTGTGCCTTAATAGAGCGGCTCTGTAGTCTCTAGTCTGTAAATAAGTTGCCTAGAGGGTGCTGTGATGGGGCGGCTCACGAGTCTAGGCATCGAACGGGATGGAACACAAGGGGAAGAGAGATACAGCAGGGCTTGGGATTAGAGGATAAATTAGCTACAGGGAAAGGGCAGATTATGATACCGCTGGAGTTCTGCTTCATCTCGTGGGTTTTTCAGTTATGGCAACTGCCATCCAGATTTTACTGAAGTTTCAGTGTGTCGAAGTAACGCTGTGTCGATACAATTTCAGATCCAGTGTTAGTAGTAACTACAAAAGATAGCTCCATAGGTAAAAGGTCGGTGTTGGATCCCAACCAGATAATCTAATATCGAATGGCTTAACTGTAACTCAATCCATGCAGACAACGGGACTAGAAAATCGATGAACAGAAAAGAAATAATTCGAAGCCCATACGGTCGTCGTACCTATTCTTTTGCAAGAAGACGATGATTTTGTAGCTAAATATACAAAATAATTGATGGCATATTGTTCAATTTTATATAGATATAAATATACAAAAAAATTGCTTCTAGACTCCACCTAGCAGACTTGTCAGCACTAACCGATTGATCTAACCTGTCTCCAATACCAAACAGAAATTCACATGGCTTAAACATTTCAAAAATAGTGAAACAAAGCCAGAACTCTGAAACTCACCTTGATATGGGGCTACGGTGTGTCCTCTTATCTATGCTATGAAAAGAATCAGAAGAATCAACACAAACTTTGGGTGCACCCATGAATCTACGGCACCATCTGGTGTGGAAGTGGAATCATCATGATTAAGAACTTGTACTGCCAGGGCGCCAGAAGCCCTTGGTGGCAACAAGAAATTGCTGTTTGATAATTGTAGTCCTGTAATGCAGAGAACGAAGAACAGGGTCCATCTTTCTTATCACTCCTATATTGTCTTGCAGCACAAGCCACCTACCAGGTCTAAGTATTCGGTCAATTTCCGCTGCTAATTCGATGATATGGCACCTAAAGCACAAAAACAAATATAAAGCTTGCTTGCTATTATAGATACAAGAGAATGTCAGAATATAAACAGTAATTTCTTCAACAATCAAAAGACAAGCTCGATTACCTTTTGGTAAGGGGGCCTAGGAGATAACTCATGTGAAGAAGATCGTAAGTCCGTGGGTATGTATTAAAAGATTCACACCAGTCATGATATACCCCAATCAAGCCTCTGTTCAAAATGATGGGCAATGTATCTGGCTGATCAACAGGCACGACATTCATAACCCATAATGGTTGATGAATAAGTGATGCTGCAAATCTGTTAAGGAAACAATTTCGATCAATATCTCACTACAAATGAAGCACTTAGTTCACTACTTTTAAGAAAGGAAGAATATCTGAAGAAAAAAATGAAGCTAAATGTAATAAAGAAACATAAACCATAAGAATGGGGCAAGCAGATCATGTCCTCTGAACAAAGTTGCATCCTTGATTTTAATGAGGTACCCTTCCAACTCTCTACCCAGGACTAGAAAAGCTTGACAAACTGACAGCTTGTAAAGAGAAACTGTGTACACTGTGTCCCATTAAACACCAGAAAAGTTCAAACCAAGGATTGAGAAGTCAATTGCTGAAAAATACAGCATATTACTCCCTTCAACAAGGAAGAAAAAACTACACAAGATAAAATGGTGAAAAGCCATAGTTTCAGTAACTCAACAAATTGGCACTTCTAATTGTCTGGAACATCTGAGCTAATAGTCTAACAAGATTCAGTAAAATAAAGGCAAATAAAATCATGGGAATAAAAATAAATGAGGTGGGCTATGGGTATTAACAAATACCACATGAACATGAGTGATAACCGGGGTTTAAACCAAGCATAAGTGAAAATTAGAAATTTGAAACGATGCTGTGACAGCTGACACAATCAATTAGTCTACATTAAATTGCATAAAGAGCTCTAATAAGTTTTTACTTACCCTCCAAAACCAGCATTCATGTCCATAACATTGCGAACACTAGACCAATTAATTGCGAATTCATTGAGATATACTTCCGAAACAAGTTCCTTCCAATGGTTTGTATCAGTGTCAATTTTTTCTTGAGAAAACTGGACAGAAGAGTTGTTAGATGTAGTTGTATGCTTCATGTTAAGTCTTTCAGGCCATGAAATGGGCCAGCTATTTCCTCCACCTGAACTCGAAACAGCAGGAAAGATGCAACTGTCGAGAGGTGTATACCTGAAGGGATAAATACAAGGTGATTGATATATTGGCATGGATAAAGGTCATAGCATAAGTCTCCACTGAAGTGATGCATCAGTAGACAAGGTACAAGATGGTGCAAATCATAAGTGCCTTGATCACTGATGCGGTCATTGCCCAGGTTGAGTGATCCTAGCCACTGGTAGCTAATGAAGACAGGCATGGATCACCAATGAAAAGTGTAAACAATAACAGAAAGGAAAAGGTTCAAGAAAATGTACCAAGGAGAACGTGATCCATCACCATCAGAGCACAGAGGTGGTTCGCTATTCTTTCTCCCAAGGTAGCATGAATTTGATGTCGGTTTTTGGTATATAACAACTCCAATCTTATTAATATCCCGAGACCTTACCACTGTCCTCCAGCAAATTGATTTGGTCAGAGCAACCATCGCTGCCAACAGCAGAACACAAATCCAGTCAGTAATAAGCGACTGTTCTCTGTTGAGTAACGTGATAGGTTCGCAAACATGGTTTGCAGGTCTAAGGAGAAAGAAACAAGGTACCAAAGTAAACCTATTTTATTTAGCGTAGTGGAAAACAATTTCAATTTTTAACTATGGCCACTAAGCATAAGTCATACTATATAACAATGATCACGTGTCATTGATAATAAATTACTATAATTACCTAATGTACTAACTGATCGATTCCATCAAATGACATGCACAAAGCTAGTGCATCTCTCATATTGTTGTTAGATTCATGTTCTTAACTGGTATACTACATTGCACACTGACATGGCTAGATGTGAAATAAAATTAGAAATCTACTTTTACCCTCAACATATGGTGCTAATATATTTGTGGGTGTTGGGGGGAGGGGGCAGATTAAAAAAACGCTTGTTATTTCACAAAGGTGAGTAATTTATTTGAGATACTAATGCTATGCAGAACATTTATGTTGATAAAAAAAACAGAACATTATCGTCGATTCGTCGCCACCGACAACGGACTAGAACATCAAAGGAAAAAATGACGCAGTACTATTTTCCTATTTATCGATATGATTTTTGCTAGCTATGTAGGAATAATACTCTCAGCAACTCTATTGAGCTCCAACAATGGTTTTCCACCTGTAAACCCAAGAAGAATAGCATTAACGAAAAAAAAATGCATATCACACACATTAAATTAATATAGTCTAAATAAGTGGACAATGTTTTGTTGAGTAGAATAAAGAGAAGAACTACAGCAGAATTTAACAGTGTCCCAAAGTACTTGCCATCAGCATACCAGTGGACCCTACACCTTGCACAGTGGATCACATCAAATGAATTATCAGGGAAAGGAAGCTTTTGTGTTCCAATCACTGCCAAAAAAGCTGGAATCCCACGCTCCAATGCAAACTGTATCTGAGCTTCATGCTCATCTTTGGGTGCAACAGACATGGTAATGACATTCCTGTCAAGCAAGTATCCACCAAAGCTAGCTACACCACAGCCAACATCTAGGACAGTTCTTGTATGGATTCCCCATTGAATGTTTGGCAAAATCTATAAACACAATGACTGCAAGCTGTGAGTTATGACAGATAAAAACAAGGTGGAGCATTGTATTGCTTATGTTTAAGTGAGAAAAAAATTCCAAGGAACTCAACATGCCTTTTTTTTTTACTCCCCAAGTCTTCAGTGCGAATATTACAAACATATCAATAGTATACTACCAGAAAAGCAACATCACATGCAAGCATAAATAATAGGACATATGCAGCAATCACATAAAGAACACAAGTAACGTCTACCTGTTCAATGAATCGGATGTATGCAGCCACGCCATTCTTAAATTGAGTCCCACCTCCGGGGAAAACAAAATAGTTACCGGATTTCCTGACCCAGTTCTGGTCCTTCTTGTATTCCACTAGCTTTGGGTGAGGAACATTGTTATACCAAATCTGAAATTAGCAAGTGGAATGTGATATTTTAAGGTGGTCAGCAATGGTATACATTACTGATTGTTCAACCAAGGTAATAAACCATAAACTAGCTACCTCCATACAGCAGGAAAGAGGCAACTGTCGAGAGGTGTATACCTGAAGGGGTAAATACAAGGTGATTGATATATTGGCATGGATAAAGGTCAAAGCGTAAGTCTCCACTGAAGTGATGCATCAGTAGCCAAGGAACAAGATGGTGCAAATCTTAAGTGTCTTGATCACTGATGCGGCCATTGCCCAGGTCGAGTGATCCTAGCCACTGGTAGCTAATGAAGACAGGCATGGATCGCAAATGAAAAGTGTAAACAATAACAGAAACAAAAAGGTTCAAGAAAATGTACCAAGGAGAACGTGATCCATCACCATCAGAGCACAGAGGTGGTTCGCTATTCTTTCTCCCAAGGTAGCATGAATTTGATGTCGGTTTTTGGTATATAACAACTCCAATCTTATTAATATCCCGAGACCTTACCACTGTCCTCCAGCAAATTGATTTGG
>OAMR01000538.1:258205-304339 GCA_900205405.1 Echinochloa crus-galli
TGATATTTTAAGGTGGTCAGCAATGGTATACATTACTGATTGTTCAACCAAGGTAATAAACCATAAACTAGCTACATTCCAAAACTGAGCATTGGAGATAAATGTGATAAAGTCTGCATTTACATAAAAGGGAAATTCAATATCCACGCATTGAATTTTCATCTAATAGACAGTATTCACACATCATAGACATATATGTTCCCAAGGGCCCTATGCCGAAACGGATAAAAATATTAGCATCAGTATATATTACCCTTTACCACATGATTGGACAAAATCCCAACCTGGCAATGCTTTATGTACAGCTGAATAAGATGGGCGTATTGAATTACTAGCTCCTAAGGCTGTATCCGAGATCTAGATGTCTCTGACAGAGTCCTCTACTACTCTTTCCAGGCGTGTCTGAACTGTTATCCCGTTTTGAGAATGTTAAAACATGTGCTCAATCGGATCTTATGATTGAGGCACTGGCGGGCCACACACAAAGTGCATCCTAATCAGAGCATAGGAGCACAGATTAGTACATTAAGTTACTGCTACCACCACTCGACGACTGGGGAATAAACAAACAGCAGTAGAAACCGCTTCCTCGCTTACCGAAGAATAGCGGGCGTCCTCACCATGTCACGGCTGAGCGGCCACGGCACCGGACGCCGGTACCTCTCGGGCAGCGGCACGAGGCACCTCGGCCTCGGCTCCGGGCAGTGCCGCTCCCGGTGCTCCATGTGCCGCGACGACTTGAGCGCCTTGATCGCCTTCACATTGTCGAGGCAGGGGATGTAGTCCGCGGCCTCCACCCCCTTCCCCACCTCGCACGGCTCCCACGACGGCAGCTCCACCGGCTCCTCCACGGCGGCGGCGCCGCCGCCTTTCCCCTCCTCATCTCGCTCGGCCGAGGCTCCCGCGGTGGTCTCGTTGTTGCCTGCTGATCCACTCGCTTCGACGGCGGCAGGGGGCGTGGGTGTGGGTGGGGGCGTGCCGTGATCTGGTTGGGGCATGCCAGCCTCAGCGTCGCCGGCAGCGGCTGCGGCATCTGGCCGAGGCGGGTCGGCGGTGCTGTTACCAACCCCGTCGAACGCGGTGGCGGTTCCGGTTACGGGCGGAGATGCGTCAGCAGGGACGGGAACGGGACCAGCAGTAGTGCTGCTGCTGTTGACCCCGCCGGAGGCAACAGATAATGGGGCTTCGGGTGGAGATGCGTTAGAGGAGACGGGAATTGAGGTCTCAGAGGAGGAGAGGTGGGAGGAGGGGGAGGAGAAGAACGGGAGCGCGGACGGCGCGGGGTTGAAGAGGAGGAAGAGAGACGATAGGACGATGAAGAGGATGACGGCGACGACGAGTGGGCGCTTGCGATCGGAGAGGAAGGCGAGGGTGGAGGAGGTCGCCATCGCTCCTCTGGTTTGGGAGCAGGGAACAGGAGTTGCGGGGTGGAGGAAAGGACTCGAGGGCAACGGCTGCCGGGGACGGGAAGGAAGGAACCGCGCGGCCGTGTGGGCTGTGCGGGTCCCGTGCTGGGAGGTTTGTTTGGTTAGCGAATCAGTGAGCTAGATCTGTTAAGTTCAGTGTTTAGAGTAGACCGCTTTTCTTTAATTTTGGTAAGGCCCTGTGGCTGTGGCTCGCCTGTCAGCCAAAGCAAATACTAAAATGTCTTCTCGGTCCTTTAAAGGTGTCCATAGAGGTCGGAGATAGAGTTTGAGTACGAGTATTCATAAAAGTGAATGTATACATTGTACTGTGTACTTTAAAAAAGTCAATAAATTCTTTTTATATTTTTTGTTAAGTCCCGAACTTTATAAAAAATGCATACTATACTATGTTAATTTGAAGAAGCTTGCTGCAAACTACACACTGCATATGGAAGGAATCATATTATTTTTTACATTGATGGAAGTATATTTGAAAATGAGATTCAGAGATCACTGCGATTTAGTGAAAATGATTCCTCATTATTGGGCTACCACTACAACCTTTGTAAGACCACAACCTATGGTCTTCATTATTGACAGATTTAAACAATTCTCTTTAGTTATACTACTGTTTGTGGTATATTAGTCCTTATTTTTCTGCCTACATTCAGTTTTGTACCTTTCCCGTTATGAGTAATAACATAGATAAAAATGATTCAATGGTTCGTGATGTCTTGTCCTACTTTTTTTTCTATGTACAGTCAGTATTTTTAGTTTTGATAGAACGCAGATATTATCTTCCTTCGATCATTATTAATTGAGTTTTTGTATGTACTAGCCTAAAACACTATAGTTTTTTAGAATTTGTAGATAATAGTATATCTACAACTTAATCATTGTTCAGATTTGTTTTCACCGGATCCAGGTAAAGCTTGGAACTGCAATTTCCTAACCATCCCTTTAATTGATCTAGGTTCAGTTTTTTTGTTTGAGATTATTATGATCTATATAATTTTTACTAAAATAAATAAAACAATGACGGTTAGTTTATTTTACGGATAAACATGTATGTCGGCCTTTTCGATAATGCTGCTTGCATTGCACCATGAAGCAAGATATGAGCCATGGATTAGAACAACTTAGATCTCATCTCATACGATATTCCTTTGTTAAGATTTGACGATGAGTTGTTGTGCCGACAATAAGATTACTTTTGTCCAAATAAATCCTTATTTTGGGACTGATGATGAGATGGTTGGTTTATTCACGCCCCCCAAGGCCAGCGGCGGCGCAAGGAGCGACGAACGCTCGCTCGCGTACCACGAGGTGATTAGCTTCATTTTCCGCGGGTTGAGACCCACGGTATCCAGCACAAAACCGTGAGTCAGCGCATCCCCACCTCACTGACGTGGCCGCGCAATTTAGGCTTAGATATCGAATTTGGGAGGTTGAATTTGGGAGTAATATGTCACTTCGTAATCATTGCGATACTGTATCATTTCGTTTGTATGTGCGAAAAATTGTCCAAAAATTAATTAATTAGGCTCAAAATGTTCGTCTCGCAGAGTACAACATAAGACTGTGCAATTAGTTTTTGATTTCATCTATATTTAGTACTACATGTATGTTATGATATTTTGGTGTGATGGAGAATCTTCTTTTTGCATAGTGAATTTGGGAGTAGCCTTAAACCCCACGCGCAGGCGCAGCCACGCTAAACCCCGACGAGCCCCAGGTTTCTTCTTCCTCCGCAAGCCAAGATGGGGAGCAGGGTGGCCGCGGCGCTGCTCCGGCGTGGCAGGGAGCAGGCCTCGACTCTGATGATCCCCCGCCTGGTCCCGAGGAGCGCTCCCGCTCCCGCTGCCGCTGTTCCTAGGGTTGGATCCGCCGCCGGCGGCGGCAGCGGATGCCTCCTCCCGCCGCGGCCGGGGTCGACGGGGGTCTTCTCCACCGCTTCCCGATTTGCCTCCTTCCACGCCTTCCGCTCCCTCGCTCCCAAGGTGAGCGGATCTGTCTGCTCTTCAGTCTTCACCCACTTCTCTCTCTGCGTAGTTCCCTTCCCCCTCGTTGATGCCCTCATGTTCGAGGAAATGCTGACCCATCTATCAATCTATGATGGGAGCAATTTCGAGGGAAATGGTGATTCAGGACGAATTTGTATTATGTATGTACGGGCGTATGGTCATTTTGGAGCGATAGCTTTATCTGATTGGACATGCCTGTCTTGAAAACTCTATCTGATTTGCTAGTGAATTAGCATATGGTTGGATATGCCATCTGGCTCCTAGAGGTTTATCTGATTGATCATAGGGCATTAGCTGTAATGAAGGATGAAGCTTGCCCGTGCATGTTCTTTAGAATTTGAGATTGGAAGAAAGTAGCTTCAGGTGCTGTAGTTACTCAAAAACTTAAAAATGGTGTTTTTTATATGCCGATGCATGACGCAATTTTGTGACATACATCAAATTCACACATCATCCGCACAGCCCATTTCTCAAACTTTAAAGGAATATGCTATGCGGTGCAATATAAGATTCATCAGTAGACCTTGCCTTGTTCAAAGGAATTCTCAAAATTTACAGCTGATTCAAGTGTTCCATTTTTAGACCTTACTGGGCCAATGCACAAGAAAAATGTCAACAACCACAACAGCATTGAATTCGACGATGGCCAATGGAGCAGCGAATTCAGGATTGAAGTTGCTTGTTACTAAAGGGCCTCAAGCACAGAAGGCAGTTGGGATATGGCTTTTTGGTTGTGCTGCTTGGGTGTTCAGCTTGGTTGTACTTGGAGGAATAACTCGGCTTACACGTTCTGGTCTGTCAATGACTGACTGGAAGTTCACTGGAGAAACTCCTCCAATATCAGATGAGGCTTGGCTGCTGGAATTTGAGAAATACAAGCAGTCGCCTGAGTACAAGAGGTAAGGATGCAATTTCTGCCATTTGTTTATGTATTGCCTTTTGCCTTCTATTGTTGATGTCCACTGGTGGAACTAGGTAATAGACTGTATAGATGATTCAAGCATCTCAATGGAACACCATTATCGCAATCTCACTAGTTTGGTGCTACTGAATTTATGTATCTTATGTATCTACAGGATTGTTTAACTGTCACAACTTATGGTATTAGAACACGTCAGTGGAACCAGCTCTATTATATTAATGCTAACACCTTGGGAGTGTTTTTCTAATAAACTTGTGAAAGGTTTACTATGCATTGACATCCATTCCATTACTGCCTCTGTTTTTGAGATTTTATATTTATTGCTGCGACATTTACTTGTTACTAAAATTGGCTGTCCATATACCAGTCCTATTTAGCTAAAATAGAATTAGAGAGCCGAAGAAAATTGATCCTTACCAAAGTTTTGGCATCAAATGAAGTCGTGGTCTAACCCATTCAATGCTGTCAAAGTTCAGTAAGGCCAACTTGAGCTCTTGTGGTGCATCAAACCAGAAGTCCTCAGTCTCGATGTGCCCAATCTTGACAGATTTAAAGTTATTATCAAATTCTAGAAAGCACAGAACATTATCGTCGATTCGTCGCCACCGACAACAGACTAGAACATCAAAGGAAAAAATGATGCAGTACTATTTTCTTATTTATCGATATGATTTTTGCTAGCTATGTAGGAATAATACTCTCAGCAATGTCTATCTATTTTCGTTTAAACAACAAAAACTATGCCCAGATGTGTTTCCTTCATTTGGTCCTTGTTTGTTCCCTTCATATAGAGATACTGCTTTGCATATCATTTTCTGCTAATGCAATAGCAGCATTCTATGAACATATCTAGGGTGAACAAAGGAATGAGCCTTGAGGATTTCAAATTTATATACTGGATGGAGTACGGACACAGAATGTGGGGAAGAGCTTTGGGCTTTGTATTTGCAGGTCCTTTTGCGTACTTTATTGCAAAAGGGTATGTTACCCGCCAACTTGGGCTCAGGCTGTCAGCTCTTTTTGCACTTGGTGGTGCGCAGGGACTGATTGGCTGGTGGATGGTGAAAAGTGGTCTTGAGGTATTTATATAATGTCTTTCATGTTTCACTACTTTGAAGCTTGGAGCTTCACTCATTTCCTTGCCCTTTTCAACTCAGGAACAAACATCTGAGTATGTCTACCGTGCAGGTAACTATTCTCCTAATGATAAGTTTAAGATCTGTTCATTTTCTCATGAAAAAGGAGCTCAGGTCCCAATGATCATTTTGTCTTGAGTGTTCTATTCTTGAGGGTTTGCAGAGTCACTCTTTTTGTTTCTTAAATCTTTAATTGGTTGATTCTGGCTACAACCACAAATTGATTTTACACTACCCCTACAGTTTGTTTCTTCCGCATAAAAAATGCCTCAACCAATTTTGCAAGAACCGTCCTATAAGTATTAATTTCTTGTGATCAGATGAACAATGCTTACAATGGGGGATATTCCTTTGTTCATGCATTGGTGATTTTATCACAAGAAGTTTTTTAGTGCATGATCACAAGAACTGTCATTCAAGAATTCTTCATCTAGTCTTGTAGATTAACATGATCTTCCCATTCTTGTAGCTCAATCACCGAATTCTTGCAACCGCCACATTATTGTCCGTGGGTGGATTATGGCTGGCTGCAAGAAAAGTAGACATGCATCCAGCAATCAAATCTTTGATCGGGAGTACGCTTGGGATGGCTGCTCTTCAGGTAATAAATCGAGCTCCTTGAGGTTATATGATGTTGATAATTTTTCTGTTTCTTCATATAACTGATGTAACTAGCTATCAATGATATTAATCCAATCTGTATGCCAGATGAAGTTATTGCATTAGGCAAAATAGTACATTTATTTTAGGCACATGAAAGAATATAAACAATATTTTTTTTGAGTATAATATAATCAATTCTTAATGACCTATACCAGTGCATAATACCTAACAATGTTATTACATATTCTATTTCAGGTTACACTAGGCATATCTACACTCTTGATGTACGTCCCTACCTCGTTGGGCTCAGCACACCAAGCTGGAGCATTAACTCTATTGTCACTGATGATTCTTCTCACTCATACTCTAAGAAGGCCGTCACCAACTCTTCTTAAATCGCTTGCAACTGCTGTGAAATCAACCTGATACTATGCCTTGAAATTGGTGCATTGGTGCCCTTGTTTCTTTGCACCCTGCCTGATTAGTGACTACTGAAGTATGTTACACTTGAACAAAGTGTCCTGAATGATTTTAGCGCCAAATATTAGAAATATTTTCTAGACTCTTTTTTCATATCTCAATATTGGATTTTTGCCACATTCTATTTTGAGGTGTGAACTCTTGTACTCATGTAAACATGGAAGCGGATAGATTGCACCCTGAGATTATAGATAAGCCTTGGTTCCCTTCTATTCTCATGTACCAGACCAAGGCTGATCAGCCCCAAATAATTTTGAGAATGTGTGATCTCGGCATGTTTTAGTGTACACTAGAAATCTTGGAGCGGCTTTGCCGCTCCCTGCGTAATGTTGGGCCAGTGCTACTTGATATATATTATATTGGAATCAAAAGCTTAATTTATTTCCAAAAATTCGGAAAGCCACAGTTGAAAAAACAGAAGTGCAATTGATCCCAATACGTTAAATCCAATCATAAAAAGGTGAAACAGAACAATACAAACAGCGCCAGCATGTCTGATGAGGCCTCTATACATATAAATGATGAAAATATGATCTGAGATAAATACAATTTTTATTTCTGTCATTCTTGCATTCAATTCTTTAGCATGATTCGTGTCTTCGTGAATGGAAGAAAAGGTAAAGACGTAGATTCACCAATGGAACTCAGGTTTTGTGAATCGTGCACTTTCCTCTCTCCTATTTTGTCTCTCACGTAGGATTGTTCTGACATGTCCTGACAATTCGTCGACTGAGTTAGACTTTTATATTTGCTAAGTGCGAGTCGTGCACTCGTGCTGGTGCCAGTGCTTTGGCACGGCAGTCGGCACGGCAACGCGACACGCTCGGGGTGGCGCATAAGTACCATAGAAGTACTGAAGCAGCACCTTGGATTGAGAACTGCAGTCAAGTGTGCTCGTAACCCCGCCCTCGGTCGAACTCGAAGGCTGTCACAGGTATCGCGTACTGCTTACGGTTTCAGTTGTATGCACAAAAGGACGATTCCAATCACCTTATCTAATTCAATGAATCACTTTGATCTTTACAATTGAACAAATTGCAGATCGTTGCCTCTGTTGCTGACGAGGAAACTTTTTGCAGGGCTATGCTGTTATCTGTTAGTCTACTGTTTTTTGTTTTCTGAGGATGTTAATTAGTCTACTGTATCAGTGCTGTTATCTGTCTGCTTCTGAAAATTTTTACTGCATGATCTTGAGGGGACGGCACTTCATAATCCGAACCAAAGGGCGATACCAATGGCAAGTGCAATGGCCACCTCATGCGGATTCCTCTGGATCATAGGAGAATGAAAACAAAAATACCAACCAATCAGGCATAATATTCATCTTAAGCTGAATAGACAAACGGTAAACAAAATGTTCGAACTTCAGAAGGAAAGTGCTAGTGAGAAAAAGACTCGTGCATTCTCAGCAAATGAGTCGCCTAGAACTTTGTTCTGAAATGCTGGAAGCATCAAGTATGAAAGACTGTTGCGCTCCTCACTTACAAGTTTCAATAGAAGCTAATATGTTTTGTCAAAAAAAAAAAACACTAACTCCAAAGTACAAGACCACGCATCAGGCCAGTAGACTTGCAGAACCTCGATCTTGAAACAAGATTCTAAGTAAGCACTCTCAGTTTTTTTTTCCTCATACGTAAATTAGCTGATAATTTTGCTAATTAGGCACACCTTGTCTCCACCGCTCGCTTCCGTGTGTTGAGCAATTGCTAGGTGCTTCCCCTTGTACACCTCTGGAAGCTCACCATCATAAACGCTGCAGATGTAGGCCTCAAAGTTCATGTAGTCCTGCAGAAGGCTAAATTAGACTGCATTTCTGAAACGCAATATGACTGTACATTTTAATAAGAAAAGAAAAGAAAATAAAAAGGTCATCTTACCTCACCGAGCGGTTTCCCGTTGACGACCACCCATGGCACAAACTGATGTGGAGGCTGAAGAGCATTGGTTTCGGCAGCATACTGCAGCTCAAGCTGTGTAATTCCAAGTTGATTGCTTATTAGATTGCGAAAACCCATGGAAGGTATATAATGTTCTTCAGCATACTATAAATTTGTAGTAGAAGGAAGGCCAGCAACTATTCAACCCACCTGCCTGCCATATCCTGAGTTATAGCAGTCAATAACAGGCTGAGAGGCCAGACCAGTTTCCTGAAAGCAAGACTGCCAAGCGTCCCATTTCCGTGTCAGTGCTAAATGCTCAACGCAATGAATGAAATGAAAATGCTGCTCCTGCATTCAGAGAAATATATATTAGAATGTTTAGTGCTTTATTTTTTAGGCTTATTTTTTCTAGGGAACACATCAGGGCAGATGCATTGTATAAGTATTATAAAATTCAATGCCTCGCACAACTGGATCATTAAAATCCGAGAAACAAATAACTATGAATATGTATCGTAAAGGTAAGATAGTTTTTGGTTAGCTGAAGTGTAACGCAATCTAATTACAGTTGGTATGAAATCCTGTTACAGATGTTTGTTTACAGTGGCATGTAATCAATTCACGTGTAATCAGATACCCGGTGTGAAGGAACTCGTTACTGCTCCTTCCCCTAATCAGAAAACAGTATTAACAGGTGCTTGTATCAGATAAATTTCAGAACCATTTCATTTTGCCCCCCTCTGTGATTATCAGAGAACTTCTTTATGAAGGAAATAATGTATTCATCATCAATGTATAATTGTATATAGGCAATACCGCATTAGGCCATATCCTGATCGCACAAGCTTCTATAGCATTGAGTTGGCACTCGTACTCTCCATGCTGCAAAACAAAGCAAGTGAGCAAACTGAAGCCTGTTCATCAAAGGTAAAGAAGTTCATCACTTTCTGTACTAATCTCGTAATTTTTGTATGAGTTAATAATCTCATAACTAATGAACAGAATGTTCATACACTCAATTAAGAATGTGAAACCGTACTATCACAGAAAAGATCATATTCCCCGTTGAGAAAAACAATGGGCAGACTGAATGCAAGTAGCTAGCTGCAGACCAAAATCAGAAGAACGAGATGGACTTCAATTCTCCCAAAATTTCGGTTGAACTTCCTGAGAAACATACCCAATTCAAGAAACAGATGGCTACGATGGAACATGGCAGACACTGACCTGGCAGGTAACGGATCCATCGGCGGCGACGCGCCCATTGCCGAATGGGACTAGCCTGAGGTCAGCAATGGAGGAGACCCCGTCTTGGAAGATCCTGGCGAGATCGTTCACGACGAACGCGGAGCAGAACGGGCACAGCGTCTCGTAGTAGACCGACACCTGGACCTTCCCGGCGGCGCATGCCGGGGAGAGGCAGAGCAGAACAAGAACGAGGGGAAGAAGAAGAGGAAGTGTTGGGGAAGCCATGGCGATGGTGCAAAGAAAAGGCGCCACGCCGCCACTGCCTTTTAGTTTAGTCGAAGGCTAGGAATATGATGGCCTATGGGCGAGAGATGCTTTTCCTTTCGAGGGGGGGAGGAGCGGGATGAGGAGATGCCGATGCGCTTGATCCAACGGAACAAGGCAGATTTTGTTCGGTGACCCCTTTTCCCAGGTTGCGCGGGGCAGAGGTTTTTGAGGATGTTACTTTGCTTCGGAGCAAGTGACCCAGCATTGATTCTTTGGCTCTGCACTTCCAAGTCCCAACAGAGTCACAGACTTTTCAAGAACAGATACAGTAGCTAATAGGACTGATGGCAAAATTGACTCATTTTTTGGGGATATTTAACTTTTTACCATCATACTGGATGACCACTCTTCAAATAACATTCTTACACACGCCAATACGATTTTAGTACTGAATGGTCAAAAACGATACAATTTTACCACAATTCGTGATGTGGCACCCCACATCAGCTGGCCAGCATACCAGGCGAAAGGAAAAGGATGACCATGCCCCTGACGGTTTATCCTTTCCTCCGCTCGTGTCCTCTGTTCCGCCCGTCGTGATTGTTCCACGCTTCTTCCGCGCTGCGCGTGATGTGGCACCCCACATCAACTGGCCAGCATACCAGGCGAAGGGAAAAGGATGACCATGCCACTGACAGCTTATCCTTTCCTCCGCTCGTGTCCTCTGTTCCGCCCGTCGTGATTGTTCCGCGCTGCGCGACGGCCGACGGAGCCAGCAGCGGCGCCGCCCTCCACCCCGCCGATCCGCACTGCGCCCGACGCCGCCACTCCACCACCGTGGCCCCTGGCCCCGCTTCCGCCCTACCCAACGCGCCCAACGCCAGCACTCCACCACGGCCCAACGCGCCCAACGCCGCCCCCACCGCAGCCATGTCCTCCCGGAGCACCTCGGCGCCGCCGCCAAGGCCGCCTTCGACGCTCGTCGCCTCCTCCGTCGCCGGGTCCGACGACGACGGCAAGGACCCCGACCCCGCACCGCCTTCGCCTGACGAGCCGGCCTCCCCCCGACTCCGAGGCCCTGCTCGGCCCGTCCAAGTGCTCCGCCGCGGGTCCCGGCATCGCCGGAAGCTCCGCCGGCACGCCCGCCACCTTCATCGTCATCGCCAAGAACCGGCACAACCGGAGGCTCACCGCCGGCAGCGCGCACGTCAAGGACAACGGCGATGGATCATGATCTACGCCGTCCCCAAGCGCGTACCTCGACGGCTCCCCTGTCATGCGGCGCGCGGCGGCGGAAGAGCGAGGAGCGAGCCGGTACGCCAGGGGCAGGGGCCGTCCTTTTCCCTTCACCTGACGTGCTGGCCAGCTGATGTGGAGTGCCACATCACGAATTGTTGTAAAATTGTATCATTTTTGACCATACAGTGCTAAAATCGTATTGACGTTTGTAAGAATGCTATTTAGAGAGTGGTCATCTGGTATGATGATAATAAGTTAAATATCCCCTATTCCTGGCAGTAGGACCGACAAATAGGTCTATGAAGATTAAGTTTTGATAATTGAACTATGGAGTGGTATTTTCTGCTCTTACATGAGGGTGAAAAAGAACAAGAAAAAAGATGGATGCATCATAAAGCATAGAGCCTGATCGAGTGAGATCTGAAATCTGCACCACAATTTTCTTTACTCGCCTGTTGAATGCTTTTGCTTACTTTTTATCCAATTCATTTTATAGCTTTTTGTACCAGGTGTTTTTTTTATGTCTGGTTCCTTGTTCTTTCACTTTTTAGCCCAAGTAGAGAACTATATTATGAATAGACAACGGAAAACAGATATCCACTAATAGAGTATTGTTGAGTATGAGGATATGTCCATGCATTCTGGAACTTTAATTTGTTGAGCTGGGAAGCCATCGCACAGCACTTTTCTGAACCAACCATACAACGGTTGTCGGCTAGATGAGCCCTTTGTCTGGTCAAATGGAATGAAACGAACGCCCAAATTGATCAACTTCTTGGAGGGGTCCTTTGCCCTCATCAACCATTGTCCTCCTTGATTCTGAAGTGAAAAAAATAGCAAAATGAATAATGTCGCTAATAATGGAAGCTTAATGTCCTCAGAAATGGATAACCTCTGAACGGGAAATTCAGGGTACATATTGACAAGTTTATCAGCGAAGTCAACCAAGCGTCCCATTGATGCCAAACATAGGTGGCGTTCCATTTATACAGGGGCGAAGCCGGGAACCAAACTTTGGGGGGGCTGAGTTTCTTCTTCCTCCTCCTCTTCCTCTTCTTTTTCTTCTTCTCCCTTCTTCTTTCTTCTTCTTCCTCTTCACTCATGGTTAGAAAAATGTAGGGGGGCTCCATTGATTACAAGGATCACCAATGCCACAAAGGCCGTCACAAAGACAAGGTGAATCCTACTCTCCGTTGAGGGCCTACGAAAGGCGGGCTTATCCACTCCAAGCCACTTTCCTCGGTTCCACTAGCTTGTGGCCCTTTTCCACGAAGGAGGCAAGGCCGGCCTATACAAACGATCCGCGGCTTACCACAAACACGGTAGCTCACCGGCGACGCCTAGCCGTCTAGGAGGCTTCACCTCCAAGAGTAACAAATGCTTCAATGGTTGCTAGACTTCACCGCAAGTGCTCAAGCTATGGATTCACTCTTTGCTGTTGCAATTAGCTCTAGCAAGCTTTCTCTAGCTCACTCACAAGATCTCTCTCAACCCAAATCCAAAGATATTGATAGAATCAATCAACTCTCACAAAGAGAGGTTTGGGGAGAGCTTGCTGGTGCTTGGGAAGGCTCTAGGCGTGCAAGGAAGGCAAGGGAACCAGCAGCCCTCAAAGGAGAGGGCCAAGGGGTATAAATACCCCAAACTCCCAAACTAGCCGTTATAGCCGTTGGAAACCGGTCAGACCGGTTTCCCAAACCGGTCAGACCGGTTTCCTGCAGAAACACACAAATATGTATATGACCCTCTCTACGAGTTCTAGCACAAACCAAACTTGTTTTGTAGCTCCTGTAGGTGATTTCTAGCAAGTTCACAAAGTCCCACAAACACGGTAGCTCACCGGCGACGCCTAGCCGTCTAGGAGGCTTCACCTCCAAGAGTAACAAATGCTTCAATGGTTGCTAGACTTCACCGCAAGTGCTCAAGCTATGGATTCACTCTTTGATGTTGCAATTAGCTCTAACAAGCTTTCTCTAGTTCACACACAAGATCTCTCTCAACCCAAATCCAAAGATATTGATAGAATCAATCAACTCTCACAAAGAGAGGTTTGGGGAGAGCTTGCTGGTGCTTGGGAAGGCTCTAGGCGTGCAAGAAAGGCAAGGGAACCAGCAGCCCTCAAAGGAGAGGGCCAAGGGGTATAAATACCCCAAACATTTTCCTTGGCAATGAGGTCATCACAAGACTCTACACACACTTCATCATACCAAGATTGTTTTGCTTGAGAGCAACATGGGTTAGCACATGATAAGTTATATTGAATTTGAGAACATGTGCATATGTGAGGTTGTCCTGACAGCACACAGTCCCAAACACTACACTCTCAGGGCTATCTCACAAGGGTTGATCTATTGGGCACTTTTTGGTGTTGTCAATCAACTAATGTTGCATCCCTCTTGATAGTACGACATTCCTATACTCAAGAAATTAAATAGCAAATAAATCTTCCTCTTGAGCTTCTAAGTCTTCGATGATGCCATACATGATCATACTCACTTTGAGGGCTTCAACATTCTTTTCTTGCTTGAGCAAATCCAATCTTGAGCTAGGCTTAGAATTTCCAAGTGTATGGACCAATTCATAAGCCATTCCAATATATGATCAATAAAGAATTAGACGCATTGCATAGCTTCACTCGTAAGGCTTGATCAGTGCATAGAGATTAAACCATGATGCTAGTCTTCACCCTAGCAAAGTCCCTCGGCTACAAGACCAACTTGCCCTTCTCTTTGCTTGGTACCTGGACACTCCCATCTAGCTTAACTCTTTCACCATATCTAGCCACTTGAGATCCACTTTGTATTGCACCAAAACAATTAAGTGCCTAGATGCACTTTTAATCTCCCCCTTTTTGGTGATTGATGACAACATGATTAAAGCTTACAAAAAGATATGAAATATAAGCTCTAGATGATTGAGATATATGGTGAGCTCCCCCTCAATATGTGCTTTGAATAGAATTTCAAAAATTTGACCTCAAATGCCAAATGCACAAATAATCAATAAAAATGAGAGCTAAGCTCCCCCTCAATATGTGCTGTGAGTAGAATTTCAAAAATTTGGCCTCAAATGCCAAATGCACAAATAATCAATAAAAATGAGAGCTCCCCCTATATCTCAGCATCCAACATGTGCAACAAGTGTGTGTGACAAAAAATAACAACATGTGATGCATATGACATATATTCCATACAAGAATAGAAAAAGAAGCACATGTGTTGTCTCAGACCAAACCGGTCAGACCGGTTTTGCCCAGACAGCACATGTGAAACAACATCTTATCAACCATCACATGCGCATCACACTAACATAAGGTCACTTAGGATACAAAAATAAGTTTAACACACATAGTAGCACACATTACAATGTCTCAAGTCCACAAATAGATAAAGTACGAATTTATTACATCCAAATTCATAAACGACTACAAGACTAGAAACTAGGCTTTAATCCATTCTTCTCCCCCTTTGTCATCAATCATCCATAAAGGGCCTGGAGAAGCTTGTAGTCGAACTCCCATCATGTCTCCAAACGTCTCCGCCACTAGAAGGTAGGGCTATGATCATCTGACGAAGAAGTAGTCCAATGAAAACCTTCACTCAATTGAATGTGCAAGTGATAATCTAGAGTGATGTACTAGACATGGAGTGAGATGTGGAAGATCAAAGCATACCATGACTAGGAGCAGAAGGAGGTCCGAAGATAGAAGCAGCCGCCTGTGAAGCAAAGTCTCCAGGAGATGGAGATGGTGCTGTCGAAAACTGAACTCCCGCCATCGAAGATGAAGTGCCAGCATAGCCATATGACGTGGACGGAAGTGCAGCAGCTCCATAGGTTGGTCCTGGGGGTGCAAATCAAAACGAGGAGCCAAACAAGTCACCCTCTGAAGTAGGCATGTAGGTGTAAGTCCCTGGAGCACCAACTGACGGAGGAGGTGGTGGTGGAGGCTGTGAGCTCGAACCAACGTGTCCATACCCAAAGATGTCACCGTACTCCTCAAAGTAACCCGCATTCATATGATCGGTCATGATGTCTCTAAGCGGGGGTATCTCAGGTAGCTCGAGAGGTGGTTAGACACGGCTAGTACAATGCAATGAGCAAATGATAGTTTGATTGATAGCCCTTCCAACGGAAACCGCTTAGGAAAATTTGCTGAACCACCATCGCTCAGGTTGAAGTCCTACAACTACAGGCCCATACTACATTTCTTTCATGATCTCGCAAAAAGAATGCCAAAATTGCATGAAACAACCAATGTTCTCTATATCTCTACCTCCATACACACCAGCCGAGAAACTCTCTCCCTGCTGCCGAACGGCTGCTACCCTGCCAGTATCAGCAGCCTTTTCGTTGCGCGTCGCGTGACTTCTCCTGCGGGGAAAAAAGAATCGCAGCGCGCTGTGCGCGTGGCTTCCTGTTTCGGCGAGTTTGGCTTTTGAGTGCCATACTTTCCTGCCTTGTGTTCTCACTCAATTCTTTTGCGCGCCACTTACTCAGTTACTCAATGTACTTAACTGACACGATCCACAAGAGCGTAGCATTTCAGCATAAGATGGTCAAAAGAACCAATAAATGAATCATCATTATGTTGATACGCTACCCGCAGAATTGAGACGCATCAATATGTTTGACTGTACTGTCCCCACCCGCTCGTGCACATATCCTTCTCGCATGCTCTCTCCGTAGATAAAGTTTTAGTTAAACATTGAGAATATAAATCATGAATAACTTTTATCGTTGAGTTTAAAAATATAAAAACTATATGAGTAGATTTGTCTTAAACATATTTTTTATAAAAGTATTCATATATTGTTTTTTAATAAATATTTTGGTAAATATAAGAAGTCAAAGTTACATTTTAGAGGCCATGTCGTTATCCAAAACGATTTCTAAATATGATATGGAGGGAGTACGACACTGCAGATAATTAAATGAGGAGATCCTGTAAAACAAATCCAGGAGCTGAGAAACTCAAGTTCATATAGATCATCAGTCTCTAAGTACAGAGATATTTGGAGCTGGTTGCCAAGTTACGTCACAGCTCAAAGCTGCATTTGGACCAAGCCTGAATACTCGTTGATAAAACAACAGAAGTAGCCCACCACCAGCTTAGTGTCTTACAAACACATTGTGACAGTACATACCTTTCATAAGTATTTTATAAAGCTTATGCTTTGTAAGGCCTGAAAAGCTATGGGAGTAGGCATAAACAACGGGAATCACAAAATTTTCTGGGAAGTACTTAATATCACCTCGACACAGGATAAACAATATATGCGACTGGGTGAAACAGAAATGGCAGTGGTAAATAGCATCAGTTCAGAAAAAGGTTCAGTCACTAAATGCATTGCACAAAAATATGCTCAAAATTTCATATGCTATTAAAATAATTTCCTGGTAGGATTGCTCAAACTCTCATACCTGTGCACTACATTAGCGAGACACCGAGCGTGATCCAATCTCGCAGACACTGCTAGTACAATGCAATGAGCCAATGATATTATAGACAACCAAACCAAGCAGAATGTTGAGGCTGGTGTTGACTGATGGTGTAAAAAATGGGCCCAACGTTGTCCCTTGATTTAGCACAACCAGTTGCAAACCCTCCTTTTTGGCGAAGTCCCACGCGGCCTTCTCTGCTACTATTTTAGAGACGTTGTACCAAAGCTGACCCTCAAAGAGAATAATTCAACCATTATAAAAAAGAGGGAATAATTCAACGAGTCCTAAATACATTGTTTCTATAATTGTTCATGAAAAATCAACCTATTATTTTAATAAAGAAAAAAACATAAACCGCCACCTTTCCTCGAGGTTTAGAAATTACTACATCAATTTAAATGAAAAGGAAACAAAAACACGCAATTGATTGTTGTGGTTCATATGACAGACTTAGCTGATCTCAACTAGTATATTAGCATTGCTAATTATTTGTTAAAACGTACTATTGCTATTTGGACATGTTAATCGTCATGAGATGAGCTAAAAAAACCTATAAAATCTATAAAAAAAATCAGAACCAATCCAGTGGACTCTAATAATTATTGATAATAATAGCCATTGGCTATATTTATTTGTTTTAAATATCCAATCTGCTATTGTAAAATAATTTAAAATAACTCTTGGATCAATATCCAAATTATCCATCTATTCAATTATGAAAATAAAGCCTAAAGTGCATCCTATTCTTCATGTAAATTACCTATCTATATCTTTTTCCAAAAAATAAAATAAACTAACTACGTAAAATTGCATCAAAGTTAACCTACTCGGTGTTAATTGACATGAAAAGCGTGATGTATCATTTAAACAAGTTCAACGATCCATCCCACTAAACTATCAAAGCCTTATATCGATAGAAGACTTCTCCACCTGAACTGCTTTGCTGTCAGCGCACGTTTTTTGTTGCAGCTCTTCTCCTTTGCTGGAGTGCAATGACAGCCGTCAAAACTAATGAAGTTTATTAATACCTAAATCTGAACTTAAAAGCTAATCAGGTATAGGAAAACATTTTTTTTTTGAAAACGAGAACAAGTTTACAAGTGCAGAAACATATGAAAACACCAAAAACATGGCCAAGCTAGAGCACATGTTCACAGGCTAGATGAGTCCTTTGCTCCTCAAGCAATCGACAGTGTCTCTGATGGTTTTGTCGAACGGAGTGAAACGAACACCCAGATCCATTAATTTCTTGGAAGGGTCTTTTGCTCGCATCACCCAGCCTTGTTTGTCCTCCCGGATCCTGATGTTAATTGAATACGTCAGCAAATGGAGGAAAAACATGATAGACAACTAACCGTAAAAGATGTTCTTATCACCTCTGAACCGGATGTTCAGGGTAAAGATCAGCAAGGTTATTGGTGAAATCAACCAAGCGTTCAACGGATTCCAAGCATAAATGGCGTCCCTGTGCCGATGGGTTCTCGTACAACATCATCAGAGAGTGCGCGACGTCCCTCACATCAACGCAGCCAATGTAGATGTCGTTCAAATCAAGCTTCTCGCCTGGGTAACGTAGGTTGCAGTATTGGAAGCTCATGAGCACACATTCATCTAATCTACTGCGAAGTTTCAATTCATCAAAAGATAATTACAATGCATATAGCCCCTAGCGTCCAATAATGTCAATGACTGACCTCCCAGAAGTTGCAGAAGCAGTTGGAGGCTGGTGTTAACTAATGGTGTCAACGTTGGTCCCAGTACCATCCCTGGATTGATCGCAGCCATCTGCAATCCCTCTTTTGCAGCAAAGTCCCATGCGGCCTTCTCTGCCAGTGTTTTAGATACGCTGTACCAAAACTGCACCTCAGAGAACAAAATTAGCAAAGGCCTGAACCATACACATCAGCACAAGTCAGAATACAGAAGCAACACTTTCCAGGACTAATCTGTACCTGACGTTTCTTGAGGAGCTCAACGTCGGCCCAGCAGTACTCATCTATGACCTTGTCTGCCGGCCAGCTGGGATTCGGCACCATGGCCGCCTGTGACGACATCAGCACGACGCGGCCGACTCCGCAGTCCTTCGCGGCACGCAGGACGCTGAGCGTGCCCTTCACCGCAGGTTCCAGCAGCTCGTTCTGGAACAGAAGTAGAGTACTAAAGTCAACAATCCAAGGATTAACTACTCGGGCAACGGGATACTGAACTATTTTATGATGAAACGATTGGGTGAATATTGAGAAGGAATTGCCTCTAGATCTTCTGCGTGCAGTATAAACGGGGACGCCAGGTGGAAGACGCCGCGGCTGCCCTCGATCGCCGGCCGAACGGAAGCAGGGTCCAGGAGGTCCATCTGGAACAGCCGGAGACGCGTGCCGGCGCCGGCCAGGGCCTGCAAGTGCTTCGTCTCGCTCTCATCCCCTGCAAGGGGAAAAAAATTCCTTCAAGAACTCGAAGTTATCCTGCTCGGTTTAAAGTCAAAGGCAGAGAGAGGCAAGAGATGGGGCATGTTACCGAGGTTCTTGACGGTGGCGTGGACGGTGTAGCCGCGGTCGAGGAGGAGGCGGATGAGCCAGGAGCCGATGAAGCCGCTGCCGCCCGTCACGCAGACGAGGTCACGACGCGCCGCGCCGCCGCTGTCCCCAGCCGACGCCATCTCGTTCGCACCAGTTTGGGCTCGCAAAACAACGTTGGGCGAGTTTGGCGACTAGACGAATAATAGCTGCCACATACGGAGTATGTGGACACACCAGATCACCCCAATGGTTCTAAGATACTATACTTTAATGGATGGCAAGATCTTTGCAAAATTGCTTGAGGTGGTAAAAAACAAAATGAAGTGAAATAAGTCGATACGCTTTTTATTGTTGGCAATAAACAATAGAGACAAGGCCCGTGTAATGAAAGAAGGAAAAATATTGTCTGTGAAGATGTTTATACAATCCTGAGCTATGAGCGGGGCCCATGTAATTCAATGACAAATGCCCGTGTAATTCAAGCAAGAAATGTATCGTCTGGAGATGTATGTCTTTGCAATCTTGAACTTATCTCAATCTAGTACCATACGATTCGAGTTCTTTATATCCAAGGCATGTTTATTCATAGGCCAGAAATGCTAGATTAGCCCTTTGCTCCTGAGACAATCCACAGTATCCTTGATTGTTTCGTCCAATTGAGTGAAACTAACACCCAAATCGATCAGTTTCTTGGATGGGTTCTTTGCCCTCACCACCCATCCTTGCCCGTCATTATGGATTCTGATGTGAAAACAAGGATTTAGCAAGTGCTGAAAAATTGCACCTGACGGGAAAAAACGGCTTTCCTAGTACTCCCTCCGTATCGAAATATTTGTCGCCGTTGATTTTTTTCTACAACTTTGACCATTCGTCTTGTTCAAAATATTATGCAAGTACCATCCATTTTATTTATCACATGCTTTACTATTATAGATATTTTAAACTTGACTTACCCTTTTGTATATTTGCGATAATTTTTTTGAATAAGATGAATGGTTAAAGTTCTAAAATAAAAGTCAACGGCGACGAATATTTCGATACGGAGGGAGTAGTTGCATCACCTGTGAACGGGAAGTTTAGGGTAAAGTTCAGCAAGCCTATCGGCGAGATCAACCATCCGTTCGATTGACTCAAGGCATAAATGGCGTCCTTGTGCCGATGGGTTCTCATACAACACTAGTAGAGATTGCACGACATCTCTGACATCGACGCAACCAATGTGATAGGCATCCATGTCAAGTATCCGGCCTGAGCAGTGTGCACTCTTATAAACAACCTCTGGCTGCAGTGTTCATTGCAAATTTGCAACTCAAATGACGGATGAGGCAATTGGTGTAAAGACTAACCTCTCAAAAGAAGCAGCAACAGTTGTTGACTATAACTAGCTGATGGTGTCAGAGTTGGACCCCATACCATCCCTGGATTGAGTACAACCAGCTGCAACCCCTCCTCTTCGGCGAACCTCCATGCCGCCTTCTCTGCCAATGTTTTAGAGACGTGGTACCAAAGCTGCAACTCAAACAGAAGCGGACTTTTTGAGAGAGACAGAGAAGGAGAACAAATTAATAGCATGATACTAAAGAAATGGTGTCAAATAGTATATGGACTCGTACCTGAAGTTTCTTGAGGTGCTCAACATCGGCCCAGCAGTCCTCATCTATGACCTTCCCTGCCGGCCAGCTGGGATTTGGCACCATGGCTGCTTGCGAGGACACCAGAACAACTCGCCCCACTCCAGAGCCCTTCGCGGCGCGGAGGACGTTGAGCGTCCCCTTCACCGTAGGTTCCAGCATCTCATTCTGCAAGCAGCAAGCAGAGCAGAATGCAGAGTCACCCAATTCATGGTATAAATGTACAATCGTTGCCTTCAACTCAGTAAATCAGAGCTCTGTGATGTGAATCGTGCGAGCAACGGAGTACTACTGTCCAAGAACTACTATGGTATGGAGAGAAAAATGCCTCAGGGTCTTGTGGTAGCTCTAGTGTCACCGGGCACGCCAGGTGGAAGACGCCGTGGGCGCCCTCGACGGCCGGCCGCATAGAGGCAGGGTCGAGGAGGTCCATCTGGAACAGCCGGAGCCGCGTGTCCGCGCCGTCCAGAGCCTGCAAGTGCTTCGTCTCACCCTCATCCTCTGCAACAGAAATCCGTCAGGAACTTCAAAAGAATCTCGTCTCGATATCATTCTATCGGGCCTAATGATCGATTAAAGGCTGCGTGCAAAAGAGTCCGAAGATGCTGGTGGAGAGCATGTGTTAGCTAGGTTACGCACGGAGGTTCTTAACGGTGGCGTGGACGGTGTAGCCGCGGTCGAGAAGGCCGCGAACGAGCCACGAGCCGATGAAGCCGCTGCCACCGGTCACGCAGCAGACGACGCCGCCGCCGGCCTCCTTCGTCATGTCGTCGGTGAATCAGCAGTGGACTGCCTGCCCGCCGCTCTGCGCAACAAGTTGGTGTTGCAGACTTGCAGCAAGCGCACAACTCGGCACAGCAATAACGGGATTAACGGAGCAAGAAATAGCCAGCTGCGCTCGTGCACATACAGCCATACAGTAATAACTAGTGATACCCCGCGCGATGCTGCGGGATTTTTTGGTATGTCTAGAATTTTATTTTTTTAAGCAAGATGAAATGCTCGGATTTTTTTTTGAGATCAAGACAATATGCCTAGATGACATGGCGAGGGGCGGTGGTGGGCACTGGGCAGGCGACGGGGCGTCGGCGGGCGAAGAAGGAAGGCGCGGGGTAGTACCGTGAGGAATGTCAGTGGGCAGGCGAGGTGGTGGGAATTAAATATCCGGGTAGGTGGAGAATGATGTGGCATAGCTGAGAGCTAAAAGAATTCTTTAGTGGGGGGCTAAAACTAAGTTTTGTATGATGATGGGAAGCTTTATTAATTTTAATGAGCATTGCATCAAGATGATACAATAGCAACTGAAACTTCTAAACAGCACACAACCATATAAAAAAGAGAAGAGTAAAAGGATACAAACACTATAATGACCTTAAGTTCGAAGACTAGACCGCCATTTATGGGCCCGGGTAAAAATATTCTTAGCCATTTGCACCAAGAATTGAGATACCGCTACAACCAAGCCCTGTATAGTAGGCTTCTGAAGAATACCTAAGTACGGAGCCAGTGTGTGATGGAGTAAATAACCTGCAAAAGAAAAATTTGTTTGTTTTCAAATATCTTTGCATTTCTGGAAAGCCACAATGACCAGCGTAGCTGCACCTCCAAGCAACACTAAAGACTTAAGATCCTTACTAATCCCCGTTAGCCACATGCCAAACATATTTACCACGCTGCAAAGTTGCGAAAGGCTAAAACCTGCATGTGTTACTCCCCCGGACCATACGAGCTAACTAGCACCCAAAGAAAGATGTTGAATTGTCTCGTTCTTATAGCAAAAGCAACATTGTTTACTACCTATCAATTACTCTTAGTTAGGTTGTCTTTCGTTAAAACAACACCTTTACAAAGGTACCACAGGAAGATTTTCATTTTCAATGGAATCTTTAGTTTTCATAACTGTTTGTTGGTATTAGGGACATCAATATGAATTAGAGCAAAACAATGAGATTTTACTAAAAACTCTTCGTTTTGAAGTTATAGCGAAATTTATCCGCACTCTGGCTTAAACCTATACTAGTTAATTGAGGAAGGAAGTTGTTTCACAACAACTTACTCCCAACAAGATCTTAACGCCAAGATATATTTGGCAGGTACGTGTCTAGAACTTCTGTCACGGTATCCTGTTTTCAACGGGCAATGTTGTAAAGAGTAGGATTGATCATGCAACGGCCTATTCTCTAGTCATCTGTCCTCTCAAAATCTTATTTGTCATCCATTATTAATCATAAAGGACTCAAAGTGCAGGAAATCCCAATTAACCTTTATTAGACTAGCCCATAAGTAAGAATCTTCACGTTTTCATTGTGCTTACACATGTGGTTTTGAAGCTAGATATTTTTAATCTGCTGCCATGTACCGTCTGTTGTGAGGAGACGGTACAACCACTTATTAGATATAGAACATGACAGCCACACATTTCGTTATGAGAAAGAGATAATTCATACAAAATATAATTGGATGTGGGTGTATGCATGGCTGTATGGATTGGGTGGGTGGACGAGGGTACGCCTAGCTACCATCCACCAAGGGTCGACTTACATAAACAGTGATGCGATCTCACTGATTTATACATGAAAAAATAAGCTTACTCCCCAAAACTCATAACAAGCCCAAATAATTATGCTGTACAGTCTAGTGAACAATCAGTGTAATACATGTGAATTATGTATCACAAAAACTGATGCAATTCAATTCATATATGGAGCAAGCCTAAACTATGGAGGAAAAGTATGTCATATCCCTCACTAAAAGCAGCCGAGCTAGTTAATTGTTGCCGCGAGTGATGACTGTTGACCAGGACATCTTCTGATGTGCTAGCTCTAGATTTGATTGCCATAACTAGTGCCCTGACAACTCCTGCTTCGGTAATTCTTGATGGGATACCCAAATGTCTTACATTGAGACGAACTGAGGAGTGAATATGAGAACCCGATTTTATTAAGACAAAATACATGAAACAGCAAACATCATTGCGAGATGTCCTTGTGTTCTAGCAGTTTTTTTAAACTAGAGAGAACTTATCATACAGCAGTTTTTGATCCATCATCATACTCAGCCTAGATTATTTATTATCTCCTTAAGATATCCACAAGACAAGCTAGATGAGTCCTTTGCTCCTAAAGCAAGCCATAGTGTCCGTAATGATTTCGTCGAATGGAATGAAACGAACACCCAATTTGATCAATTTCTTGGACGGGTCCTTTGCCCTCACCACCCACTCTTGCTTGTCCTCTTGGATCCTGATGTCAAAAGGAGTTAGCAAGTGCATCTGAATATCTGATAAAAAGGTAGCTGTTCTCAGAATCCTATCACCTTTGAACCGGAAGTTCAGGGTAAAGGTTAGCGAGTTTATTGGTGAAATCAACCATCCGCTCAGCGGATTCCAGGCACAAGTGGCGTCCCTGTGCCGATGAGTTCTCATACAACGCTACGAGAGACTGCGCCACGTCCCGGACATCAACGCAGCCAAGGAAGAACTCGTCCATGTCAAACCTCTGGCCTGTGTAGCTTGTTCGTTCTCTTAGAAAAAAGACTACTCATTGCATCGATAAGATGGGTGAGTGTTGTAACTGACTTACCCTTCATAATCTGCAGGAATACTTGGAGACTACCGGTAATCGAGGGTGTCAATGTAGGGCCCAACACCAGTACTGGATTGAGCACAACGAGCTGCAACCCCTGCTTCTCTGCGAAGTCCCACGCAGCCTTCTCTGCCAGTATCTTAGATACGCAATACCAAAGCTAGATTTCGTAGAAATGGAATTATCAGCACTCTACCTGAAATAATTGGAGCATGCACTGCATGCCACTAGCTAGACAGTAAATTGAGGACAAATCTGTCAGTACGGTCCTAACCTAAACACAAGCCTTCAATCGTGTGTACCTGGAGTTTCTTGAGCAGCTCGACGTCGGCCCAGGAGTCCTCGTCGATGACCTTGTCTGCAGGCCACTTGGGATTTGGCACCATGGCCGTCTGCGACGACACCATGACAACACGGCCGACGCCGCAGTCTTTGGCGGCGCCGAGGACGCCGAGCGTGCCCTTCACCGCAGGCTCCACCAACTCTTTCTGAAAAGCACAGAAGCACTGATTCGATTCATCTTTTTTGTTTTGTTTTTGCAAAGATGTGAAATTTTATCCGGCGATTGTTAGACTCATTGCCTCGGGGTCTTGTGTCGGGTGCAGTATGACGGGGGATGCCAGGTGGAAGACGCCGCGGGCGCCCTCGACCGCCGGCCGTATGGAGGCGGCGTCGAGGAGGTCCATCTGGAACAGCCGGAGCCGCGCGCCCGCGCCATCGAGGGCCCGCAGGTGCTTCGTCTCGCCCTCGTCCTCTGCATGAACAGCAGGCTCCCAAAAAACTCGGTGAAGCGATCGAGTGCAGGGCAGGCATGCAGACGAATTCGTTCTGAAATAGAGAGAGCTCAGAGCAGAGAGCATGTCACGCACGGAGGTTCTTGACGGTGGCGTGGACGGTGTAGCCGCGGCCGAGGAGGCGGCGGACGAGCCACGAGCCGATGAAGCCGCTGCCGCCGGTCACGCAGACGAGGCCGCCGCCGCCGCCGTCTCCGTCCGACGCCATCGCGATCGTTCTCGTCGGGACCTTGGTGACTGTGGCCTGACCTGACCTCTGCCGCCGCTCTCTAGGCTATACTGTACGCGCGCAGGAAGAAACAAACACAGGATTTGGCAGTGACGGCGCACCCAACTATAGTCGGCAACCGACGACGGAGCGCACGTTTGGCGCGTGTCGAGATGGAACATGAGGCGTGCGCAGCGCCGCTAGCTGCAGCGTAATCACAAGCAGTACTAAGTGGCTACACAGGTGTCATGTCAGGCCGGGGCCTGCCGCTAATAATGCATTCGATCGAAATCCATGCAATGGATTTGCGCCACACATGCATGATGATTTGACTGATTTCGTTTTCTTGTTTGCGAAGATAGGGATGTTTTGGTCTGGATCAAACACGACCAAGCATCTGGGCTCGTAGTCGACGTTGACGGCGGAGGGTAATTTTTGGGCTGTCAGTGATTAGGCGGCCCAAGCATCATGGCCTCTGGGCGTGCATTTGGGCTGGCAGCGGTAGGCGGCCCAAGCGTTATGGCCTCATAAGCCGCTGGGCGTGTATTTGGGCTCGCAGCGATAGGCGGCCCAAGCATTGTGGCTGAATCGTTCTACCAGACCATATGTGCGCTTGTGAGTATTGTTTTCTCCTAAGCATATCCTTCCTCTGAAAAAACCAAATAGACTGCAACCGTTTTATAGTTTGATTAAACTAGCATTAATGTGATTTTGGCCTCGACATCATCCAAAAAGGTTAGACTGCAACCGTACATCATAACAAACCGATGTGGCAATGTGGCATACCCTTATGAAGCTCTCGTATTCTTACGGTTGGAAGTGTCATACCACGTCATTTGGCGCCACGATAAGTATTAAAGTATGCATGGCTAATTACTCCCTCCTTTTTAAAGTACTATTTATCGTTGATTTTTTCTTACTGACCATTCATCTTATTCAAAAATTTTGTCTAAATATACGAAAAAGTAAGTCATACCTAAAGTATATGCGATGATAGAGTAAACTACAAATAAAAAAAATAACACTTGCAAATTTTTTTGAATAAGACGAATGGTCAAACGTCACGAGAAAAAGTCAACAATAAATATTGATTTAGAGCGGAGGTAGTACTAAACTACTTCTTTTCAAAAGAATATAGAAAAGTTAATTAGACTAAACTACATTCCTTTCAAAAGAACAAAGGAAATAGAGAAATAAACCCTCAAGAACATGAGGATTAATTATAAGCTAGTCCATCATTACAGAAGTAGAAGAAATGATATACAAATTGCGCATATACATAGCTACAGTTCCAGTCTTAATATTAATAATTTAATGCCTATACAATGTTTTATTTTTTAAGTATAGAAATTATAGAAAAAAACAACCTCAAATTTAAAAAGGACTATAGTGCCTATTTTTTTGTCTAAGGTACAGTATAGTACCAACTTAATATCAAAAATAGGAGACGGAGCCCCTAAAGAAACTGGCAGCCCAACTGTACGTGGCCAATAATGATCAGTTGAGATTCTGATGTGCCACCGCAGCCATCACGAGCTGTTGCCTAACCTTCATCGCCAGGGACTGAAGGTTGGTCCAAATAATGGTGTCCGTGAAAACGCACGTCTCCTCGGCCGTGTTCCCAGGCGGCACGTCCACCACATAGGACTCCACCACCATGGTGAGCGGCGCCCCGCCGTCCAGCGACGCCGACGCCGCCGCCACCTCGTGCACGGTGGTCACCGAACGGTAGTTGGCGAGGCGGTGCTCGCCGCCGAGGATCCGGAAGCTGATCACCCGCCGCTCGTCGTCCAAGATCTCCAGCCGCTCGCGGCTGTTGCCGGCCGGCAACCCGGACACGACGACGAGCTCCCGGACCGACCCCACCGTGGTGCCGTCGCCGTCCACGAGGCGGCAGCTCTTGACGAAGCTCTTGTATCCCTGCGGCCGGTCGAAGCGCCGCACCAGCGACCACACCGTGTCCACCGGCGCCGCGATCGTCTGCACCATCACCGAGCAGCACTGCCCCGCGGCCACCGCGTGCTCGTGGTGCAGCGCCACCTCGCCCGGCACCTCTGCATGCCCGGGGCACATCGACGCGGCGGCCCTTGCGTTGGTGGCGATACGGCTATGCTGCTGTGGCGACGATCTTGTGGCTGCGTACGGCATTGTTAGTGTTCTTGATTGACTTCTTTCTATCTGCGAAGAGGAGCTGAGGATTGGGTTAATTAGGCAAAGAGACTCAATGCCGTTTTGGGTGCTATATATGTTAGAAAATGAAATGGATGGATGCATGTTAAGTATATACTAAGTAGTAGTAGTACTTTTATTCTTAGGAAGTCAGTCACTCTTGTTATTGGGTGGCTGTATAAGTTGATGCGATTGTTTAGCTAGGGGTTGCTATAGAGAGTTGGCCTGGGAATAGTCAATGCAGTTTTTGGGACGCGAGAGCTCTGACTTTGTTGTTGCTAATGGATGGTATGGAGTAAATGCCTAAAAGTGGCAGTAGTTACTTGAGCAACTATTTAGGCATTCTCGATTGAAATGGTCAAAAACAAAATCAAAAGAGCCGAGTTGATGCGCTTCTTAGCTGTTGACAATAGAATAGGAGATACTTAAGAGTACCGGCATTGGGTGAAAGATGTCCCCCCCCCCCCCCCAAGGCACCAAGGTAAGACCCGAACCTTCTTCGGCGTGTAGCAGTCCCAGTTGATGCCGGCCATGGGTGGCCCTCCCACCGGCGTCCGGAGCAAGGCGTAGAAGTCCCCGGCGCGAGCTGCCCTGCTGCGATTGTGGCCGCCCCGGAGCCATCGATCATCGGGGCGAGCCGTCAGGGTGACGCTGGCGATCGCGTCGACCAAGAGGGCGAGCTCCGCCTGAGCCGCCGCGGTGAGCCTCGGTTGCAGAAGCTGCTGCAGCCCGCCGGCGCCCACCACCTCAGCCACAGTGACCTCCTGGTCAGTGCAGTGCGAGTAGAGGGCCGGGAGGGCAGTGGCAAGAGCCCCTTCTTCAGTCAGGCGTCATGCCAAAGGGAGGTGGTGGTGCCGTCGCCCAGCTCCACCTCCGTCAGGCTCCTGTACAGGGGAATGAGGCTCTTGATGTATGCCCAGCAGGGGGTGTCGGCCGTTGCCCAGCCCCCGTCGTACCAGAAGCGGATCCAATCAGCCAAGGATTGCTCTCCCCCGCGAACAGCTTGTGCACGTGGCGAATCATGAGGCTTTTGTTGAGCGTCGCCAGATCCTTGAGGCCAATCCCTTCGTCGTCCTTGGAGCGGCACGCCAGTTCCCAGGCGACCTGGCATGCCCCGCCGCTGCATTTGGGCGCTCCGGCCCAGAAGAGCCCCTTCCTTGGGTGATCAAGCTTCGCCACAGTGGAGAGGGGGAGCGGCAGCGCAGACATGGCGTAGACCGTCTGCGACGTCAGGACACTTTCGACAAGGGTGAGGCGGCCCGCCTTGGAGAGGAGCGAGGCCCGCCACTCGGGGACCGCACGCTCCGCCTTGATCACCATCGTGTCGAGGACAGCCGCCGGGATCTTGGAGGTGGAGAGGGGAAGCCCCAGGTAGGTCTGGGGGAAGGCCGGCACTGGGCACCCCAGGAGCCCGGCGAGTGCAGCGGCCCGGTCCTCTTCGATGTTGATCGGCACGAAGGTATTCTTATGGAAAGATTTTGCAATTTTCAAAAAAAAAGAGAGAGCTTGATTTTGCTTGCTAGCTCCTAAGGTCGAGCTGGTTCGATTTCCATGTACCATGTGGTAATGGTTTGGTCTGGTAATGGTTTCTTCAGGAAGAAGGTTGGTAATGGTTCGATTTCCATGTACAGTGAGTACCGGCACTCCGGCAGTCATATATTTGTGCAGACTAATCAAGTATGACGTTGAGAGAATACATTAATATATGAATGCCACAAATCAGTAAGTATGATATCCAGCGTGCATGCATGTGTAGGTCAGCAATTGCCAATTGGCAACTAACTCAACTTCGTCACTGATAAGAGAAAGTGTAGCTATTTTAGTATTGTATTGTACTACCGGCCACTCGGCTAGTGGTGTTGTATTATGCCTGTGCCACTTGATAAGCAGTGATGACCTGAGAATATGGAAGCACATCCTTCATGGTAACTTTTAGTATACATATTGAATTCTTATAAACATGAAGCATGTTTCTAGTTAGATTAGTTCTTCGATTGTTTATTCCATGGATTGATAACCTTAAAAAAATACTTTTAAGGGAAAATCTACATCTGATCCAAACTTTTAAGGAAAAATCTACATCTACCCGTACGCTTATGGTATAATTATAGGGCACAATAACCATCATCAATACTTTGCCATTCCTCATCTCATGCTCCATGGTCCTCATTCTCCCTATGTAATCACCTGCATAAGGTGGCAACAACCAAGCAGTACTACCAGCGATCAGCGAAGTTCAGGCCTGAAAATGCATTATTAGATTTTAGGTGACAATGATATTATAGGACAAGTTTAGAGACTTAAAAGTGTATTTTGAAAGTTTGGAGACCTAGATGTTAGAATTTGATTTTGCAATTTTCAAAAAAAAAAGAGAGCTTGATTTTGCTTGCTAGCTCCTAAGGTCGAGCTGGTTCGATTTCCATGTACCATGTGGTAATGGTTTGGTCTGGTAATGGTTTCTTCAGGAAGAAGGTTGGTAATGGTTCGATTTCCATGTACAGTACCAAAACTTTTTTTGAAAAAAAACAGTACCAAAACATGAGCTCGATTCAGAGCACACAGATTAGCATAGCCGTGGACAGGTGCACCTGCTTCAGAGTTCAGACTGACTGTATCATGTGGGGAGTGGAATGGAGCTGGTGTGCGGGACGAATGGACGATCCCATTCAGTCCAGTCCCGCCCAGCCAAATTTTGCAAGGCCACTCTACGTTCCAACAACCCGTGAACGCAGCTTGTCCCGACTCCCGACAGACACCAATCATCAACAGAGAAACCCTCCAATACACCAGCCATACATTGCTGTGTGTGTGTGGCATACACTTTGTCTCACAGCAAACAATGGTCCGTACTACATTGTTTTTTTGTGGCTAATATTTGCTTCAAACACAAATGACAAAAAAGAAAAGCAGACGTCTTCGCTACAAAGATAATAAGAACTCTTTCGGTTATCATTCTTATCACAAGCAGCACAGCCATTAGATTCATACAAAACAAACGGGGTACCGGTACCGACCAAAGTTGCTTTCACTTGACTATAGAGTATGTATTGGGATGCTTAACAGTCAAATTGAAGCTGATATATTAAAGATTTCGGTTCAGTGGTGTTGCTCCAATATCAAAAGCGCTACCATACAATTGTCAGCATATTTGTTCTGTCCAAATTCTTCACTCTGCACAATAACCAGCACATGCTTTGCTTACCATCCACCAACAGGCTGCAAACTGCATAGTCTTCAGCTCTGCAAAAGGCACTCAAACCAAGAGTCACAAAAGTAAATGAAAGACATTTATGAAAACTGATATCACAGGATATGCTTAGCTACAGAAAACCATCTGACTATTTCACAAATTATTAGGTGTGTATGGGCCATCTAGAATATAATAAGCGCCCGATTTAATCAAAGGCACGCAGATTGTGTTCTAATGGCACACACTGCTCTTCTCCTAGTGCACATCCTCCTACTCTCTTCCCCTGCCTTCTCTTCCTCCAAGAGAATTCAGCCGAGGTTTTCGGCCATCTTTTACTTTGGCGACTCCATCCTCGATACTGGCAACAACAATCGTCTCCCCACAGTGGCTTTGGCAAACCATGTTCCTTACGGGAGAGACTTCCCAGGGAAGAAGCCGACAGGGAGGTTCTCCAATGGCCGGCTCGTTCCAGACCTCCTCAACGAGAGGCTGCAACTCAAGGAATTCTCTCCACCATACCTGGATTCAAAGCTGTCGAACAACGACATCCTGACAGGGGTCAACTTTGCATCTGCCGGCTCAGGGTTTGATGACCAGACGTCGCAGCTATCCAATATTCTGCCAATGTCAAAGCAGGTGAACCTCTTCAAGGACTACCTCCTCCGGCTCAGGGACATTGTTGGAGACAAGGACGCTTCCAGGATCATTGCCAACTCCCTCTTTTTTATCAGCTCAGGAACCAATGATTTCTCGCATTACTATCGTTCATCAAAGAAGAGGAAGATGGACATTGGTGAATACCAAGATACTGTTCTCCTGATGGCACAAGCTTATGTCAAGGTAAAAATAAGCATTTCCTCCTTTTGAGTTGTTTCTACTGAATTCTTCTATTCCACTTCAGAAACTAGTCATAACTCTACTTTCAATTCCCTGACAGAGCATGCGTGGATGAGTTGTTTTTACTGAATTCTTCTATTCGAATGTAGGAACTATATGACCTTGGGGGCAGACAATTCTCCTTGGCAGGCCTTCCCCCGTTTGGCTGCACACCTATCCAAATCACATTGAGCAGAGACCCTGACAGAGCATGCGTGGATGAGCAAAACTGGGATGCTCAGGTGTACAACTCTAAACTTCAAAGATTACTTCGAACATTGCAAGGCTCACTCCATGGAAGCAAAATTGTGTACTTGGATGCATACAGGGCTCTCATGGAGATCCTTGAGGACCCCGCGAGATACGGTAATGTTTTCTATTAATGCCATAACTCATTAATTTATCTACTACGGGCTAGAGCTATCCTGTAATTTAATCACTTGGACTCCCGCAACAAAATAGAGAGGATGCCTTAAATCCTAGACATTACAGAAATATTAAAGAACTTGGTCGCTAAAATGTAGAGCCTAGCAGAAAACCAAACACTTTGGTAAGCCAACTGCAAAGTGCAGCTGTATCATATTTTAGTTCTTTCTTCACATCAACGCAGGTTGCCTTACTATTAACCATGCCAACTCTGACAAAGGTCTGCCATGATAACAGGATTTACAGAAACAACACGAGGATGTTGCGGCACTGGGCTCAGAGAGGTCGCTCTGCTTTGCAATGCGTTCACTCCTATCTGCAAAAACGTTTCATCCTATGTATTTTACGATGCTGTGCACCCAACAGAGAGGGTTTACATGTTAGTAAATGATTACATAGTGAAAGATGTTATTCCACAGTTTTAACTAATCAAATCTCCAAATAAAGTTTTATCCTTTGTATTAATGCACACAGCTCATTATTTTGGCTTCATATTCTAATTTAAGTCCTTGTAAGAGTCATGATGCATAACATCTGATTGTCACTTGATTACTCAACAGTGGATTTAGAACAGTAGGTAAATGAGTTGGTGTCCACAGGCAGTCAGGCACTCAATTCACAAGAGAAGTTAAAGCAAGATAGAATTGTGAATTGTGATGGTGATAGTATTAGTCTATTAGAATTTGTAATAATTTTGCATGGTTAAACAGAAACATTCCATGTCCAGCTACAAGTTCCATGAAAGGCACAATCAAGATATATCACTAACTCCAATTTAGAAGTAACACTGTCGGTTCAGTATGAAAAGGTTATATAATACAACTAGGGAAGAATAATATATGGTCTACAGCACGCGCATATCAATCATCGTACATATAGTGCAAGTTTAGTAGCAAACTGAACTTCTCTAAAGTTATAGATTTATAGCACATAACTGACAATAGCACTATGCTAGCATAGCAGGCCCAGTTGCTACTGGAGTTCACAAGATTCTAGTTAGCAAAACATCAGTTGCTGTAGCATACTTATGTGAAAATAACGGAGGCGACTGGGACTACAACTTACATTACTCTCCTGAGGAATTAAACACAAATCAGCAAGCAGCAACCAGAAGAGACATTCTATAACTTGGCCATTGTTTTGAACAACTGCTGAATCTGAAACTTGACATCCTCTGGTCGCGCATATGAAACCCCTGCAGCCTTTGTTGCCTTTAACATCTCAATTGTATCCCTGTAGACTGGAATAACCAGCTCCTCCACCATAGTGCTCAAATCCATTGCTTGCTGCTTCTCCACCAGGACCCACCGTGACTGTACCTGGCAAACCGCTTGCACAAAGTTATGGAAGTGGTTCAGCTTCTCTACCACAATACTGGAACTGCTGCCAGACCTTTTGTCCCTCTCAAGTATCAGGGTGGCCCTCCCCCAGGTAGCTCGGCGGTATTCCAACACCCATTGGTGAACCTTTGCAGATATTACCCTTGTCCAATCCTCACCGAGCAAGACCTTAAGCTCACAAGCATTGACTTTCTTGATTATGATCAGGAAGGATATAAGATAAAGTATCATACATGTCAATGATGCGGAAGAGACTCTCTGGGTTCTGTCCGGCGGCAGCAATAAATTTGGCAAAGGACAAGAGTTGATGAAATGGTTTGCATGCAGTGGCAAAGGCAAGGTCACTGTACGGTGTAAATCCATTAAAAATGCAATTGCACAGATGACGCTCACTCGGGATTAAGATGTTGAACACAACACGGATTGCAGGAATCCAGCGCATGATCTGAGTCTCAAGCTCCTCCCATGATGCTGACTTGAACTTTTCTGCCAAGTTAGCATGAACACCAAGGCGAGCAATGCTCTCATCAATGAAGTTGCGGCGTGCAGAAGCATAGGTCTCTGCACAAATATCACCAAAACCAGCAGCAACCATCCTTCTTGCAATTCGATTTGCCTCGGTGGCTACATCCTCTGGTAAGGCATCAACAATGATATCAAAGTCTCTAATTGGTAGTGCTACAAAGGTGTGGCTATCATCTTCATTCTGACTTTTCTTGATATTGTGGTCACCATGGTTGTCATCGAAGCCAGATGTAGCAATTAGGCGCTGGAACTCATCCTTAAGCCTCATGGAACAGCGCTCCAGAAGGAGGTCAAAGCTCTCAAGGAGCACATGATCCTCTGAGGTGTTCTCAAGGCCATGGATGGTGGAAGTTAGCTCATCCACAGCTTCTAGGAAGGCATCGGGGTCATCAGAACTGGACCAGAGGGGCCGATCTAAGCTCAGGAACTGGGAAATCAGGTCGTCAAGTGCTTGTAGAGTATCCTCCATGCCATTCGCCAATGCTACAAACCAGCCACTCGCTGAGTCTATACAGATCTATAACTTTCAATATTTGAACCTCCTGAGTCATCAGTACAAGCCATAGAAGGGGATGAAGCAACCCAGTTCTATCTTCTTCAGCTGGCAAAATGGACCAATTCAAACACAGCATAGTTCAGAACAAAATCATGAAAAAATTGAGCACAAAACATACCTCGCACAAGGCGAATTCTGAAAGTGAGGAAGCAAAACTTTTTTAGTGCCCAACTAAGTACATCTTTTGATCCCCACGGATGTTTCAAATGATGCAAAATCACAATGGACCACCATTTATGTACAAGGTGCAATGGTCTGTGCATGTGGACAAAACCATAGCTTTACTTCTATTCATGTTGTTGGAGGGTCAGTGGGTCACAAGTCACAACGAGCTTACCTCAGGATAGCAACATCCAACAACACAACCATTAAGTGTCATTTCGGAGCAGTTGTACTCTTTTGACTTTTCTTTCAACCTATTATACATCAAGTTGAAAACTGAAAAGCAAACTTTGAGAAACAACGAAGAAAGTACGTGTGAAAAAAAATTAGATCAAAGTTATTAAATGATGTGCAGTGCAAATCTATGACAAAATTGGGATGGTCCATGCGTCAAGTGGTGCATATGTGCAAAATCCAAGACCAATAGTTAGAATGACCAAATAAAACTAGTGCATATACACAGATATACTCAGATATTGTGTGCCCTGTACTCATCTTTCAGTTATGTAACTGTCGTTAAATTATTGAAATTTTGCAGGTACGTGCTTGTGAACAGATAGTTGTGTATAATGCCTTAAGTATTCAAGTAACCTTTCATAATCTTCTTTCATGTGCTAACAAAAATGAATTTCAATAGTAGCCAGTAGTGAAATTCCTTATCTGTGGTTCAATCCATAACAGATAACACATTTCTTTTACAATTTTATATGAATTATGATGATAATCTATTTCACAAGTGGAATAACTGTTAAATCATGATTGGATGATCTTTTGGTGCAAAAATCCAGAAGAGATTTGAGTCGATTAGCTAGAGACTGTTTCTATAGGGCTCTTAGCCGTTACCAGTACCACTACCACTGTAAAAGCTGTGTTATACACTACATAGTATCATAATACCTAAAGCCCAGAGGAACTGATTTTGAATAATGTTCTGCCTTCATCACTTCTTCACATATGCTGACTTACAGATTATGAAGCACTAACATAACCCAAGTAATTTGAAATACACACAGCATACCAGATTTCTCAAAGGTAAAAGGAGAAATTAAGCCAAGGAACTAATAATATAGCAATTAGATAGCCATTACCAGTTGATACAGAAATGCCTACAAATTTACACAGCTGGATTAGACAATATTTCCTCATCTAAGACAAATCCCAGCCTTATGGCACGGCATCATCAAGCTCAGAATGTCATCTTAACTAAGATTAAGATATCCGCTAAAATAGTTATGACAACAAAATCACAGGTTTAGCAGCACATCACTTGGCCACTCCTTCAAATAGGTGTTGGATGCGTGCCTGGACATCCTCTGGGGTGTACTTGATGAACAAGTCCCGTGCAGCTTCAGGAGACGATCTCAACCTCCCAATTAAGCCTCTATATGCAGGCATCACCGAATCTACTATTGCCGACTTAACATCTGCTCGCAGTTGCTCGTCTGCGATCACCCAATCCGACTGCACCGCACAAATCTCCTCCAAGTAGCTGTTAAACATCTGCATTTTCTGAAGCATGGCCTTTGCAGTGATACTGCCAACGCCAGGACCTCCGGTTTGCAGCACTGACATGACCTTTGCCCAAGCCCCACGCTGGTACTCCATACTCCATCGGCGCACCCTGCTCATCATCTGCTTCATCCACTCATCACCAAGCAAAATCCCAAGCTCACTATCATTCACCTTGTGAATAATGTACTTCCCATTATTCATCAAGAATATGGAAGCAAGTGGTGGATCCCTATATATCTTCGATTTAGTCTCCAAATTCTTGTGAAGCACATCCATGATCCAAGCTATGTGCACAGCTAGTGAGGAAGTAGGGCGATCAGGATCGACAGACACAGCAGCTGCGCCAACAGCACCTAAGTCACCCTCCATCACCTCTTCCAGTGTTTGCCGTGAACCACATGCAGCACGGAGATAGTTCATGACATACCGAGTGATTGGGTGTATGCCACCACCGGGCACAGCAACACGGGCAGGGTCACGGCGGATGAGATTTTCCAGCTCCATGAATATACCTTTGATGGAGGAGCCAAGGGTGCTGCATATAGCCGAGACCTCTGCACGAAGAGCTGCAGAGTAGGGATCAGAGAAGACGGGGTCGAGATCAGGAAGGAGGTCTCGAACTGCTTCATACATGTCGATGACACGGAAGAGCCGTTCTGGCGCGCGGCTGGCGGCAGCGACTGCATCTCCGAATGAAATAAGCTGAAGCGCCTGGGTGCGCACTGCGGCAACAAAGGCAAGGTCGCCGTACGGGGCAAGGCCGTCGAAGACACGGTCGCAGAGGCGGCGCTAGCTGGGGATTAGGATGCGGAACACCATCTTGAAGGACGGGATCCAGCGAGCAATGTCGAACTCGAGCTCCTCCCATGGTAAGGAGTGGACCTCGTCGATTGTACGGGAACGGATGCCAAGCCGAGCCACGCTCTCGTCGATGAAACCGCGGCGTGCGGCCGCGTACGCCTCGGCGCACTCGCGGCCGAACCCGGCGTCCACCATCCGCCGGGCAATCTGGTGGACATCAGAGATCGAGCCCGGCGGGAGAGCATCGATGACCACGTCGAAGTCCGAGACCGGCTTGGCGATTGGGATTGGCTCGTCGCCAAAGCCGTCATCCGCGTCGTAGTCCTCCTCCTCGCTCTCATCAGAGCCGAACCCACCGGGCACCTGAGGCGCCGCGTCGTCGGGGCGCTCGATGAGCGCCCGAAACTCGTCCTCCAGCCGGGCCATGCACCGGCTCAGCAGCTCGTCGGCGCGGTCGAGCAGGCCGCGGTTGGTCCCGGCGGCGTCGAGCTCCTGCACGGTGCCGATGAGGTCGTCCACCGCCTCCAGGAACGCGTCGGCGTCCGCGGAGTCGGCCCATATGAGCCTATCCATGGTGACGAACTGCGAGATCTGCCGGTCCAGCGTGCGCACGGTCCGCTCCAGCGACGTCACCGGCGGCATCGCCGCCGCCGCCGACGGCGCCACTGGCGGGGGCGGCATGGGCGGCGAGGCCGGCACGGAGCGCTCCCCAGCCCCTCCGACCGCGGCCGCCGCCGCGGCGCGCGTGGCGTAGAGCTTGTCGAGCGAGAGGCGGCCGTCGTAGTTGGAGAAGACCTTGAGGATATCCTCCGTCATGGTGTCGGTGCGGCCCAGGGTCTGGACGATGTGCTGCACCGTGGCGAGCAGCTTCTCCTCGCCGTCCTCCGCCATCAGCACCGGAGCGAGAACCGGCCGCCAGGCACCTCTCCCCTCCCGTCGATCTGCGCGAGGTTCCGGCTAGGGTTTTGAGAATCTGCGGTGGCGGAGAGGGGCGGGGTGCGGCGGTGCCGTGGTGGTTTATCGGACAGCGACAAGAACTGGTTGAACGGGCGCCGCTAGAGTAATTGTCACGCCGGTTAGCGAATTTACCGTAGCCCACGGCAGAGAACGGCGCGGTAACTCGCGGTGAGCGGTGGATGCGAGGCTGGACTGGTTGCGTGGACGGTCAGATGAAGTGCGGAGGTAAACGGGAAAGGACCAGTAAAACTGCGGTGACCTCGGGAGAGGAGAAAGGCAGACCCGACCGGCGGCGGCGGCGGATCGGTGGGTGGGGAAAGCATAAATGGAGCGCAACGGCGCTCGCGGCGCAGATGAGAGATTTAAATGCTCACTGACAAGTGGGGCTACATCGTGGGGTTTATGGTTTAGGCCTTTCGGGCTCTCGGCGTCACGTCGCAGCCATCAATACAACGGCAGCAATACACGGCTGCCAAGAGCCCATGAAGGCCTAGTAGGTCTAGGCCCACGGATTACTTCTGCGGATCCCCTATTAAGTTAGGTCTAGGCCCACGGATTACTTCTGCGGATCCTCTATTGTAAGTTACAGTAGGTCTAGGCTCACGGATTACTTCTGCGGATCCAAACGCACCAACGAGAGATTACTTGGGGCAGTCCAAACCCGAAAATCACTTCCTGGTTTCCATAGCTAACATATTACCAAGAAACTCGCTCAAGAAACGGCAGGGCAAACATAAACAATGCCATTTCGCTCAAGAACCTGATTGAAGCATCACAAAGACCCGCTCAATACAGGACTTAGGATCAAGGCGGTCAAGGCACGCCGTGGTGGACTGCCGGCACCAACATAAACAATGCCATTTCCGTCTTGTTCGGTTGGTTGTTGGTGGTTTTGCTAAGAGAAAAACACTGCTGGCTGGTTAATAGCCGGTGGTTGGCGCTGATCTTTGCTGAGAGAAAAACGCTGCTGGCCGGTGGCTGATAATCCAAACGAACAGAGCCGAGGTGTGATGTTGTAATCATTTATTTTGAGTGACAAATTTCACGGGATCGTGCCATTTCCTGTGCTAATTAATGAGCAATGATCTCCATTTGCTATGGCAAAAGCGATCAACAGGCACCACCGGAAGTCGGAAGATGATGCTACCAGCATGACGGTGAATTTGTCGTTGCAAGACCTCACCGTTACAAGTTGTTACTGCCTAGTGCCATAACCACAAAAGGAATCCTTCCAGCAGCAAGCCCTACCGGCACAAAGGCTCCCTCTATGGAGGGAACACGCAGCTTCATTAGCATTCATCAAGCTGTTCATCAAGAGCTTATGCAGAACTGTTAGAGGAGATTGCTGACAAAGAATGTAATAATGTTTTGAATTAATGAAAGCTCTCTGACTTGCTCGCAAAAAAAAGAGCTTATGCAGAACTGAATCATACTAAATCAGTGCAATCCTTTCTTGCAGGAACTTAGTCTCCACAGCCCTATACCTTTTCTACACCATGAGCTGCATGTACTTTGATTCCACAAGTTTGACATAAGTCAAGCAGCCAAAAAACTAATTCTCACCTAAATGTAATTGGTTCACATGCCAAAGAGTTCTAATTAACAACAGTACTAAATCAGCAATATCCAACTTTTTTTAAGGAAACAGCAATATCTAACTATTATCATCATCATTTTCTTGCAACAAAGCTCCTCGTACTCTTGCCCTAAAAAAAGCAACAGCAAACATCAATAGCAACATGATATCAGATATAATTTAACTACAACCCACATAAAAGATAAAACTGTAACAGTATGTTTCAAGGTTTGCGTGCAACCTCCGAGACACTGGGGCCACCCGCTTCGTAGCTTTAGCAGGAGGAAGTTTGCTAGGTGAAGTCACTGCAGGTTTGCTAATATGTTAGCTGACAGTTTTAAGTTCTTTCTTACTTGCAAATTGCAATTGTGCATCAAGAAGAAGCCATGTAACCTGATGTTTGCTGCTGCACAGGAACAATAACTTGATCAGAGCTTAGAGGGGCACCAGATACACTTGGAACCTGATCAGTCACCACCTTTGGCTTTGTTGCCTTTCTTTTGTCAAGGAATGAAAGGTCTTCAAGTTGTTTCTGCATTAGCTCGCTTTTTTCCTGTGAAGTGAAACAATAGATGCTTTCAGGACTACAAACATCATCAAAGTGCATTCTGAATACCCAAAAATTGAACCAAGAAAAAAAATGTATCAAGACGAGGTGCTTTGCCATATAAAATCGTAATGAATCTCAGTGGTTCCGTTAACCAAAGGTGTTGGAACTGTCACGGCACAGAAAGATTTCTGGAAAAGAATGGACTAATGAGCATAAGCATTTATATGCATACATTAAACACCCACGTGACAAGTTTTAGGTAGCCAAAAACGGTTGACGTTCTATGGCAACCTAGAGTAGACTGCTAAACTTGTTGATATTCTGGCAGGTAAATATGTGCGTAGATTGAGTAAGCTATCTTTGATTTTGTTTACCCAACTGTAATTCATCAAGCAGCGGCATAATAGTAGTGCTTAATTAGTACTAGTGATGATTGGATAACCTACTCTTTCAAATGCTAGACTTTCCATGAGCTGTGACACTCGTTCTTGTTCTGCAAAAGAAGGAAAAGAGAAATAGGCGCAAAGATAAGAACAAGATTCAAAAACATTAAGTCAAAATGACAGAACAGGAATCACCTCTGGAGACTTGTTCCTGCGTGTTCTTGTAAGAAGCATAGAGCGCAAGGGAGAAATCAGCAATGGCATCTTTGAGCGCAGAGGCAGCAACAGGATGGAGAGGGATAGTGATTCGAGGTAGCCCCTTTGCCTTGGTGGCCACAAGCTGAGCAGTATCAGGACCTGCATCACAGAATATGGCATCCATCGTGTCTCGAGTTCTCGACAGGGATGGCAAAGTTGAAGAGATGAAGTGATTGAATACCTTGGGCCGCAGGGAAGAGGAGCTTGACTTGGGCGGAGGAGAAGGAAGAATAGAGGTAATCGAGGAAGTCGGAGCAAGAGCCACCGATGCCAACATCATCTTGCTTTAGATTTGGATTTGGATTGGAACCCAACCAACATATATACAAGACAAGCAACACTCATCAGATTTTTCTACAAGCTCAAGAAAATGACATGGACGAATGAAACGAGAGCAACGTACGAGGTCATGAAGGTCGTCGACGTCGAGGGAGCAGTGCCAGGCGAGGGAGTGGAGGTCGGTGGCAACGACGCGGAGGGGGCCCTGGGCGTGGGCGTGGGCGTGGAAGAGCACGGGGCATCGCGGAAGAGCATCGGTGTCGTTCTCCAGCTTGGCCTCGCCGAAGACGGCGGCCATCCTGATCTCAGTCGTCGGCGCCGCCATCACCAATGGCGGACCCAGCTTCAGTTGTGTGGTAGGGACATGGGAAATAAGATGTCAAACTCCTACTCTTCATTTTACAGTACCAATTGCAATTATGCGACTCTAGGTTTGAAATTCTAGTACCAAAATTCCAATGTATGGGAAAAGTCCATTTTACAACCTTCAACTATGACAACAGTTCGATTTTCAACCTTGAACTACAAAACCGGATAACAAAGGCCATCCAACTATCAAAACCGTGTAAATTTAGCCCTTAGGGTGGTTTCAAAGGTGGTTTTGCATTTTGTAAAAAATTAAAAAAATCCAATTATTTCTAAAAAATCAAAACTAATTCATCTTAAATCAGAAAAATATGAAACCAGTATCAAAAAATTTCTAAAAATATAACCTATCTATTGTCATAGTTGAAGATTGTAAAATGGACTTTTCCCTTAATGTATTGAATGGAAACTACTCCAGGATGAGAGACTTGGGAGGAGAGAAGAAACCTTAGAGGCGCATGCGTGGCTGCCTTCCTCCAGTCAGGGGCGCGTGCCTCCTTCATCGCTCAGTCAGGTTGTGGCCGGGGCCGGCGCCGGCGATGTGAGTGGACATGATGAGAGCTGGAGCCTGCTCTCGCGCGTGCCCGCGTGGCAGCATGCAGCAGCCTAGGAGCAGGGGGGCGAGGAGGAGCGTCCAGACCTCCGGCGGCCGGCGCACCAGGCGACGACGGCGAAAAAAAAAAAGAAGATGGGGCAGTGGAAACTATTGGGCCACGACTAGGGTATCAGTGATGAGTAGACTACTACTATTCCGACTTTATGCAGGCCCAAACATCTTTCAGGCACGCAATGGCAGCAATACACGGGCTGCCAAGAGCCCATGAAGGCCTATTGTAAGTTAGGTCTAGGCCCACGGATTACTTCTGCGGATCCAAACCCACACAAACAAGGAGATTACTTATCGTGCGTTGGTGGCAAAGCCATGTTCCAACTTCCAAGCATGACATGTGGGCCGTGAGTTAGTCCCGCACCCACTGCTGAGTGGTGACGGGCAACGAACCACCACTCTTGCTGAAGCATAAAGGAAAGCGCCTCTCGTTGTAGAGATCAAGCCAATCCATCCCTCCCAAATCAGATTCCGCTAGCCAAGTGCCATGGCCTCCGCTGCGGCGCCTGCGCCTCTGCTCCCCGTGACCAACCCGGCGGCCGGCGGCGGCGGCGGGGGCTCGGCGCCGTCCTCCGGTGCGGTCCTCTCCGACGCGGCGCTCGCCACGCCGGCATTCCGCCTCTTCGTGGGCCGGCTGGCCGACGCGGCTCGCCGCTCGCTCGCGGACCGGCGGCCGTGGACGGAGCTGCTGGACCGGTCGGCCTTCTCCCGCCCGGACTCCCTCTCCGAGGCCACCTCGCGGCTGCGCCGCAACCTCGGCTACTTCCGCGTCAACTACGCCGCCGTGGTCGCCTTCTCCCTCGCGGCCTCGCTCCTGGCGCACCCCTTCTCCCTCCTCGCCCTCCTCAGCATCCTCGGCGCCTGGTGCTTCCTCTACGCCTTCCGGCCCTCCGACCAGCCCGTCGTGCTCTTCGGCCGCACCTTCACCGACCGCGAGACGCTGCTCGGCCTCGTCGTCGCGTCCGTGCTCGCCTTCTTCCTCACCTCCGTGGCTTCGCTCATCATCTCCGGGCTGCTCGTCGGGGGCGCCATCGTAGCCGCGCACGGCGCCTGCCGCATGCCGGAGGACCTCTTCCTTGATGATTCGAGCGCTGCGTCCAGTGGCAGCACTACCAGCAGGCTGCTATCCTTCCTAGCATCGCCTGGATCTGGGGTTTGAGTTTGACGCGTCGACGACTGGTAAATTCTGTGCTATTGGGCTCCAGGAATTCATTTGGAGTTTAAATCTGTAGAGATCTGGTCCGGTAGCTGTAGAAAATAGCTTCTCGCTTATTGGTGCTTAACAGCGAGTAGCTATGGATATGCAGATCTGGTGTTTGTTCTAATTTCTGTACTTCCCTTACATTTCACCAGATTTGGTGACTGTGATCAGTATCAAATTGCTAACATGTATCTTTAGTGCTCTTTGATTTGTTTGGAAATCATGACTAGGATCTCCAATTATTTTCTGTTCTCCTTGCAATGTTTGATCCTCATTTTTTTTTGAAAAGTGAAGCTTTGTTGATCTTAGACAATTACATCGAGGTGATACAATTATATAAGATCCAATCCCGGTCTCTGCATAACTAAGATGCACACAGCCCATGAAAAATAAAAAAGAAATAAAAAATGAGAGCATCAAGACCTAGCAAACTACCGCATGCGTCTTCATCTTCATCCGCGTCACAAACCAAAGCAACTCTTGGACTTTGAAGTGGACACGGATCCGGTGCAGTGGCTATTGTCACCGCAAGTTAAGCAGTTATGGGGCAAGAGAGGGAGCACTATTCACCACTGTTCACTACAGTAAAATACAAAGCACGTACTGTTCATCCAACACTGTTCGGTACTGTAGCACTCAATCTGGATGGTTGGATGTGAAATCGGACGGCCAAAAATCCGTGCAGTGCTAACATGCAGTTGCTTCAGTCACTGCATTTGATCTCGGTCCCTTTGAAGTAGGCTCCCAAGACAATGCCTTCAACGAGGAAACGACACGCGCACGTGCCGACATTGTAATGACCCAATGCTGCAAAGTAGCCACTGGGTACCGGTGCATAATCCACCAGGAATAAATTACAGATGAAATCCGTCTTCGAGTAAGAGAATCCGCGAACGAAGCCAAGGTGACTCATGTCTCTTGATCTATATGAAAAGTAAAGGCGAAAGTGAAGATGTCATCACCAGATGTAGTTGTAAAGTCCGGTACTATCCCTTCCAACGCCAAGACCGAAGGCGCATCTGCCAGAGAGGAGTCACCATTGGAGGCCAAGCCGACGTCAGATCTAGAAGACGCGGTTGTCACTGGCCGTCGCCGCCACCTCCGCAATCTCCTCCCAGGATCAGCCCTCGCTGGCCGCCCATGCGCCGTTCGCAGCCACGGCCTTCACGCCGCACCGCGCCGGGCGCTGGGCCGCCTCCTCGTCGTCGAGCGCTGTCCGTGCGCTGGGCAACCTCCTCGCCGTCGCGAGACGCAAACCTAGGGGACGGACCCCAGATCTGATCCCCCGGGAAGCCATGGTGGCAGGAGCGTAGCAAGGGGCCGCTGCGCCACTCGACGCCGCTGAAAGCATCTAGGTCCCAATTTGTGTTTTGGTAATTAATGACAATCATAATGGACTAACAATTTCATTGAGATATGAGAATAGGTTAGTTCATGGAATTGGATGAGCTCTTGTGATATGTCATGATCATGGTGTACATAAGGAGGATTGAAAGGAGCTCAAGGCAAAGGTATAAGATAGGGTGTTTTATCTTACCGGTCAAGCGGTGCTTAGTGGATGAATCTTTGACCGGATTATAGGCTAGATAGCCGTACTATCAAGAGGGGTCAATGTTTTTAGCTTGATGAGTCCATAGTGCCACTTTGCTCAAACAATTGCATTGCATGCATAAGGATCATCTTAGTTGAGAAGGTGGGAAAAACAAGAAGTGAAAAACTAACTTATGGAGAGTTTACTGCGTCCTGGCGGACCGTCCGCCTATACTGGTCCGCAGACAGTCTGGGGGTCCCGGACAGTCCGCGGTCAGGAAGGCGGACTGTCCGTAGCTGACCTCCGTGCGTCGCTTCTGACTAAGGTTTTCTGCTCGGCTGAAAAATGAGAAGCGGACTGTCCGCCAGACACTGGCGGACTGTCCGCAGTTAAGCTTTTGTGAGGCGGACTGTTTTGGCGGACCGTTTTACACAGAGACGTTTCCGGGCGATCCAGAGCACTTTTGTAAGGCGGACTGTCCGCAGGCAAAAGTTGGTCGTTGAAATTTTGCCTTGGCGGACTGTCCGCCATGGGTCGGCGGACTGTCCGCCTGTCCATAACGGCTCTTTCTGACACACACTGACACACGTACTAGCCGTTGGTTTTGAAGGGCGGACTGTCCGCCATGTGTGAGGCGGACTGTCCGCCGGTGCCCTGTTTTGAACGTAACGGTTAGATTTCGAGGGGGTGAGTATATATACTCCACCCCCGGGGTTGGGAAGCTTCTCTTGGCCCATTTGAAAGCTTCCTTGACACATTTGAGCATTCCCCATCCTCTCTCTCACTCACTTGGTTTAGAGGTTGCATCTTTGTGAGATTGAGAGCACCCTAGTGCTTTGCATCAATAGCTTGAGCTTTGTGGCACTAGGGAGTCTTCAAGCAAGGTCGTTGATTTGTTACTCTTGGAGGTTGCCGCCTCCTAGACGGCTTGGAGCTCGTGGTTCCTTGAGCACTTCAAGAAGATTGTGAAGTGGCCTTGGAAATTTGGTGTAAGAGGTCTTGTGCTCACCTCACCGGAGTGGTGAAGGGCAACTCTAGTGGAAAAGAGATTTGGAGCGGTTCTTTGGTTCTAGCCGGCTCATACATCAAGTGGAGACTTGATAGAGAATCCCGCTACATCATGCACCGGTTTCGTTGCATAGCCCTTGTCCGGTTGCGATGAACTCAGGAGGGTGACGGGTCAGGTCAGTCAGGGAGTGCCCGGGAGAGACGCAAAGCCTGGGGAAAGTGTCTCAAGTACCACGACATCACTGCAGCTGCTTCTGCTTGAGACTTGAGAGAGATGGGCTGTAGGTGTAGCTGCAGGAGCTCTACTCTAATCGATCTACACGTGTCTGAATCCTTTGATCGAACATTTCCCCAGCGTCCCATGGCCCTATGTGCTATCATACAAAATCAGCGTGGATTAGCGAGCGTCTAAGGGGACAAAGTAATCCACTCAGACGCAGGAGTCTGAGAGGTTTCCTCTGAACGTGTACATGAGTATTGTACATGTATCTGTACATGAGTACTACGGCACAGTACTGCCGGCATCACCGCGTCAGCACGG
>OAMR01000538.1:313980-328437 GCA_900205405.1 Echinochloa crus-galli
GGCCGACCGCAGGCGCGCTATGCCCGGCCACCACCGGCGCCGTCCCGGTCGTCCTCGCCTGTGCTCCCTGCAGCGCCGCCCGCTCGCCGGCCGTCGGCACCTGCGCGCCACGGCGACGTTGCCGCCCCGCGCCATGGGTGCCGCCGCCGCCGGATCCGCGAGACGCCGCCGGGGAAACGCCCCGCCGCCACCTTCCCGGGGGCCGCCGGGCTTCCGGCGGCACCCTCCGGCGGCGGCGAGGTGGAGGGAGGGGGGCGGCGGCGGCGGTACGAGATCCGCCCGAGCCGCCCAATGGGGCGACGCGGGGGCCCTGGGTCCGAGCGATCACCTTGATCCTCATGTGCAAAATCTATTGTCAACTCTGAATCCTTTGGTGCTGTGGTGAGTATTTGATGCTATAGGCCAATATTTGTTGTTTAATATTCCGAGCTATACCGTACTATATGGTTGATCTCCTATGTTTAATATTAGCTGATGGCACAACATTAGCTGATGGCACTTGGTGCCAATTCCAGTTGGCCACCAGTAGTAGCACACGGTGCTCTGGGGATTTAAAATTTCATACTGCTCTGTAATTTTTGTTGCGATTCAGTGATGAAATTCGGGCTTTGTGTATAGTGGAAATATAAAGCGCATTAGCTGAGAGCTCAGATAAATCACATCTTGCTTGGGATTGTCCCTCTCCACAACTATGCCAAAGTTGTGTGAGTTGTAGGATATCATTATACATTATACAATGATGAAAACTGGGTGAGGCACAATTGTGGTAAAGGTAGTCATCCAGCGAAATCTTAAGTCAGCATAAAGCATTAAGTGAGATGTGTACCTGTAATCCTAGAGCTATCAAAGTAGATGTATGCTGCCCAGAACTGAAAGAGTGCTACTTGCATATAGCTATGGAAAAATCAACATGGCAAAAGTTTACTTAGCTGTAGTTATCATGTTGTTCATAATAAAATTGTCCAATCTACTCATTTGACATTGGTTATATGTTTGTTACAAACTCTTTCTTGCAAACATGGCGATCTGCTATGTATTTTAAAGTTCCGTAATGTCCCTAAATTTTCTGCCATATATTGTCAGAATTGTTTTGATTGATCGCTAAGGATCAATCCTCTCGGGTGCAAAGCGTTACATCACAACAGACAGTTAAATCATTACAAAGTCAACACGTGAAGGTGATTTCATGACTCTTATCTGTTTTAAACTACCAATGACCATAAATTCATGATATGCAAACCTGGCAGTTATTGGGTGTTCAAGATTTACTTGCTGTACATAATTGGGTATTGATGCTGAATCAGGTGCGGTAGGATTTCAGTGATGATCGACCTAGCTATATCGAAAATGTCCAATGAGATCTGAGAATAGTTTTTGACACCATTTGGATCATGGAATTTGATGCTTGATTCACTACAGTTCAGGGAGGTGGCAGCATTTTGGTCTTGTTTCTTGCATTTTTAGGAATTTGTAGTTTGGAAGAAGTCATTTGTATGGACTGCTTGGTCTAATTGTATCAGGGTGAAGTCTAATTCGTGGGTGATGAAAGTTGGTGGCTGGGCGGCTTGACTCCTGAAGACCTTTCAGTTGGGGATCAGTACTACTGAATCAGTACAGGTGGTGAATTTGCAATTGAGGGCATGAGGCTTTTGTTGTCTAGTACTAACAAGTAACATCTGGAACTCACTCGGCATTGCCATGATTTGCAATTGAGCAACACCTGATGGCTGGAGCTCTCTGCTCTACAGTCATCAGGTTTCGAGTTGTTCACGGAACTATGCTTTCTATTATCTGAATAGGCGGCATCAACGACTGCATTTTTTTTGTCTAACACAACATCTTGGTTATATTAGTTGGCATCCGTCAATCATAGGTAAAACCAAATAATGGTTGGCTGAATTTTCTTATACGGGAACGGGGTGTTGTGTTCGTTCTCGCCTTAAGAATACTTTGTTTTGGCATAGGTCTGAAATTTTCCATCTCATTTGTCCTTGAAGTTGACCAAGGTGTCAGTTTCTCCTACAACATTGAAATTGATCCCCATATTTGCAGCAATGCAGCGCAGAAGGTAGATGCCATTAACTTAAGAATGGTAATGATTAGCTCCAGTGTCTGTTAGTTTCTTTTGGTCGGGTCTTAACTGAAGTTAGTTTCTTAATTATGTCAAGAACAAAATATACAAAAGCAGCACATCCCTCATTCCTGTTCACCTCAATCTTTCGAATTTGAAGAAGGCCCATCTAAATCAGAGTCACTCATCAACTGCTAATCGTGTAAAATTTTTAAGCAAACACCAACATTCATCCACCATGAATTGCAAGCTGCCCATAGTTCATCAGGAACCATCTGAGATGCTCTGCCTTTTGTAACTGTTTAAATTTTTGGCCCCACATTATTTTCTTGTATTTTTATTCAGCTATTGATGGGTTTCTTTCATGCAAATGGAGGAATTTGCATTTATTATATGATGTCCATTGCTTGCCCCTTTTGATAATATCAGTTATAGCCTATGGCAGAATTGGAATCGTGCCTTTTGCCTTCTCCAACAGTTTAATTATCTGATGCATTTGCATGTATTTTCGAATATTAGCTTTTTTATTTAGATATAGATAAGATCATAAACAAAGAAAGATGCCATATGTGCTTGATTTGGTTGATTGTAGGTTGTATTTATAAAGTATACTTCATCACCTGAAAAGGAAATGGGATACCATGTATATTTTCTCCCTTTTGTTCTCAAGCATGATGACTTGGGGTACTTATTTTATAACTTATCATTGATTGTTGGTTGCTATGTATGTATGCTTCTAATTTAGCTAATTTAGCATCAATTGCAAAGGTCACTTATAATTCCTACAGAATAATGGAAGGAGAACAAACTGGAAGGAGTTGTGGGGCCTAGGAAAGTCAGATTTGATTTTCTGTTTCGTCTTTGTAAAAATTTCCTCTGAGGGCTGTTTACTGGTATAAATAACGCATGTCATCTTCATAGTATTTCGGTCGCTATAAATATGATTAGAACAGCAAAGTTTGCTGCCGCACAGTTACTGTAGCTCGATTTCCTGTTTGTTTTGCTGTTTGTACTGTCTGGCGGAGCCCATGCTTTCAATGTAAAAAAAAACACATGTTTCAGACTCTCTCGCGCGTTTGTATACAGAAACATATTGTTGATTTCCCCATTTAGGGATTGCTGCCTAGATATCTAAGTGAGCATGGCAAACATGGGTGGGCCTGCTTGGATCCTCATTGCTAAAGTTTAGCAAGTTAAAGTTTAACTTACTAAATTATAGTAAGGAGGTGTTTGGTTACATGTACTTATGGATAGCTAAATTTTGTTAAAAGTCAGATTTGCCCCTGCATGGTCCCCTCCTCCCCACCTTGGATGAGGAGAGAGAACGTAGGTATCAGTGAAAAAAGTGAACTTTAGTACATTTTAGCAAAGTTTAGCACCCATTTCATGTGCTAAAGGTTTTGAGGTGCTGAAGTTTAACAAACCCTTTTAGCAATTCATTAGCAGTGGTGTTTGGGTACTCTAGTGCTAAAGTTTAGCTAAAAGTGTTGTGCTTTAACACTATAGATACAAACACCCCCATAGTTGTCAATAATTGGAAGCGATAAAAAAGTTTATACAAAAGTGTATTTTGGAGTACAGTCCATAAAGTTCATGCATTGCATTACCCATATTTAAGTTCACCAAAGAATCAATAAAATAACAGAAAATGGACTGAATACTTTGAGAAAACTAGCTCTGTTTATCTGAACCCTGGTTCCATTGTTGTCAAGACATGGAAGATAGCTATGGAAACATGAGAATGAGATCAACTGGACCAAGTGCACAGCTATGGGGTGGCAAGCAGCATAGAAGAATTTCTATTACACTGAGAAAACTATTGGTGTCTCCAATTTTTGCCCACTGCTACCGTCACAGAGTCATCATTATTGAGCCTAGATGGCTGACTTTGCTTTGTAATATTAGAAGTGCATTCAGCTTGCTCCATGTCGACAATGCAATTAAGATTGGTGTTTACTGAAGACATTCTAGGATTGTACGTGACGGTTTGAATAATGTTTTTTTAGGTAAAATAAGCGAATTGGTCCCTCAACTCTTGCCAGAGGGTCAACTTCATCCCTCAACTCTTGAAAAGGCTGATTTAGTCCTCAAAGTTCATGTTTCCGGTTCAATTTAGTCCCCCATTCAAGTTGGACTGCCAAGTAAGCGCGACATGTCATCCAAATGCATGGTCCACTATAGAAAATGTCCTAAATACCCTTGATTTCTTTGGCTTCTCCTTCCCCTCCCTTCTCTATATGTTCATTCTTTTTCCGAAGCCGTCGTCAGTCCCTCGGCAGGTCCTCTCCGCCTCTGACCTCGCCACGCTACACACCTCCCCTTCTTCATCCGCATATTGTTATTGGTAGTGTTGCCGGAGGATCTTCATGCACTTTTGCTCTTGGATTTTTATTTGTTTGTTTTAACAAATGTGAACGGCGCTCTCCAGAAAAAAGACTGATCATCTACAATAAGGATATCTCCTGATGCTACAACAATATATTAGAGGGTCTTTTAATTATTAGATGAACATGCACAGCGTACTACCAGCAGTTATATAGTTATATGATAAAAAAGAAGCACAGCATTGGCAATAGGACATGAAAAACATGTAAACAGAATCATTCCGTTTTGATATGAGGATGATACGGTTTTCAAATGAGTCGAGGGTATTTATGACATTTGCTATAGTAGGCCATGTATTTGGATGACGTGTCACGCTTACTTGGCAGTCCAACTCAGATGGGGGATGAAATTGAACCGAAAACATGAAGTTCGAGGACTAAATTGATATTTTTAAAAGTTGGGGGATGAAATTGACCCCTTGGCGAGAGTTGATGGACCAGTTTGCCTATTTTGCCTTTTCTTTGATTGTAATGGGATCTGTAAGCACAAAACATAATTCGGTTGTAATGTGTACAATGTATTGTCTACTGAAATACCCGACTTACTGTGTTCTGAAATATGCAATGTGTTGGATGTGTTACACATTCTGAAATATGCAGCCCTAAGTGATTTTTGGCAAATTCAGTATTCTATAAACTTCATATGAAAAATCAAATTTGCAATGTGTATACTGAGTGGTTCCGTGAACTACAAAATTCAGGAATTATCGATTCCTTTGACAAAAGAATGACAGATGTTTCTTAAACAAAAATTTTGGTCCCATAATTGGTTGTTCCTTCCCAAACAATATAGCTGAGATGGAACCGGAGGCGACGAGGGAGACTAGCTGGATTCCTTCTCTTGCCTCCTCCTGCCAGTGTCTGCATCGACCGTTGCCATGGCGGTGCCCTTCTTGGCTGCGATCTAAGATTGGAGGGCAGCCACTCGATCACTGGCAGAGCTACGCCTGGCCTTCAACCGTTTCTCTACGTAGCGGCTCACATCTTTACACCCATTGGCTGCCGCAGGGGGGCTTGCCTTTTCATTGTTGCCGACCTAGATGATGATTACTCAACCATCATCACTAATTTCTGAGCATATCGATCTTGCCAGTCTCTCCTGGCTCTGGCTACAATCTTACCGGATGCCAGCACGCCGCTACAAGACCATCCATCTTACCAGCGGCGGAGCTAGCAGGGGGGCTAGGGGGGCTGGAGCCCCCCCTAGCCCCATTTACTCCATTAAGCCCCCCCCTAAGCCCCCTCTTAATTTCTAGCCATAGATGAAGGGGAGAAGGAAAAAGAAGAAGGAAGAAGAAGAAGAAAAAGAGGGAAAAGAAGAGGAAGAGGAGGAGATCAGCCCCCCCCTAACATGAATCTCTAGCTCCGCCACTGCATCTTACTACTCCATGTTCTCTCCTGCAGTCCTACTGCATAACCATTTGCTTTACCATTATTTTCTCTATTCAACGGAATCCAACAAAATCCTATCCACCGCCGCCCCTGTCAAATCCAATCCTATTAATTACTCTACCATCCAACAGGGTTTGTATCGGTTCGAGATTAGTTTGACTAAAACTAAAACATTGCGTTCACGTACACAATAAAATTTTAGCAAATTTGATTGAAATTTATTGTAAATGACTCAAAACGTCAGTCGACTACTTTGTGCAAACTTATATGATAAGATCTACATGTGGGCCACACGTTGAAAGTCGGACCCTAAAACTTAAACCTCACATTCACACTATATTAGCGGATTTGGCTGAAATTTGTTGCAAATGACTAAAACGACGGCCGGCTACTTTGTGCAAAATTATGTGATGAGATTCACATGTGTGCCCCGCGTCAAAAGCCGGACCCAAAAACTAAAACCTCGCGTTCACATTATAAAATTTTAGCGGATTTGGCTGAAATTTGTTGCAAATGACTAAAAACGACGGTCGGCTACTTTGTGCAAAATTATGAGATTCACATATGGGCCCCACGTTAAAAGCCAGACCCTAAAACTAAAACCTCACATTCACACTATAAAATTTTAGCGGATTTGCCTGAAATTTGTTGCAAATGACTCAGAATGACGGTCGGCTACTTTGTGCAAAATTATGTGATGAGATCCGCATGTGGGCCCCACGTCAAAAGCCAAACCCTAAAATTAAAACTCGCGTTCACATTACAAAATTTGAGCGATTTTGACTGAGATTTGTTGGAGATGTCTCAAAATAAGAGTTAATACTTCGTGCAAATTGGTTGAGATCTATCAATATATGGACCCCACATCATAAGATATATCCTTATTATGAGTAGTAGTTAGTGAAAACCGGTTTCAATACGTGGTTGAAACCGATTAATTTGTTTTGTTTTGAGTCCAATGAAATCCAACACTAGTGGATGAAAAGTATATGGATGTCCAGTATCCAGTTAGGTCCAAGTCTAAAACTACTAAAATCCAATTGGATATGGATTATAGCTGATCTAGTCGCAGGTATACTTGCTTCCCACTATAAGAAGCGCAAGTTTATGCATGATCCCTACGAATTATTGATTTACTGAAGATCCACGGCATAAGCTACAGGCTACTTCTTGTTTGTCAGATATCATGCTCTTAAGCACTGAAGATCCACGGCCTAAGCTACAGGCTACTCTCATATATATCATGCTCTTAAGCGCCACCTCAAGGTGGCTACAGTACGAGTACGATTGCGTCATGGTGGCTACAGTACGATTGCGTGTGGGAGCCGACGGTAACGAGCATAAGCTCTTAACATGGCAGCAACCGAGAACACAGTCATTGACAATGTACACTACTTGAGAACACAAGTCATTGACGAGAACTTGAGAATAACAAGAAGTAACAAGTCAGTGACAATGTACGTAGTACTAGACAGTGGATCTCCTAGCGTCAATGGCGTAGTATACAGTGGATCTCCTAGCGTCAATGGCGGCGGCGGCGGTAGCGGCGACGGCGGCGGTGGCACTGCCTTAACTAAGTGCCCATGTAGACCACCAGAAGGTGGAGCATGGTGAAAGCGGAGCCGAACAGCATAGCAGCAGTCTGGTGGCGGTGGCTGGACATGATGTTCACAGTGGCAATGAGCTCGTGGAGGAGGGCGAAGGCGAGTAAAACCAAACGTAGGATGATGCAGAGGCAGCGACGGGAGCGTCCAAAAATCTTGGCCGAAATGATGCTGATGATGATGGTGAACGCCGCTCCATATGTGAACAGAGATAATGGCCATGATAAGCTGTCGAGGTAGCTCTCTGGAGCAGCGCCGTAGACACCGTATGGCGGCGTGAACGAGAGGAAGTAAAAGAACAGCTGCCACGCGTGCTTCTGGGTGAGAAGCACGAACACCTGCTGCGAAACAACCACAACCTCGCCGTCGTCAATTCAGCAAATCGTAGCGAGCAAAGAGCGATCTGTTAAAGGATAGGAACACCACCTCGTCGTCATCGCGGCCGCCCACGTCACCGTCGCCCCCACCGCACACGGAGTCCAGCAGGCCGCACAAGGTGTCCAGTGTCACCTCTTCATCAGGGTCGGGGTCGTCGTCCTCGGGCGCCGGGTCGGGGTCGTCGTCCTCGGACGCCACCGGCGCTGAGGCACGCCGCCTGCGCTCCGCCTCCTCCATCAGCCTGGCCGCGGCCCCGAAGTGGTGCGCGGCGCCGGCGTAGAGGGACTCTACGCTCCGGTGGCGGCCGCGCTTTCCGTGGCGCGAGACGGCGGGGCCGCCGGCCGGGTCCATGCTCGAGCGGCGGCGGCGGCGGCCGCGCTCCAGTGCCGGGGCCTCGCGGCGCGATACGGCGTGGTCGCCGCGCTCCAGTGCCGGGGCCTCGCGGCGCGATACGGCGTGGTCGCCGCGCTCCAGTGCCGGGGCCTCGCGGCGCGATACGGCGTGGTCGCCGCGCTCCAGTGCCGGGGCCTCGCGGCGCGATACGGCGTGGTCGCCGCGCTCCAGTGCCGGGGCCTCGCGGCGCGATACGGCGTGGTCGCCGCGCTCCAGTGCCGGGGCCTCGCGGCGCGATACGGCGTGGTCGCCGCGCTCCAGTGCCGGGGCCTCGCGGCGCGATACGGCGTGGTCGCCGCGCTCCAGTGCCGGGGCCTCGCGGCGCGATACGGCGTGGTCGCCGCGCTCCAGTGCCGGGGCCTCGCGGCGCGATACGGCGTGGTCGCCGCGCTCCAGTGCCGGGGCCTCGCGGCGCGATACGGCGTGGTCGCCGCGCTCCAGTGCCGGGGCCTCGCGGCGCGATACGGCGTGGTCGCCGCGCTCCAGTGCCGGGGCCTCGCGGCGCGATACGGCGTGGTCGCCGCGCTCCAGTGCCGGGGCCTCGCGGCGCGATACGGCGTGGTCGCCGCGCTCCAGTGCCGGGGCCTCGCGGCGCGATACGGCGTGGTCGCCGCGCTCCAGTGCCGGGGCCTCGCGGCGCGATACGGCGTGGTCGCCGCGCTCCAGTGCCGGGGCCTCGCGGCGCGATACGGCGTGGTCGCCGCGCTCCAGTGCCGGGGCCTCGCGGCGCGATACGGCGTGGTCGCCGCGCTCCAGTGCCGGGGCCTCGCGGCGCGATACGGCGTGGTCGCCGCGCTCCAGTGCCGGGGCCTCGCGGCGCGATACGGCGTGGTCGCCGCGCTCCAGTGCCGGGGCCTCGCGGCGCGATACGGCGTGGTCGCCGCGCTCCAGTGCCGGGGCCTCGCGGCGCGATACGGCGTGGTCGCCGCGCTCCAGTGCCGGGGCCTCGCGGCGCGATACGGCGTGGTCGCCGCGCTCCAGTGCCGGGGCCTCGCGGCGCGATACGGCGTGGTCGCCGCGCTCCAGTGCCGGGGCCTCGCGGCGCGATACGGCGTGGTCGCCGCGCTCCAGTGCCGGGGCCTCGCGGCGCGATACGGCGTGGTCGCCGCGCTCCAGTGCCGGGGCCTCGCGGCGCGATACGGCGTGGTCGCCGCGCTCCAGTGCCGGGGCCTCGCGGCGCGATACGGCGTGGTCGCCGCGCTCCAGTGCCGGGGCCTCGCGGCGCGATACGGCGTGGTCGCCGCGCTCCAGTGCCGGGGCCTCGCGGCGCGATACGGCGTGGTCGCCGCGCTCCAGTGCCGGGGCCTCGCGGCGCGATACGGCGTGGTCGCCGCGCTCCAGTGCCGGGGCCTCGCGGCGCGATACGGCGTGGTCGCCGCGCTCCAGTGCCGGGGCCTCGCGGCGCGATACGGCGTGGTCGCCGCGCTCCAGTGCCGGGGCCTCGCGGCGCGATACGGCGTGGTCGCCGCGCTCCAGTGCCGGGGCCTCGCGGCGCGATACGGCGTGGTCGCCGCGCTCCAGTGCCGGGGCCTCGCGGCGCGATACGGCGTGGTCGCCGCGCTCCAGTGCCGGGGCCTCGCGGCGCGATACGGCGTGGTCGCCGCGCTCCAGTGCCGGGGCCTCGCGGCGCGATACGGCGTGGTCGCCGCGCTCCAGTGCCGGGGCCTCGCGGCGCGATACGGCGTGGTCGCCGCGCTCCAGTGCCGGGGCCTCGCGGCGCGATACGGCGTGGTCGCCGCGCTCCAGTGCCGGGGCCTCGCGGCGCGATACGGCGTGGTCGCCGCGCTCCAGTGCCGGGGCCTCGCGGCGCGATACGGCGTGGTCGCCGCGCTCCAGTGCCGGGGCCTCGCGGCGCGATACGGCGTGGTCGCCGCGCTCCAGTGCCGGGGCCTCGCGGCGCGATACGGCGTGGTCGCCGCGCTCCAGTGCCGGGGCCTCGCGGCGCGATACGGCGTGGTCGCCGCGCTCCAGTGCCGGGGCCTCGCGGCGCGATACGGCGTGGTCGCCGCGCTCCAGTGCCGGGGCCTCGCGGCGCGATACGGCGTGGTCGCCGCGCTCCAGTGCCGGGGCCTCGCGGCGCGATACGGCGTGGTCGCCGCGCTCCAGTGCCGGGGCCTCGCGGCGCGATACGGCGTGGTCGCCGCGCTCCAGTGCCGGGGCCTCGCGGCGCGATACGGCGTGGTCGCCGCGCTCCAGTGCCGGGGCCTCGCGGCGCGATACGGCGTGGTCGCCGCGCTCCAGTGCCGGGGCCTCGCGGCGCGATACGGCGTGGTCGCCGCGCTCCAGTGCCGGGGCCTCGCGGCGCGATACGGCGTGGTCGCCGCGCTCCAGTGCCGGGGCCTCGCGGCGCCAGACGGCGTGGTCGCTGCGCTCCAGGTCCGGGGCCTCGCGGCGCCAGATGGCGTCGCCGCGCTCCAGGTCCGGGGCCTCGCGGCGCCAGACGGCGTCGCCGCGCTCCAGATCCAAGAGGGCGGAGGCGGGGTACAGGGAGGTGTCGGGGTAGAAGGAGGAAGCGGGGTGAAGTGTGGCGGGTGGATAAAGTGAGTAGGGTGAGAAGGGGTAGTACAAGGAACCCCCGTACTGGGCTGCGATCTCGCGGCGGCGGCGGTCATCCTCCATGACCGGGTGGGGAAAAGCCACGGAGAAGGAGGCGCGGTGACTGGGTGAGGGTTTTGTCTCTCTCACGCTGGGAATGAGATCGGGGTGGGGAAGAACGACGGAGAAGGAGACGCGGTGACTGGGTGAGGTGGGGAAGAGCGACGGAGAAGGAGACGCGGTGGGGTTTTGTGGCGGTGAGACGGCACGGCGGCTGCTGGAAGGAGAGGAAGGAGAGAGGTGCGAGGGCGTGGGAGGTCACGCGGCGAAGAGGGAGGAGGAAAAAGGTGCTGCCCTGAGGCCTTGCCGAAATGGGCATGTGGCCGCGGCGAGCGCTTGCTTGGCCGGAAAGAATCACCCCACACGGCAGTAGTAGGTAGCAACGGGTGCTTGGGCTACCGTTCCGTTCTGCTGCTGTGCTAGTGGCAAACTTGAGAGCAGCCAATGCAACTCTGCTAGTGGGGGAACTGGGGAAGGAGGGAGAGAGATGAGGGAACCCAGCTGCGGGCTGCCGCACCAAACTTCTGGCCCAGGCTGCAGCAGCAACGGCCTGCAAGACCCAGTGCGGCCCAAGAGACGGAATTGGAGGAATCATCGCCGCTGGTGTAAGAGTTCCTTGCACCAATCCCAGCCAACGTGATCAACTAACACAAGCAAGTAACAACCCGCAAAAGAATAAAAATACTGAGGAGAAGAAAGCAATCCACATGCTACTCCTTGCCCTTTCCAAACTCTTCGTAAGATTTTAGGAGAGGAGAGGGATGGGGAGGGGCGGCCAAAAAGTTTCAAGTAGCAGATATGTGAGGCACTGTCTCTACATCTCAAGCTAATTCTAGCATATTCCTTTTGGTCCAATGGACGTTAAACATCGCTTTCCCTTGCTAGTGCGCCCTTTTACTAGTTACAGCAGGCTACCTTGTGTGTCAGACCAGAGCCGAACGACAGAGGAAGGAGGGGAACTGGGCTCTCATCTGTTCAACTTGGCCATGCTCGCCAGACACGCTATGTGCCCGGAGACCATACCAGATCAGATCACCCGATCACAGTTCATGGAAAACCTGGGGCTCGTGTATCCCGGAGGTGAGGAGACGGGTCCACGGGTCAGTGCAAGATCCTATTCAAAATCATTCCATTCGGAATTCTGTGCTTTCTTAAAGCGCCGGGCTTCTAAATTCTCATAAGGTCCTCTAGGAATTTTCTCTACAGCCTTTTTAGGGATTCCCTCATTTCACTGATTCGTACTAAATAGCGAGCTAACGAATCTCCTTCTTTTTGCCATTGTACTTTCCAATCGAATTGATTGTAAGACTCATAAGGATCAATTTTACGAAGATCCCATTGTATTCCAAAGCCGTGACGACGAGTAGTGCAGACAAAATTACGATGGTGGGCAGCATACCTGCTCTCCCGTTCCAGGTGCACGCCGATGCAATAGAATTAACCTAATTCGTATAGACTGTCGTAGAGGTTTCTAAACCTAGGGGCTCTCCATATAGCAGTCTATGGTACGTCTTTTTCACGAGGGGGTGGTCCATATTTATATGGAGAAAAACCCCCATACTCTCGTCAATTAGCAATACGGTACTAATAGACGGTGTACCATCTTCAGCATTGATGTTTTTTTAGAATTACACAATACAACGCAGACGCTCACACACTCACCTTTATAAATACACGTAGGCAAACCCTACCCCTATGAGAAAATCCCAGGAAAATGTGTGAGCACCAGGATTTTAACCTTGATGGATAGCGTCATACTGGACCATCCTACCATCGGATCTTGGGTATTGATGTGCCTTTGAGATTTATTGAGAATTATTTATTTGGGCTAAGCTCGTATATCTGACAATCTCTAACCAAATTTTAAATGTCCATTTAGAGATTTGTCTTTTTCTCGTTATTGTTTAATATACTGATATTATTCAAGTAAGGACTATTGTAATACCCCGTATTTACATGTTATTAATTATTCTATTAAAAGTATAGTTAATATAATTTTCATTTATACTTAAGGTTTATACGTAAGCTTAATGAAATTTAGCATGCCTTGATCGAATATGTCTTGGTGAGCATTGCCAAATATTTTATTTGGTAGCCAACGTATATACATGTATACTAAAATTGTGGTTTTCCATGGTAATTTAACTGAATAGAATATTTTAAAAACTATACCGCCATGGTGTGCAAGTACGTTCCCAGCTAAAAGGCATTAGCTAAATAAATTTGATTCTTTGAAATGCGTATGTGAGTGTGAACATGCACTCGATCATTTAGCTTGTGGATTCGTTAAAAGCAAATTTGTGGACCTAGCTGTTATAGGGACATTAGTTAACTACGTTATGAGGCATGTGTTAGATGTAAGGCACTGTTTGATTTCTTTAGTCATTTGACTAAAGCCTAGTCATTGGACTAAAAGTTTTTTTTTGAACGAACCGCACAAGATAGTGCGTGTTTCATTGATATAGCAGAAAAAAAATACAAGTCCACGACCCTGGAAGGTCGTAGCCAGAAAAACAAAAAGCAAAGAAAAAACAAACTGTACTCGCCCAATTGGATTGGGACATCAACACGGGATACCACTCACAAACCCACATCGGCCTCCGCCCTACACATGAAGACAACAGCGGAGAGAAACAAAACCGCAGCTCCGGCCCTCATACCGCACCGTTGCCGCCATCGAGACTCCGACGTGGTCCAGCGCTGGTGAAGGAACAAAAGAGGCAGACGCCTTCTTGGGCGTTGTAACAAAGCAAGACGTATCCGACGGGATGAAAAACACCAAGTTCGAGCACACCACACGCGCGGGGGCCTCGCCTCATCCGCCGCTGGACGCCTCCTCTCTCTCGCGCGCGGGGGCCACGCCACGCCCGCCACAACTCCATGCTCCGAACTTGTTCCTTATATTGCCGTCGAGATAGCGAGCATAGTCGCCCGGTCTCCAAGGAACTTCCCCAAGCAACAGACCATTGCCGCTGTTTCAACATCCACCCGTGGCCTCCTCCCGCACGAAGCCGCCAGAGATCAAGACTGTCACCTGCGCCGTCTTTCGACGTTGAACCGCACCGAATAGGCACAGCCATGCCGACCTACCCGCCGCGATCCGCTGCAGGCCGAGTCATCTCCCGATGCCGTTGCCGCAAGCGCCGTCCTCGAACGCTGTCCCACACCGAACCGACAATTGCAAGCAACGTCGGCCGCCGTGGTCCACTGCGAGCAGCCGGGCGACACCCAAGTGACGACCTTTGATCACCGAAGACGCCTCGATGTATGGTAGTCACACCCTTTCGCTTGCCCACGGCAGAGTTGCCAGCACCGGTCGTGGTTGCCAAAGACGGTGGGCCATCCATGCTGCAAACCGAACGGGTCTCAAGAGACAACGCCTTCAAGGAGGTTACGACGCCAAAGGCGCCGCCGTTGCTCGTCTAGAAACTAGACAGGGTTTTCACCCAGAGACCTCGTGCAGCAAGGGATGAAGCTCCATAGAGACGCCCCCAAGAGGGAAAACGACGTCCAAAGACGCTGCCGTCAGAAGGCTTTCGCCCGGAGCCTTCATCCCTGTGCACGCGCTCAGTGCAGGAGGAAGCACCACCGTCCCGGCCATCCCCAACCGGGCAACGCCTCCGTCGCATTCCATAATTCC
>OAMR01000538.1:334209-351982 GCA_900205405.1 Echinochloa crus-galli
CCGGCCGCCGCCGGGCCGCCGCACCCCCTCCAGGCGACGGATCCGGGCACGAGGGCACCGGATCCGGGGGCGGAGGGGCCGGATCCGATGCACACTGCCGCCGGCGAGCCGCCCGCCGACGTCTTCCTCAACCGCCGATGGCGTCCGCGTCCGCCGGGATGAGAGGGAAGAAAAAGAGGGAGATGCCCCGCCGCCGCCGTTATTGCAAGACGCGCGGGCTTTCCGGCGTCCTGCTCAGGCAGCGGCGCGGCAGAGGGGAACTGGAGGAGGGGCGGCGGCGGTGGGCGGGATGCGGCCGCCCGGGTCGCCCACGCGGGGGCAGGACTCAATAGACTGTTTTGTCTATACTTCCATTTGCAGTTGCAAATACCTTGTGAAGTATGACTGGACTAAAAGTTTTAGATCCCCATGTTTAGTTCGTATGACTAAAGGTCATTGTAGAAGTTGAACAAAACTAAAATACCCATGCAGAGATTATGATGAGTGTCTCCAACTCTCCATAGGCCATTGAAGCATGCAGGAGTCAATTCTCTGATCAGTACCATAGAAATTATATGGTTTCCTTCAATGCCATAGATTCTCATGAAATTCCTTGTGCCACGGCTTCAAATTTTATTCCCTTAATGCCAATTCCGTTAGGAATCCGTTAAATTTTAACTGAGCATAGCTGGAAGGTGTTGTAGCATGAAAGGAAATACCATTTGTGCCCCCTGTTTCACTAACCAAGGCCCACTTACGTGTAACCGCATCTCCTCCAACCTGCACAAGATCGATGACGGCGATGGTCCCTTGAGGTACATAACTACATATTCTGCAATCGTTCTGTTCGTGCTAATAATCGACGTGCCTGTTGGTCTTTTGGCACAGCAGCAGAGTCATCGGGAGACCAAGCGGCAGCAGCAGAGTGACAGCAAAACGAGGCCGAAGACATCGGGCCACCGCCGTCGTCCGTGAGTGTGTTGTGCGGTTGTGCCCGTTCGCGCTGCTGGAATCCGAGATGGGCTGGACAGGGACGCGACACTGGCGAACGCGCGTAGAGTCCTGATGCGCCCTGTCCCGGCGCTGCGTGGTGAGTTCGCATGCACGCCGCCGCGGGTGTCCGGGAGCATCTCGGGCAAGGCCCATCTCCACCTAAACTCGATCTCCTGCATACCACCACACGGGGCACCATAACCATCACGATGATTAGACTAGCCTAGCTATGTGACTGGACCTCCAGTTACGAGCATGCATGCAATTGTTTTCGTTTATAATTTCTGATCGAATAATCCCAAAATGCATATATGCGCAGATGGGTTTGAGTTGATGTTGCACTGTTAGTCAAATATAGTTATGGTATCTAAAAAGACAAATTTTACTTCTCATTCCATTAGAGTTTTCTATGGTTACTTAACAGCAACATAACACCTTATAAACAAAAGTGGCACTGAGAGGATAAAACTTTGAAGCTAGGGCATCGAGGGAATTTTGAGAAAAGTTATGACACTGAGGAAAGCCATGTTAATTTTTATGGCATTAAGAGAATTGGCTCTTAAAGCAGTGGTAGGGGCATGGGCTGTTAAATTGGGCTTTTAGTCCTCTTTAGCTATCTCTTGGGCGAGAATGAACAATCAAAGGAGGCCATCAGGCTGGAGAGGCGGACAAGCGGCTAGTGGGGTGGGCGGGGTAGATTGAAGGGAATTGAGGGGACGGTTTTTTTCGCTCCCGATCAATGTGGATGTGGGCGGAAGCGCTGGGTCGTGATTCACGCGAAAATCGACTTGCAAAATCACATTTTGGTAGCGCTCCGCCGATTCTCACATGGAGCGGAGCAGCAACGGCGGAGGAGCATGGATCATACGTGAAAGAATTTATTTCCGAATAATATGCAAAATATCATTGAAACTTACGTAAAATCAACTCCCCTAGAATTTAAGATCATAAATGACACAAAAAAAGTAATAATTAACGCATACACAATGTAAACTCAAGACAATATCTTTGGTGAGAGGTTGACTGAGTCATACCACATTGGACCGGTGATGTGTAACAAAACAGGGGTGGAATTGATTCAGGGAGGTAATATGTTCGGTTTCGACAGTTTGATGATGGAGGTTATCTGGTTTTGTAACTTGAGGTTGGAACTCGGACAAACGTGTTAGTTCAAGGTTGAAAAGTGGACTTTTCTCCCCTTTTTTTTTGCTCGATAAGTGTTATTTGAATTTGTTGTTGCTCGTCTCCATGGTTGTTTTGTATTTGTACAAAGAAAGAATTTATTTCCAAATAATACGCAAAATGTCATTGAAACTTACATAGATTTACATGGGGAAAGTTCAAAACAAGCTGGAAAATCAACTCCCCTAAAATTTAAGATCACAAATGACACCCCAAACGAGGAAAAAAATTAACGTGTACACAATGTAAACTCAAGACGGTATCTCCTGTTGATCTGATCATTAGCACATTGGAAGATCCACTGGGGGCGCTCCAGGGTCTGTAGCTCGCCATACGCATCCTCCACGAGGAACGCCATTGCCGGGCCCCAGGTGATGTGCACGTCCAGATGGCAATGCATGAGCCACACCCCGAGGTTGTCAGCGACGAACTGGATGACCGCCCAGCTGTTCACCGGCACCCCCACGGTGTTCCGCTGTGGCGGGTCGACGTAGTTGAACTTCTCGACTTTCTTCTTAGGGTCGAAGTTGCCGAAACCCTCGGCGAGGATGAAGAAATCATAGCCATGGATGTGGATGGGGTGGTTCTCCGGCGTGACGATGCTGGCGTCCTGCAGGACGAGCTGCACCACGGAGACGAACCTGAGCGGGTACAGCTTGGTCGCCGCGCTCCAAATCCAGGCCCCATCGCGAGGTAGACGGGCGGAGAGTGAGGTGTTGGGGGCGATAGCGAGCAAGACGAAGTGTAGAACAATGCAGAGGCAGTGACGAAGCTAACAAACAAGGGGGGCTGATCCACCCCTTCTCATTATTTCTCTACTCCATTTCTTCTTTTTCCTCTCTATTTTCGTCTTCCTCTCTTTCTTTCATCGCAATTTTCTCCTCCTTTTCTTATTTTGCCCTTTCTATTTTCGTCTTTCTCTCCTTCCAGTTGCTCTATGGATTGTGTACCAGAAGTTGGGGTAGGGGGCTCTTGCCCCCAGCCCCCCTGATGGCTTCCTGCCTCCCCCTGTGCAAAGGCAGCGATGTGAGCATCTGAAAATTATGGACAAGATGATGATGATGAATCTGACAAGATAATGAATCTGACAACATGATGATGATGAATCTAAAGATGACAGTGAAGACGACTCCGTACATGAACAGAGACAATGTCAATAAGGCGTTGCGGAGGTAATTCTTAGGGGCAGTGTTGTAGGCGGCGTATGGTGGTGTGAACGTGAGAAGGTAGAAGTAGAATAACAGCTCTCATGTTTGCTTCTTGATGAGCAGCATGAACACCTGTAACAGGAATTTACCTCGTTGTCTATCATAGTCCGGTTTTGACAGTTCGATGGTGGAGGTTATTCAAGGTTGAAATGTGGATTTTCCCCTTTTTTGCTCGATAATATTTAAATTTGCTGTTGCTCGTCTCCATGGTTATTTTAGATTTGTACAAAGAAAAAAATATTCCCAAATAATACGCAGAATGTCATTGAAACTTACATAGATTTACAAGGAAAAAGTTCAAAACAAGCTGGAAAATCAACTCCCCTAGAATTTAAGATCACAAATGACACCCCAAAAAAGTAAAAAAATTAACGCGTACGTACACAATGTAAACTCAAGACGGTATCTTCTGCTGATCTGATCATTAGCACATCGGAAGATCCACTGGGGGCGGCTCCAGGGTCTGTAGTTCGCCATACCCATCCTCCACGAGGAACGCCATTGCCAGGCCCCAGGTGATGTGCACGTCCAGATGGCAATGCATGAGCCACACCCCGGGGTTGTCGGCGACGAACTGGATGACCGCCCAGCCGTTCACCGGCACCGCCACGGTGTTCCTCTGAGGCGGGTCGACGTAGTTGAACTTCTCGACGTCCTTCTTGGGGTCGAAGTTGCCGAAGCCCTCTGCGAGGATGAAGAAATCGTAGCCGTGGATGTGGATGGGGTGGTTCTCCGGCGTAACGATGCTGGTGTCCTGCAGGACGAGCTGCACCACGGAGCCGAACCTGAGCGGGTACAGCTTGGTCGCCGGGACCGGCTGCCACAGCGCCTGGCTGACGTTCTTGGCCGTGTAGTCGAACTGCACCGGCGGGTAGGCCGGGAAGTCGGTGGTGAAGACGCCGGGGATCTTGTAGTAGTGCGCGTGGAGGAGCGAGTCCGTCTGCGGGAACACGAAGGAGACGTTGTTCATGCTGGCCGTGAAGCGGGTGTTGTTGTTGGGCCCGGCGCACAGCTGCCCCGGCTTGCAGTTGAAGAGGCCGAGGCCGACGGTGAAGAAGAGGTACTCGTCGACGTTCTCGTGGACCTTGACCTTGTCGGAGTCGGGGCTCTTGATCCCGGCGGCGAAGGCGGTGGCGGCGCCGGTGTCGTTGAAGGCCGGGAGGGCCGGGAAGGCCGGCTGGATCTTGGGGCCGAAGTCGGAGGCGCAGCCGCAGTCGTACTCGATGACGGCGGTGGTTGTGGTGTTGTCGAAGCCGACGTTCTGGCCGGAGACGTAGGCGTGCGCGGCGATGTAGTACCGGGTGGGCGCCTGGTCCATGGTGACGAGCACGTCGGTGGTCTGCCCCGGCGCGATCATGAGCACGGAGGTGGTGAAGGGCTTGGTGTAGGACGCGTCCACGCCGACCACCGTCATCTTGTGCTGCGCGATGGTCACGAACAGCTCGTGGTTGAGTGCGGCGTTGATGAACCGCAGCAGCGCCGTCTCGCCGGGCTTCACCGGAATGGCGGTGGTCTCTGCTCATGATCATAATTTTAATTTGCCGACCAAATTAAAGACGCAAGCGGCAAGCGGATAGATGCTGTGTTTCGTGCAAGGTTTGCGTGCCATGCACCCAAACATGAACTCGTTCGTGAAGATCAGGTACGTACCTTTCTGGGAGCAGTTGTACAAGTCACCGGGCTGGCCGTTGATGGTGAACGCGTCGGAGACGTTGGGCGCGCCGCCCGTCCTCTGCGCCTCACGGATGACATCGACCGGGTTCGCATTCCACCACTCACCTGTTTATCCATCACCATCAAGAGAGTTTCAGTAGCTATCACTAATTATCACTACTCTAATCTTTGCGTTTTCATTGGACGGGGATTAGACATGGATGAACAACAGGAGAACAAAGATGAAGAAGAGCATGGTGCAGACCGAGGATAACGGGGACTTCGCGCGAGGGCTTTGCGAATGGGTAGGTCTTGTTCTCCCTGGGGCGGATGATGAGCGCGCCGTAGACGGTGGCCCTGAGCCAGGAGCTGTGCGCGTGCCACCACAGCGTGCCCTCCTGCCCCGTGATGGTGAACCGGTACTTGTAGCTGCCGCCGGGCCTGATGGGGCACTGCGTCACGAACTCCGGCCCGTCCGCCCACCCCGTCCTCAGCTGCCGAATGCCGTGCCTGAGCAAACGAATTGAAGGAGAAATAAACGTTTGGTCGATCGAGATCACCAGCAAGGAGGATCGAGTAGACGATGATTAATTCCATGGCATGGCATGGCATGTTTGAGAGTTGAGACAAGTGAATTAAGGTGTATATGTACCAGTGTATGGTGACGTTGTACTGCGCCCGGTTGACGACGTTGATGACGAGCGTGTCGCCCTCCCTGACCTCCAGCGTCGGCCCCGGGAACTGCCCGTTCACCGTGATGATGTTGTGCGTGTTGCACAGCCTCTTCACCGGCGTCTCTTGGACCTTGACGATCCCAATGCAACGACCCAGCAGGCAAACAAACACACATCAGAAAACGAAATGTTTCAAATGCACACAAAAAAATGCGAGGCAGGCAACGAGAGATCACGTACAACGAACTCATGGTGCTGCACTTCGGCGCCGGCGAGCAGCGCAACCGCGAGGCTCGAGAGGAGGAAGAGCAGCCGGGACGACGGCGATGCCATTGCTGGTGATCGAGATTGAGCGCCGCTGGAAGCCTGGAATTAACCCGAGATCGAGCTGCTCCGATCCGGTGGTGGCTTTCGACTGAAGGCTTCCCAGTTGGCAATGAGGCTTCGACACCGAGCACGCACGCTATATATAGCATTCCAGACAGCGCCGCGCAGGCCGGCACCGTGGCTTAGTTTGTCTCGTTCCTTTTGCCGCTTCGGGTGGTTGGTCGATTAGGTTTTGAACTTTTGAATTCCAGCATGGGGTAAACTAATGTCTGCCTTCGTGCAGCCATCGAGCGTCCAAATGCCTGCACCTGCAGCCCCAAGCCGATCGTGTCATCGTGCGATCATTCAACTGTGCAGATGGTTTGGTGCACCCACTGGTCTACCCCCTTTAATTTGCCGACGCGATTCCACACAGCACAAAGGCAGTCCTTCTCCCACACGCTTCTGCTGCAGCAGGTTTTTTTTTTGGCGTTAACAGCAGTGTTTACACCGTGCCTTTTCTGCTGTCAAATCGTTTCAGTTACTTCATCTGCGTCGACTTCACCAGAGCTTCTTTCGTCCATTCGATCGAGTATTCAACAGTCTGTAAAAAGAACATCATCAGCATTTTGCGTCCAATTACTGGAACATCAGCATTCACGAGAAAAAGGCCCGAGAAGTAAAGCATTTCCAGCTGCCATGTGGCATGTACTACTCTGTTCCAGTAATTGGGATAGGATTCGCTCTTATGCATCCTGTTACGCATCTTCGGTTTCAAACGGTAGAGAGGTCACAGGAGTGTTTGTTGACAATCTCTCTCGCGATCGGTTAGTTATCCTGCCGCTGTCATGTACTGGCTACGGCGAAAATATTAAAGCGTGGCCACTCTCTGGTATATAAGTTTTGCTTAAACTTGTGGGCAAAGGAACTTGGGTTCGAAACACGCACAATGATTAGGAGTCAACCATGACGTTTTTCTAGTACTGTGTTTGCGTTGTTTTTTCTCCCCTATATGAATCGTTGGCCAGCAAAAATCTAATGCGTCGACCTTTGGCCCTGTACGTTTATAAAGTCATTTTGTAATGACTTTCGAAGTGAGGAGGTGGATTTGGTAGCAAATATTGCAGCAAGTGTCAATATTTGTTCCAACAAATCTTTGGAAACAATCTTGTGACAAACAATGGCACCGGATCCGATCGCTCAGTCTAATTCTATGGGCGTGTTTGTAGAGCTCCAGCTCTGCAAAAACAGCTCCAGAGCTGCAAATCCGTGGAGCTCCACCGTGGAGCAGCTCCACACATGGATCTGGATCTCGAAAAGTGTTTGGTACAACTCCAATTTTGTCACATCTCTATGACACCTAGGGCCCGCACGTTAGAGAATAGAAAATAAAAAAATCTTGTCTTCCTCCTCCAGCTCGGTCTCCACCTCTTCCTTCTCGCGCAGTTCCTTATCGCCGGCGAGCACGGCGCGGCGGGGCTGGGCGAGCGCAGCGCGGCGGGCGAGCGCGGCGGCAGGGCAAAGACAGCGGGGCCGGGTATTTCTCCCAACTCCACAAGACCTTGGAGTTGGTGGAGTACCCCCTAGACACTCCATGAAATTCATGGATCTGGTGAATTTCTTGGAGCAGATCCACGTGTGGAGCTGCTGTAGCTGGGCGTGTTTGGCTGAAAAAACTTGAAGCGGAGTTGGTTTTTCAGATCTGGAGCTGCGTGGAGCTCTGCCAAACACGCCCTATATACCACGTTTCTGGTTTAATCAGATTTTTCTTTTTGTATGAGCTTGGAAGCTAAGGCTACGCTTGCAACTGCAGCAGATCAGTCGTCACGAAATAGACCGTTTTTTATACTACCACCCATAAACAAACAAGTAAAACCGTTCCTTTTCTTTACGAATTTGGTCGTCGATGAAGTTGCGTTTGCGTTGTACTAAAAGTTGGGACCCCGAAATGCGTTCCCAAAGCTTAATCTGAATGCAGTTCTTCAGAATTTGCAAGAAGATGGAGCAGAAGAAACAAATAGCAAGTTAGCAACGCTGGCTTTTGGATCAGCAGTTGACAACTGGAGACGACCACCGAACTCTGAACAAAGATAGCATTGGGAAAGCAGTGTGCTCCACCTATGGAGAGCGCGCATCTCGCCGTCCTTGACCAGTGACCACCCAGCCATGAGGTAGGCTGGCGAACCCGGGCCCTTCCGGCGGCCACGCCCACCCTGCGCTGCGTCACCGGCGATGCGCGTCCCGGGTTAGGAACGGCAGGTGGGAACAACAAATTGGCAGGGGCCAGCGGCCTCGATCGGATCGGATCCCCTTGCCAAGTTCCTATCGCTTGGGTCGGAATTTGCACGCAGGTGGTTGGGCAGGGGCATCCGTTCAATCATTTTCGTTTCTGGATTTTGCCACTTGATTGCTGTAGTGTCAGCTCTACGACGACCCACATGTAACATGAGCCCTTTTTTAAATTCAACGACAAGAGCAGCTTTGGAGGTTGGGGGAAATGAGAGGCATGGTGAGGCCGTGCCCATGTCCAAGATATGAGTTCACCTGAGTTCAGTCAAGGTTCGATAAGCAAGACTATTATGTGCTTTTGGAGTCTCTGTATCTGCAAATGCGCTTTAGGATACCAACTGTGGACTTTGGGATTGAGATGATCCTTTTGCTTAAAGTATGCCGCGATCGAACTTTTATTAGGGGGAGCTTTTGTGTATCTTTTTTTTTTGTTAATGATGAGTTGAAGACTCGTGTATGTTCTCTCTGCGGAAGCGTAGAAGTGGAGATCATCTTAAGGCTGTGTTTAGTTCAAAAAGTGTAGGAGAAAATTTGGAGAAAATGTCGCATCGGACACTGTAGCGTACTGTAGCATCTTTCGTTTGTTTGTGGTAAACATTGTCCTATCAAGACCTAATTAGGCTCAAAAGATTCATCTCGTCGTGTACATCAAAACCATGCAATTAGTTTTTTATTTACCTACGTTTAGTGTTACATGCATAAGGAGAGAGATTTGATGTGATAGGTGGATAGTGATGTTTGGAGTGAGAATTTTGAGAATTTTGGTGATGTGATGGGGAATTGAACACAGCCTTTCTCCAACCAAGGGCCTTGTTTAGTTAAAAAAGTGACTCCCAAATTCACTATGCAAAAAGAAGATTCTCCATCATAACATGCATGGAGTACTAAATGTAGATGAAATCAAAAACTAATTGCACAGTTTTGTTGTACTCTACGAGACGAACATTTTGAGCCTAATTAATCAATTTTTGGATAATTTTTCGCATGTACAAACGAAATGCTACAGTGACGTAATGATTACAAAGAGACCTCAAACTCCAAAAAGCAACTCCCAAATTTGGAAACTAAACACGGCCTTGTTCATAAGTCCTTTAGCTGCAACACCGCGCAACTCTCCAGTGAGTAGTGACTGTGCCAGTGGGCAACCGGACACAGTTGCATGCTGTAGTCAAATGAAAGAGATGACCTGGCCCACCTGCCATTGAGTGCACAGCACGAAACGGTTTTGCCTGTGCCTTCGCTTTTGCTTGGCAAAATTTGCCACGGGACACCGTTAAAAGTTGGTTGTTGCTTCAGACCATTAAAATTCTGTGTCTTTGCTGAGGGACATTAGAAAAGCATGTGTATATGCTGTAAGACACTCATGGCAATATTTTACTAAGTTTAATTGAAGAGCAACCGGGAAAGACAAAGTTGCCCTTGCCCATTCAGATTACCTCTCCCGTGCCCACAATCAGCCGCACGCGGCCCTTATCCGCTCGCTGCTCCGTTCCTCCAGCGGCGGCGCCGCCCTCCCCGTGCTCTTCCCCGACCGGAGCTAGTCCCTCCCTGCCTCCTGGTGGCGCCTCTCGCCGGCGACCAGGCCTGGCAGAGCCGCAGAGGCCCGCCTAGCTGCATTGCCAAGGTCCCCAAGGCGGATAAGGCCAAGGTCCCGAAGCCGGACGCCGCCGCGAAGACCAAGGGCGCCGACTCGACCAAGCCTGCCAAGGTCAAGGGCGACGATTCGGCCAAGCCTACCCAGGCTGCGAAGGCCGGCGCCAAGGCGGGGAAGCCGGCGAAGACAACGAAGCCCGAGACCGCGGCGTCGGGGAAGGCCAAGAAGCCGACCAATTCGACCGCGGATGCGGCGCCAAGCCGGCCAAATCCGGCAAGAAAGCGCCGGTGGTCGCCGGCGCGAAGGCGAACGCGACCGTCGTGAGCAAGGAGGAGGAGGAGGCGGCGGCAGGGACGGAGGTGGTGTTCGCCGAGGAGGCGGAGGGGACGGGAGACCTCATCTCCGAGTTCCGGGGCCTCCCGGCGCGGCTGCAGGAGACGCTCATGCCGGACCTGGTGCGCCTCTCGCACCACTCCAAGGCGTACCTGTCTGCGGCAAACGCCGAGATCGCCGACGGCGTGCGCCCGATCCTCGGCGGCGGGTGGGCCGCTGCCGCCGCCTCCGCCGCGTCAGTGGCTCTGCTGCTGGTGCTCCCTACCCTGCAGGAAGGGTCGAGGCCCGGGGCGGGTCGTTGCTGGGAGGGCAAAGGCGCCGCCGCTCGCCTGGGTTCGCGGGAGCGTGAAGATAAGGCCGTGTGCGAACGTTCTGTCGGAGGGAAGAAGGGTAAACTTGTCATTCCTGATCAGTTTCCAATTAAATTGATTAAAATATGGTGTATGATGTCTCACAGCCAATATACACGGTTTTATAGTGTCTCGTGGCCAAGGCATGATTTTTTAGTGGCTAGGAGCAAACGACACCTTTTAACGGTGTCCGGTGGCAAATTTTGCCCTTTTGCTTACGCGTACGCGCGGCGAATCACGGCGCTCACCTTCCTCCTCCTCCCCCTCGACTTGACTCCGCCGCGGATTCCCCGCCAGATCTCATCCCTCCCCCAACCCTAACCACCGGCGGTGGCCGTGATGGCCACCGAGCCCTCGTCCCCGGGGAAGTCCCCCGCCGCCGACGACGACCTCGAGACCCTACCCCTCGACTCCTCCTCCTCCTCCAGTGTCGCCGCCACGACCGACCCCTTGCTCCGCCCGCCCCCTTCCCCCTCGTCCGCCTCCTCCTCCTCCTCCCCCACCGCCGGCGCGGACCACGGCCTGATCGTGGACGACGAGGAAGACGAGGCGGATGACGTCGCGCCATCGCCCGCTCCCCGCGCCGCGGCGGCCGCGACGTCCCGCGAGGCGTCCCCGGTGTTCGCTGAGATCACTGTCTCCGAGCCCAGGAAGCACGCGGAGGCCGCCACGGGGGCCGTGGGCGTAATTCCGGGCTCGGCGAGCTACGTCTCCTACCTCATCGCCACCCGGCTGTCCGACGGCGGCGAGTTCCGCGTGCGGCGGCGCTTCCGCGACGTCGTGGCGCTCGCCGACCGCCTCGCGGAGGCCCACCGCGGCCTCTTCGTCCCCGCGCGGCCCGACAAGAGCATCGTCGAGGGGCAGGTCATGCAGCGGCACGACTTCGTGAACCAGCGGTGCGTCACGCTCCAGCGCTACCTCCGTCGCCTCGCCGCGCACCCCGTCGTCGGCCGCAGCGCCGACCTCCACGCCTTCCTCACCGAGCCCAGCGGCATCCCCACATCCGACGGTGAGTCGCCCAGGTGGAGCCCTGCAATGAGTGCTGCCACGTCCATGGCTGCTCCTGCTCCAGTATCGCCTGCCAAGAGTGGGAGGGACTTCTTTGGGGTGTTCAAGGACCTGAAGCAGACCGTGACGAATGGGTGGGTGGCGGTCAGGCCGCCTCCAGTGGAGGAGGAGATGGACAAAAAGTACCTTGCGCACAAAGCCAAGCTTGAAGGCTTGGAGCAGCATCTCGTGACAGCATCTCAGCAGGTATTCGAGCGTTTCTGCAATGGATAACTTTCATGCTGCGTCACTCTTATTGTTCTTTGTAATTGACATCACTGTCATTGTGATTAAATTATGATTGCTTCTTCAGAGAAGTGTATGTATCTTGAGCACCATAAGTTATCAGTACTGTGTACTAGTGCAAAGTAAACTAGCTAATCTGCTACTGGTACATCATTTGTAGGCAGAGGCGCTTGTCAAATCTTACGATGATCTTAGAGCAACAACAGGTCTCCTGGGAATGTCATTCATCAAACTGGCCAAGTTTGAAAAGGAGCAGGCCATGTGTAGTTCTCAGAAAAGGCGGGCTGCTGATATAAGTAATTTTGCAAATGCTGTTGTTAGAGTTAGCAGATCACAGACAAAACTAAATGCTGAAATTGTAAAACATCTGGTAAGTGGGGTGATTGAGTCGAGGAATATTTGTTTGATCATATAGGATCATTGTTTCTTCCTTTTGATTTTGACACATTATATGCTTTTGCAGGGCATTATCCATGAATACATGGAGACAATGGCTGCTGTGCATAATGCATTTACTGATCGTTCCAACGCTTTGCTTCGTGTGCAAAATTTGTCAGCAGATATCAATTTCCTGCATACCAGGGCGGAAAAACTTGAATCTGTATCATCGAGAGGAATGGATCAGGAGAGATCAAGGTATCAAAAGATAGAAGAGCTGAAAGAAACAATAAGATCCACGGAAGATGCAAAAACACATGCACTTAAAGAGTTGGAACATATCAAGGTAATCCATCCAAACTTATGAAATAAATGAAGTTTATATTTCGTGTGTCATGTTGTCCTTACGATAAGTAACTCATGAATGTTTGAGTTACTAGTATTCATAATTGTCCTTTTGTTAGTTGCATGTGACATTGTTATGTGCTCTGGTATCAAATTCTATTGCAGTATGGTAATAACTCAGAACAGGCCCACGGGCATTATTCTCTATTCTGGAAGTAGCACAGTCCATTCAGTTTGCAGTTGTTTAGGTTCTTTTGTAACACAGTACCTAACACTAGTTTATATTCTATATTTGGATCATCCTTTCAATCAGTCTGATTAAAGCTATTTGTTATAGTTTGTTCTACGAAAATTCTCATTAGTGAGCACTTCTTTTGACACCACTATTCCAAGTTAAGAACACAATAGTTGGAATGAATTTGGAGCTGCGTTACTGAAGCACACCAAGAGTCTAGATTGTTTGTTTCTAACTATCATCATGTTTGACCTGCGATGGAAGCACTGAGAATTTGAGATTACATGCTTTGTTAGTGAAGTTTCTGTGTATGTATTGATCTCAGCGTCTAAAGACAGCCCTGATTGCAATGCCAAGTGTGACTTAGGTATGCTAGGTTATGTATTGGAACCTGTCGAGAAGATTGCTTCATGAGAACCATGTAGTCATTATCTTTTCTAGGGAATCTGTGCTTTCATCAAAGTATTAGACAGTAGTAGAGATTTCTATTCAACATGAGAATGAGCTTGCATCCATTTCAGGTGAATGCAAAAAATATTGGGATGCATAGCAATATCTACAGTTAGATTTCAACTCACAATCACAAACTGTCCCTTTGTACTTTGAAGATTTATTGAATCGTAGAGACAATTCTCAGAAATGCTTGGGACATGGTTCCACTGTTGAAATTGAAGTCCCAAATCGTTTGCATTGCAATTCAGCATGGACTATTTGCCAGCATTTTTTTATTTTCATTTTTTTGATAATTCAGGAAAACAACATGAACGAGATTAAAAGATTTAACAAGGAAAGGCGCCATGATCTGGTGGAGATGCTGAAAGGTTTTGTGTCAGATCAGGTATAAGTTGTCAACTTTGTTACCTTTTTTTTTGCAGTTGGCACTAAACTTTTAATTTTATTCTTAACAAAATCAAAATATTAAGTTAATCAGTTCAAGAAGCAGTATACTGTAATTCTTACTGCAGATTACACCTCCAAAAATTTTTACAGTAGCTACCTGTTATATATGACCAAAAGGAAAAAAAAAACTGAATGCTGAATGGAACTTGTAGCCATGCACTTTTGGAGCTATCTTGCTCTGGAAAAAAGCAATGTCATGTGAATTGCATGTGTTCATGTGCATGGCAGCAGATTTAATGGATTGTGGTGCTTATTGATCACTCTATCACTGGTCTTTTTAATTCACTTCATGTATCATGATAATAGTATCATGAAACTTTGTTTGCAAAAGTACCTTAGAAGAAAGAATCTTCTAATCTACAGTATTACTTGAGGGGAACAACCTGGCTGCAGAACTTGAAACCTTCCAGTGCAGCTAGAAAACCTTCCAGTGAAGACTTGTGAGACCATTTGAATTAATATCCGTTTGTGCATGGTAGATGACATCCGAGTTCTCATCAATCTCCTGTAGACAATCATCACCAAATTAAATTTGTTGCCCTTTCGACTCTATATGATGTGCATCATGACCATTTTTGGTTTTGCTTTTGCAACCCTTTTGACAGTGGTATACAACTTTTCAGTAGTAGGAGACAAGTACCCTTTGAATCTCATCTGCTTTTTGCTGCAAAATACCCACCTAAGCAGTTGGCATCAATGATGCATGTGAAATTAGTCGATCCGGCCGCGGAAAGCTATTAAAATTTGGGTTGCTGATTTTTCTTCCTGTTGCTATGTTCAGGCTGCATATTCAGATCATTTTGCTAGTGTATGGACAAAGGTAGCAGAAGATACAAAGGGATATGCGAACAGCAGCAGTTGAAGTAGGATGTACATATACAGGTGAAACTGAGCTGTTATTTGCAGCATGAACATGGACTTGCTCGATTGAGAATCATGTGACGACCCATTAGGCTTGTACGTGGACAACATGATCACTCTTTCCATTCCCGAAGGGACGTGTTTCTGAGGATTTTTATGGGATCTGTATCGCCAGTTGTGTACCTGAAAATTCTCAGGAAACATAGCACAACCATTTTCCCCGGTCTCTTTTTCTCGGCCAGGGCCTTCATGGATCGCTGAGTTTCTTTTTTCTTTTCTGTACATTCACACGGCACTTGAATTCCCTGCCTCCCGAGATAAACAGATACATGAGATTTCGTGTTCCTGAGCTATTGCACGCTTGTACTTGCATCATTTTTTTTCTTGTTTCCTTCTACAATACCCTCATTTTTGTTTCATTTTACTACTGATACTGAACCGATTTTTTCCCCTGTGGAACAACTGACTTCATGTTTTCTTTTTGCCGATATTTTTGAGGAAATTGAACTATGATTTGTAAAATCCATGTACTTCAAATCAGCCTGAAAGGTATTGTATTGTTGACGTGCAAGGCTAAAACTCGGTACTATGGTGGGTCTATCTAAGAATCGTGATTCGTCAAAGCACAGAAGGCCACGCCTGTGCAAGAAAGGTGAGCCTGAGCCACTCGTCTTACAAGAAGCTGACTGGACGTTGCGCCCATGAGCTAGTGGTTGGGCTGGCACCTTGGTGCCTCTTTTGGAGCCACCGGCTACAACATCACTGCTTATCCAGTACACGTATGCATCCTTTTGTCCAGTTTGCCGGTGAGCCTGGTCGTTCGTCCGAAGATTTCTTTCTCGCTTCCCAGCTTTCCGAGCACACAACACAAGGTCCAAATCGGCAAATCCCACCACAAACGGAAAGAACAACAGCGGCCGCATGCTGATGGCCGTTCGAGCTCTTCCGTGACAAGTCGCCACGATTTCCGCCACAAGAAATTCCCCGAAAATCTAGCACTGTGCGGCTGTGCTGGCTGCTGAAGGTTACTGGTGCCGATGAGCAAATGCAACGATTTTCAGTTGCTGGTGAAAACTCACAATCCAACAGAAACTGGGATCGCGTCACATTGCTCTTTGTCCTCTAGCGACAAACGGATGGCATGCCCGCCGCATGTTAGCTTATTCATGTTGATGAATTTGGATTTGATGACAAATTTGATTGAAACGTGACTACTGTTTGAGTCTTGAAAGGCAAAACAACCGAGACTTCGAAGAGTCTTCTATTACCTACCACCACAAACTGCTCCGTCTCTCCAGGCCCTCCATTTCACCCCCATCGCCACCGGGCACCAGCGGCGCGGGCGCGGGCGCGCCTCCGGCGTCGTGTCAGCGGGGGAGAAGGAGAATGCTGCCGCAAGCGCCTTCACGAGCGCCGGGGGCCTTCAGGTTCAAACCCCACCTCCCCATCAAGCCGCCGCTCCTCACCTCCACCTCCACTCCCGCCTCCGCCTCCGCCTCCACGCGCGGCAGCGTCTGCGCGGCCGCGGCCGCCACCACGCGCCGCAACCTCCTCGTCCTCGTCCCCTCGCTGGTCGCGGCGTCCACCGTCCTCCAGTCCCTCCCCCTCGGCGCCTCCGCCGCGGCAGGCGATGACAAGCCGGCCCCACCTCCGCCGGCGCCGGCGCCCGCCGCTCCGGCCCCGCCTCCGCCTCCAGCGGACGAGCCGGCGCTGTCGAGGGTCTACGACGCTACGGTCATCGGGGAGCCGCAGACCGTGGGGAAGGACGCGCGGCGGAGGGTGTGGGAGAAGCTGATGGGCGCCCGGGTGGTGTACCTCGGCGAGGCAGAGCTCGTGCCCGACCGCGACGACAGGGTGCTCGAGCTCGAGATTGTCAAGAAGCTGGCCGCCGGCTGCGCCGACGCCGGGAGGAGCATCTCGCTCGCGCTCGAGGCCTTCCCCTGCGACCTCCAGGAGCAGCTCAACCGGTTCATGGATGGGAGGTTGTTGCAGTACTCTTTTTGTGTGTGTTACCTCTTTCCTAGTTGTGACAAGTATTTATCTGAGAAACGTGATGTGCTATAATTTGGTGTTTAGAGATACTGACTTTTGAGTGTGAACTTGAAATGCAAGTTGAGTTATCAGTGCTTGTTATTTTCACCTTCATTCTCAAAGATGTAGAGAAGTAGGCGATAGCTTCTGGCAAGAGGTAAAACTGTGTCTCTTCTAGAATAGGTAAAAATGTCTTGTAAGTTGTATAACTTGTAGTTTGACCCTTCCCCCCTAAACTGCTACTCTTAATTCTGTCCTTGAGGGTTTGCTAGGATTATGTGGATCTACTAGCCTACTACTATTTTGCCCAAATAGGTTTCCAGATAGGATAAGCTCAACAAAAGTCCTATGTTGGTTCTCTTTTGCCTATGTTTATTTTATGTTTTCTGGCAGCAAAAGTGAATTTTTAAGCATTCCAATACTTCTGGATGATCTTGTAACAATTCTTTGCCTTATGCAGAATTGATGGCAACAGCTTAAAGCTTTATACATCTCACTGGGCACCAGAGCGATGGCAGGAGTACGAACCTCTTTTGAATTACTGCCGTGATAATGGAATAAAGCTTGTTGCCTGTGGAACTCCACTTGAGGTAATTTATAATTGATTTTCACATTGTCCACAGCAAATTGTATGATTCAGGCATATTTGAATCATCATTAATCTTGTTCATTTCTACTTCTGAATTGTAGACTGTTGACATCATAAAATTGTAATAAACTGAATTACATATTCAAACAGGCAAGCTTTTTCATTTAGGGCCTGCTAAGTGCTTCTGTCCCATTCTTTTTGTCCCCTTCCCTAGTAATTCTATGATCTGAAGTCTGAACTGCATTTAATATGTAGGCTTACTTTTTCTAGTCTCTACATTATTTGGTAAAAATTATCTTGTGCTTTTCTTGTCTAGGTAGTAAGAACTGTCCAAGCAGAAGGAATTAGAGGCCTTTCAAAAGCTCAAAGAAAGCTGTATGCTCCTCCGGCTGGCTCAGGCTTCATTTCTGGTTTTACATCGATCTCAGGACGATCATTGATAGACAAGATTTCATCAATTCGTGGTTCCCCTTTTGGCCCAAGCTCATATTTATCAGCACAGGCAAGAGTAGTTGATGATTATACCATGTCCCAGACAATAATGAAAGAAGTTACTAATGGCGATCCTTCAGGGATGCTC
>OAMR01000538.1:358994-399075 GCA_900205405.1 Echinochloa crus-galli
CGCCGGCGCCGGCGCCCGCCGCTCCGGCCCCGCCTCCGCCTCCAGCGGACGAGCCGGCGCTGTCGAGGGTCTACGACGCTACGGTCATCGGGGAGCCGCAGACCGTGGGGAAGGACGCGCGGCGGAGGGTGTGGGAGAAGCTGATGGACGCCCGGGTGGTGTACCTCGGCGAGGCAGAGCTCGTGCCCGACCGCGACGACAGGGTGCTCGAGCTCGAGATTGTCAAGAAGCTGGCCGCCGGCTGTGGCGAGGCCGGCAGGAGCATCTCTCTCGCGCTCGAGGCCTTCCCCTGCGACCTCCAGGAGCAGCTCAACCGGTTCATGGATGGGAGGTTGTTGCAGTACTCTTTTTGTGTGTGTTACCTCTTTCCTAGTTGTGACAAGTATTTATCTGAGAAACGTGATGTGCTATAATTTGGTGTTTAGAGATACTGACTTTTGAGTGTGAACTTGAAATGCAAGTTGAGTTATCAGTGCTTGTTATTTTCACCTTCATTCTCAAAGATGTAGAGAAGTAGGCGATAGCTTCTGGCAAGAGGTAAAACTGTGTCTCTTCTAGAATAGGTAAAAATGTCTTGTAAGTTGTATAACTTGTAGTTTGACCCTTCCCCCCTAAACTGCTACTCTTAATTCTGTCCTTGAGGGTTTGCTAGGATTATGTGGATCTACTAGCCTACTACTATTTTGCCCAAATAGGTTTTCAGAAGCTCAGCAAAAGTCCTACGTTGGTTCTCTTTTGCCTATATTTATTTTATGTTTTCTGGCAGCAAAAGTGATTTTTTAAGCATTCCAATACTTCTGGATGATCTTGTAACAATTCTTTGCCTTATGCAGAATTGATGGCAACAGCTTAAAGCTTTATACATCTCACTGGGCACCAGAGCGATGGCAGGAGTACGAACCTCTTTTGAATTACTGCCGTGATAATGGAATAAAGCTTGTTGCCTGTGGAACTCCACTTGAGGTAATTTATAATTGATTTTCACATTGTCCACAGCAAATTGTATGATTCAGGCATATTTGAATCATCATTAATCTTGTTCATTTCTACTTCTGAATTGTAGACTGTTGACATCATAAAATTGTAATAAACTGAATTACATATTCAAACAGGCAAGCTTTTTCATTTAGGGCCTGCTAAGTGCTTCTGTCCCATTCTTTTTGTCCCCTTCCCTAGTAATTCTATGATCTGAAGTCTGAACTGCATTTAATATGTAGGCTTACTTTTTCTAGTCTCTACATTATTTGGTAAAAATTATCTTGTGCTTTTCTTGTCTAGGTAGTAAGAACTGTCCAAGCAGAAGGAATTAGAGGCCTTTCAAAAGCTCAAAGAAAGCTGTATGCTCCTCCGGCTGGCTCAGGCTTCATTTCTGGTTTTACATCGATCTCAGGACGATCATTGATAGACAAGATTTCATCAATTCGTGGTTCCCCTTTTGGCCCAAGCTCATATTTATCAGCACAGGCAAGAGTAGTTGATGATTATACCATGTCCCAGACAATAATGAAAGAAGTTACTAATGGCGATCCTTCAGGGATGCTCGGTTTTCGTGAAAGATTGCTAGCAGATCCCAAGTTTCTGCATAGATTAGCTATTGAAGAGGGCATATCGATAACTACAACTCTTCTAGCGCAATATGAAAAACGGAAAGGACGGTTTTTTGAAGAAATCGACTATGTTCTCACTGATACAATTAGAGGTTCTGTTGTTGACTTCTTTACAGTGTGGCTTCCTGCGCCTACTATTTCACTCTTATCTTTTGCCGATGATGGCTCTGGTGAAAGCGTGGAGCTTCTGAGAGGACTTCTGGGAACATTGCCAGATAATGCATTTCAAAAGGGTATTGTAGGGCAGAATTGGAGCACTAATCAGAGATTTGCATCAGTGCTTATGGGCGGTCTTAAACTTGCTGGTGTTGGATTCATTTCTAGTATTGGAGCTGGAGTTGCTTCAGATGTCTTATATGGTGCTCGTCAAATTCTGAAACCTTCTGCAACTATGGAAGTGGGACGCAAAAGATCTCCAATCTGGAAATCAGCAACTGTTTATAGTTGCTTCCTTGGAACGTCAGCAAACTTGCGGTATCAGGTAGTTTGCTGAGAGCATCTCTCTATTTACTTTGTGGTTATCTTTGAAGAGTTATTTCATCGATGGCTGTATAGATTAGGGCACATGCGATCAATTGTTAAAATGTGTTTATATAACATGCTGAGAGTGGGAAGTAGGTAACATCAAAATGGGGGCTTGCAACTGCAGCTCATCGGCAATTAGTAACTCAATGATGCATTAGATTGTCCAGAAACTGTCAATTCCAACTAAATCTAGAAACTATTATTTCCAAGTGCATGCAGCTTATCATCTCTTTCATTTTTCACAAGAATGTTAACATTTTCAAATAAACTTGCTTCAGGTCATAGCTGGTCTGATTGAGCATCGGCTAGGAGAGCATCTGATGACCTACTATAACCAGCCACTTCTTGCTAGCTTGTTGTCCTTCGTTTCAAGGATAATTAATTCGTACTGGGGAACACAGGTTTGCCACTTCTGCACTTTATGTTGAACTGATAATGTATTTGTATCTAATTGCATCTTCAAGCTGGCTGAACAGCACACACATGTTTTCTCCTCTTTCTTGGAACAAGAAATGCAAATGTAAATACTCTCTTTCTTATTTTTAGCATAGGACCAAAGACGTATACAATAAGGTATGAACATTGGTATTTGGTAGTTGGACACTTGGACTAGACTCCCTACTATCAATTGGCAGTTCAATTTATATATAAAAAAAAGTTCGACCCGCGGGGTATGACAGCCCCCAGGGCCCCACCCTTAGACCTGTGCTCTGGCATAGTAGTAAAATTTGATGGGAGGCAACTCAGTGTGCTAGCATTCTGAGTCTGGACTCTAGAACCCTATTCCTTTTTTTCCATTCTGGCATTTTTATTGGGCCTGTTCAACTTTTCTGATCTTAGGATGGTCCTGATTTAATTGAGGGAGCCATCAGTGATCATTACTAAGTAGATTGTTTTCTTTATAAATTATATTGAATATCTTCAGGGAAGGAAACCAACACCTTACGATGAGAGGATTTGATTTCTCTAGTCTCCAGTTTCATAGACATATTGCTTGGTAGCACTTGCACTACATTCTGCTTTACTGACACCATGTTTATTGCAGCAATGGATTGATCTTGCACGAGCTACAGGCGTGCAAAGTACTAAGAAAGAGCTACCTTCTCCTGAAGTTTCCAATGCAACCGAAATGCCACTGCTAGAATGTGGCACTACAGATGTACAGAATGTGGATGACAGCAGTAACCAACCAAATGACTTGACGTAGTCAGGCCTAATTTGTTGTGGCCATACAACACACCAGAGCAGCTTCCTTCCATAACACACCATAATACGATACAACCTTACAGGCATATAGACAAGGAGAAGTCTTCTTAGAGCAAGATTGAAGCTCAGCCATCGCGCCGCTTTGAAGACTTTCACACTACTGCGATCAGAAAGTCATTTTTACATCCTTATGGGGTGAACACTGTGTGTACATCCGCAGAGAAGACAATCAAAGAATTTTGAACCTGTACAGTTTTTTACACGTGAAATTCAGCCCAAACATTCTCGGAGACTGGCTGGCAGGGATCAGGATTGTCGCCTGTGACAAAACCTTATGCTCTTGAATCCCGAGTTCATATGAAATTTTATAGGCTGAACGTATTTTGCCACGGCCTGAGGTTTCCTGTGGTATTGCTTATGGAGTTATGGTGCAATCACTACATGTCCCGATGCACCAACGGTTTCCACCATCGTCATTCCAACGCTGGCGAGCCGTGTCTTTCAGATTCTGAAACTACATGTCTACAGATAACGAATTCAGAAGTTTTTTTTTCTTGGCAAATTATTGGAGCAATTTGCACTTGTAATATGCGCCCGTCCTACTTTCCAAATAGACCATGGGAACAAAAGTGCGCGGCAGCGTACGGGAACAGAAGAGTTGATGGTGCTTTGAGAATCAGAACACTCGATGCTCAAAGTCTCAAAACAACAAGAACAATGTTGCTATCAAATGGCCGAATGGCGCATCTACCACCTCGTGCGTAGGTTCTACGTGTTCCTCCAAATGCAGCGCACAGGAATCGTCCCGCTCGTGCAACCAAACTAAGGCACCCCCGTGTGCATATGCGGACGCAGTAGCCTGATGGCGCCGCTGCCGCACGAATCCAGTTCCCAAGTCTCATCAGCCATCCGACGCAGCACTGACTTTTTTCCCCTTTTTTCTTTATCAAGAACCTAAATATGCTGTCCCACACTCTCACTGACCCATACTCCGTATAGTACATGTTTGGACCACTGAAGAACACATAATCCAAAGCCTAACAGTAACGGCTGATATGGCGTGACAGAGCCGGAGATCCAGGCGCCGTGCGCTGCCAAGCGTACCAAAAGGGCCTTATCACTTGCCAAGAAAACAATGGCTGTGTTTAGTTCAAAAAATGCAGTGGCAAAATTTGATGAAAATGTCACATCAAACACTGTAGCGTACTGTAGCATTTTTCGTTTGTTTGTGGTAATCGTTGTCCTACCATGACCTAACTATGCTCAAAAGATTCGTCTCGTCATGTACATCAAAACCATGCAACTATTTTTTTTATTTATCCATATTTAGTGCTCCATGCATGAGGAGATAGATTTGATGTGATAGGTGAACAGTAAAGTTTGGAGAGAGGATTTTGGAAAGTTTTTGGGAATTAAACACACCCGGGCCTTGTTTAGTTCCAAAAAGTAACTTTCAAATTCACTATGAAAAGAAGATTTCCCATCCCATCAAAATATCATAACATGCATAGATGAAATCAAAAACTAATTGCACAGTTTTATTGTACTCTACGAGACGAACATTTTGAGCCTAATTAATCAATGTTTGGACAATTATTCACAATATATATACAAACGAGATGCTACAGTACGCGCAATGATTATGATGTGACGCGCAGTCCCAATTTGTCCGGCCAAATTCGGGAACTAAACACGGCCCTAATGGAAAGAAAGAAACTACGCATCTCATTACAGTACTGGTACTCGTGAATAGATACTGTGGCACGGTGCAAGCCAGAATTTTGTAGGATACTTGAATCTACCACATGACATACCCACGGACGGCCATGTACGGCCAGCTAGAGCGCCAGAGGGTGGGGCCAAACGTACGCCACTGCACGTACAGTAAAGTACTCGTACAGTGGAGTGTGTGTGTGTGCAGGCGTACAGCCAATCCACTGACGCCTCACATCTCGCCAGGTTGGCTTGCCCGGCGCCGCCACATGTAGCCGCGGCAGCGTGGCCCGAGCACCGAGGAGGCCCCGCCCCCGATCGATCGATCGATCGATCGAGCGAGCAGTCAGTCTCCTTCTCCTCCGCCCAGCGCGACGCGGGCGGATGCGGATAGAAATAGAATAGTGCCTGCCTCCCTGGCGCAAATGATGGATTCCATCTGAATACGACGAGGCGGTCGGTGCCGGTACGGTGGTGGCGGTTGGATGGATGCGCCTCCGAGTCTCGAGCCCGCACGAAGCTTCGTCGCGGCTTCTTCCCCGGCACCTCCAGCTATTTGGAGCTGCCCGCGTGCACGTGCAGGCGCCGCGCGCAGCTCGCCCGCCCGCCGTGGGTTCCATCCATCTGTCACTCGCGTCGCCTGCGCCCGCACCGGCCTGACTGACAGACAGACAGACAGGTAGTGAGCACCGAGCAGGCAGGTGGGAGAGGTTTGGACTCGGTCAGGGCACCGGGGTTTAAGGTTTTCACACGGCGATCGCGCGCGCTTGTCTGTCTGGATTCCCCGGCTGCCAACTGCGCTGCACGTCGTTGGCAGCATGCAGCATCTAGCGGAGAATCCTTGACCGGCGGCGAGCGAGCGCTCGATCTGGAGCTGGAAGACTTGACTTGGGTGAGCGAGCGCCGTCCGGGTGCCGGTCGTACGGCTACCGAGGCGCACGGATGGGCCGGGACAAGCAGGTTGGCGAGGCCGAGGTGACCGCGTGCGCGACGGTGCTCAACTGGATGATGGATTGGATGGCAGTATGCCACGGGCGTCCGCACGCGGAGGGCAGGCAAACAGAGTGCGCTACTGTATACGGACGGGGCAGCACCACAGAACTGCAAGACCGGCGTCCGGCGGTGCGTCGGTGACCCGTGAACTACCACCTGAAGTGAGCACCGCATCGCTCTCGGACTCATAGTGGCTCGGAACTCATCACACCCACCATTTAGCAACTTGACGTGTGAATATAGATTTGTCCAACAACTTATAAATTGTTCAATTCAGTGTAACAACTTGGTAATTTAATTTAGTGCATTTAATTTAGTGCATCCATCCACGTAACCAATTTGGTATATGGCTAAATTCTTCTAGGGGTAAAGCGAGCATTAGATTTAATTTTTCTGTTGGATCTTACCTGATGCTTTCTTAGTTCTCTCTACTCTCTCTCTCTATATATATATATAATTCTTCTCTTTTTGCTTCGTGGCCGCGTTGACGGATGTGTAAAGAGTAAATTTCTAATTTGACACTGAAATAAAATTCAGTTTCTTTCTTGACTCTGAAATTTTTTTCATCCTCTATTTGATACTGAATTTTAACTTCATTTCTTATTTGATATTTTTGTCGCATAAGTTAAGTCAGATAAAACAATCTCTAAATCACCTCCAAAATTCGTGAAATTTTATCTAACAATATAACAAATACTAGACATGAACATATTTTATTTAAAAGGACACATGCACTTTTATGGTTTTTAAATTAAAATTCATCGAATTAGGTTATCTTTGAAACTAATATGAATTTTATGGCACCAAAAAACTATTAGATAATTATGAAAAAATAATTATTGTTCATCACATAAGATTTATCTATACAATAAAGCGTGAGTTATTTCGTTGTAACATATGATTTCGTGAATATAAGATTCCACGGGGACACATATATGTTCACGTCCACCACCAGAACTCTAAGTTTGTATTTTCTATAATATGGGAATTGAAACTCCATGTCCTATACAACCTTTACCGTCTTGGTCTGCCGTGCTCGTATATGACCGGCACGTACGTGTGTGTGCCGCACGTGCATCTTTGCTAGTTGTAATAAATTAAATATAGAGTAGTTTATGAGTTGTTGGACCAACTTGCACTCACGTGTCAAGTTGTTGTATACTCCCTCCGTTTAATATATAAGGACTTGGAGGGTTTAAATTTTTTACCAAAAAATATAAGGACCTGGAAGGATAGAACAAAATTGAATGGGGTTGGTGAGTGGGTGGATAGTTGGTGGGTAGTGTAAAATGAGGGGTATAGAGGTCATTTTCCCCCACTATTGTTTTTCGAGTTTGAATTTATATTGTGGGATGGAGGGAGTAGTAGATATAATTTACTGAAAAAGTCCATTTAACTATCTTCACCTATCACTTTGTCCATTTAAACTAAATGCATTGATAAAATTTAGGCTACATTTACTCCATTAAACTATTTTTATTGATCCAATGTACCCGCTAATAAGATTTATTTTTTATTTCTTTGTATATAAGATTAGTTTTAAATACAAATTTTGTGAGGGGATAAAAAATATGATGTCTTAAATTAAAAAATATATTGATAATTTTTTAAGTACTTTCATAGTTCGGAACTTTTGATACAAAATTGCATGAAAAGTAACCGTGAAAAATTCCTAATAACACATTTTAAATAGGGCCTAGAGCTACTATATTCATGCCTTCATATATACGTATATTTCTATCCTTGTAAGAATGTTTCATGATCAAAACAAATCTGCTTGGGCATTAATTCAGCTACTTATTATACAATGAACCTAACTCCATGATTACGTTTTCGCAACAAAAAAAAACTCCATGCCAGCAGTCACGTACCTCGGTTCCAAACCAGCCTGTACGGTGCCCTGATGGTAGCCGTATCTCTCCGCTTGAAACAAAATCAAGCCGATGTATCGGACCACGGTTCGTCGGAACCGTGGAGAGCCTTCCTTCCCCGTCGTATCGTATCTACACCACGCCACTACCCACGCACGCACGCACCCACCGCCAGAGCTAGCTCTGTTTCGTTTCGTACCCAACACGAGTATGCCGGGCCGCGGACGTGCACTCCAGCGCGGCTGCGTCCGAAACCGCCGAAACCTCCGGCTCCCCAGGGATCCGGCTGCTCCCCTCTGCACCCGCCCAAAATCTCCCATCTCGGCTACTACAGTACATCCCAAAATAGCCGAGATTGCACGGGCCAACTCCATCGGCAGACGTGGGGTTCGCGGAAAAGCCTGTCGCGCGGGGGCGGCGGGCGAGACCTGCCGGCAAGCGTGCCCGGGCCAGGCGGAGCATGCCCGCCGGCTTGTCGATCGCGCTGGGCTGCCGTGCCGGGGCTCCGGAGCGCAGCGCCCTCGGCTTTCGAGCGAATGCGGATTTGGGCGGTTCCAAGAGGGCATGTACGTACGGTCTTGCGGTACGTTGCCCGGAGCCGGCTGGGTCGGCGTGCCACGCCAAGGCAGCTGCCACCCGGCAGCTTCCGCTTCCAAGCCCCCTCTAACGTTTTCAACGTGCCTCGAATCTTGGCGCCGCGTAGATCAGCTTGCTCGGGGAATGTCACGATGAGTTCTTTTCGTTAACATAAGGCCAGTCTCAGTGCAGGATTTCATCACACGGTTATTAAGACCAGAATCTATGAAACCGTGCCAGATGAGTTTCATGGTGATGAAACTCCTCTCACATCCCATGAAACTCTTCACTCTCTCTCCTCTGCCACATCAGCACATTTAATGCCAGGTGAAAGATGTGCTAGATTGGAAACAACCACAAAATGTGACCGATATCCGGAGTTTTCTTGGACTCGCGGGATACTATCGTCGGTTCATTGAAAACTTCTCAAAGATCTTTCAGTTGTCAAGGGAGGAAACTCTGAACTGAATACTACATCAGAAAAAAGAAGGTCCCCCTCTTATAGCAAATTGGCACTGAAAAACAACAGTGCCCTATGATACCACAGCAGTAAGTGATTACTTGTAGACACATCTACTAAATGCTGATACACTGATACAGGTATCATACAGTGCCTGACACTTTTTTGCAAAGACTACCTGTTACTGCCAGTTTCATGTGGTATCCCTGCTCGTACCAATTATTGTTCTTGTTACGAGTGGACTTGTAATTTTACACGGGAGAGGGATGAAGTATGGTTGTAAAGTAAGAAGGCGGTGCTTATCACACACGTACTGCTTGTAAATTGTAAGCTGTAGCATGTATTACAGTCTGATCTCACTTCTTTTGCCGTGAAGTATCATATGCTCTTAATGGCCACACGAGAAACTTGTCCAGTAGAATTTTGTCAAGCGATACTGTTGCAAGTTGTAAAATCACATTGTTTGTAGAATTTACCAGCATGTTGGTTTCTCTCTGAAGTCTGAAGAGCACACTGAAGTTTGCGTTGTGGCTTTTGCTCTGCACACTACACTATGACAAGATCACAAGACTGTACGCTTGTAAGTTGTAACGTACTATAATCCCATTCACATCGACATCTTTGCGCAGTGGTGTATGCATGGACGACGCTTTATTCATTTTTCTTTCTTGATTGATAAACATAGAGTTAAATCTATTCATTATCCATTATATTTACTCCAAATCGAAAAACCTGGAATGTACGTAGCAGGGCTACCGGCTACGGGAGGCGGGCTGGTTTCCAAGTTCTAACCATAATAGCCCATTGTGTTCTACCAGACGCGAAAAGCTGCAAGAGAGTAAAAAAGGAGAGCTCGCTCATGCACGTTTCACTTCACCAGCCTGCGCTTGCTGTGTAAAATAAAAGTTGTCGCACATTCCTCTTTCCCATGACCAAGAAAACAAGCGTACGCACGCACGCACGCACGTGTCTAGCTAATGACCCCCCATCCATCAGCACTCACCAAAAATAGCGTAAGGCCACTGCTTGCCCTGCTCGATCTCACTCACTGCCCTCCCTACGTTCCCAACATCCAGGTGCTATATATATCGATCATGGCGCGCGACGAGGAAATCGACGCTCCTCCATGGTTCTATATATCTGTCGGTGCTGAGATTGGCCGCCCAACCTCAGCGCCACACAGAATGCGCTGTGTCCCGTCCCCTGACGGTTGATGCAAGAGCTAGCACGATGACACAAGAGTTTATCCTGGTTCCGGCCGCGGGGCCGTACGTCCAGCAGACTGTGCTCGCGACACTATACTATCTTGCACCGAGGTGCCTGCAGTGGGGGAGCTACAAGCACGGCGGGAGAGGAGAGGAAGTCTCCAAGTCCCTGAAAATGGGTGTGAAAGTGATTGAGGAGAGTGCCAATATTATGGAAGGCGGTGATCGTGTGCGTGTTCGTCTGTTTTCTCTCTCGCCCCCTTCCTCCTTTTATAGGCCAAGGAGAGAGAGGCCCACAAGTACAAGTACAGTGTGTGCTACAGGGGCGCGCACCGGAGAGCATGGCGCCGGGCGTGCGGTCGTCCTTGACCCTGGCAGGGGATTTATGGCGAGCTCCGGCTTCTGCGGGTGTCACGGCCGTCCCTGTGCTTGTCCTGGAGTGGTTTCGAGGGGCGCTGCCGCCGTAATCCGCGGGCAGAGGCTGATGGTTTGCGGGATCGTTCCCGGGCATTCTGCACTGCTGGCTGGTTGGTGGCTGGTGGCTGGCGCTGGTTTTTGCTGAGAGAAAAACACTGCTGGCTGGTTGGTGGCTGGTGGCTGGCGCTGGTTTTTGCTGAGAGAAAAACACTGCTGGCTGGTTGGTGGCTGGTGGCTGGCGCTGGTTTTTGCTGAGAGAAAAACACTGCTGGCTGGTTGGTGGCTGGTGGCTGGCGCTGGTTTTTGCTGAGAGAAAAACACTGCTGGCTGGTTGGTGGCTGGTGGCTGGCGCTGGTTTTTGCTGAGAGAAAAACACTGCTGGCTGGTTGGTGGCTGGTGGCTGGCGCTGGTTTTTGCTGAGAGAAAAACACTGCTGGCTGGTTGGTGGCTGGTGGCTGGCGCTGGTTTTTGCTGAGAGAAAAACACTGCTGGCTGGTTGGTGGCTGGTGGCTGGCGCTGGTTTTTGCTGAGAGAAAAACACTGCTGGCTGGTTGGTGGCTGGTGGCTGGCGCTGGTTTTTGCTGAGAGAAAAACACTGCTGGCTGGTTGGTGGCTGGTGGCTGGCGCTGGTTTTTGCTGAGAGAAAAACACTGCTGGCTGGTTGGTGGCTGGTGGCTGGCGCTGGTTTTTGCTGAGAGAAAAACACTGCTGGCTGGTTGGTGGCTGGTGGCTGGCGCTGGTTTTTGCTGAGAGAAAAACACTGCTGGCTGGTTGGTGGCTGGTGGCTGGCGCTGGTTTTTGCTGAGAGAAAAACACTGCTGGCTGGTTGGTGGCTGGTGGCTGGCGCTGGTTTTTGCTGAGAGAAAAACACTGCTGGCTGGTTGGTGGCTGGTGGCTGGCGCTGGTTTTTGCTGAGAGAAAAACACTGCTGGCTGGTTGGTGGCTGGTGGCTGGCGCTGGTTTTTGCTGAGAGAAAAACACTGCTGGCTGGTTGGTGGCTGGTGGCTGGCGCTGGTTTTTGCTGAGAGAAAAACACTGCTGGCTGGTTGGTGGCTGGTGGCTGGCGCTGGTTTTTGCTGAGAGAAAAACACTGCTGGCTGGTTGGTGGCTGGTGGCTGGCGCTGGTTTTTGCTGAGAGAAAAACACTGCTGGCTGGTTGGTGGCTGGTGGCTGGCGCTGGTTTTTGCTGAGAGAAAAACACTGCTGGCTGGTTGGTGGCTGGTGGCTGGCGCTGGTTTTTGCTGAGAGAAAAACACTGCTGGCTGGTTGGTGGCTGGTGGCTGGCGCTGGTTTTTGCTGAGAGAAAAACACTGCTGGCTGGTTGGTGGCTGGTGGCTGGCGCTGGTTTTTGCTGAGAGAAAAACACTGCTGGCTGGTTGGTGGCTGGTGGCTGGCGCTGGTTTTCGCTGAGAGAAAAACACTGTTGGCTCGCTGGAAATAATCCAAACGAACAGGACGGTCGTATGTAGGCGCGCAGCGTTGGTCGATGATAGTAAGGCCAGTCTCAGTGCAGCGTTTCATCGCACAGTTACCTAGACCAGAAACTAGGTAACTGTGCCAGATGAGTTTCATGGTGATGAAACTCCTCTCACATCCCATGAAACTCTTCACTCTCTCCTCTGCCACATCAGTACATTTAATGCCATGAAACTCTCATGAAACCCCACTAAGACTGGCCTAAAAGTTCCTTCTCCACTAACACTAATCGGGGTGGAAATTAAAATCACCATGCTTATCATAAGAACATCGTGTTGGATTTACTTTAGGAGTTCAATCCTATCTCTCTCGGTGCGGTACCCTAAAAATGTCTTCGATCTAAATGCTATTACTGGCCATCAGGAATGTTCTCCGGCCTTGAGAATCGTCACCGGTAACACACAATGAGGATCGGATTATTCCTAATCATTGCAATGGCGCTCCTTCGTGGAAGCTTCCTGGGCAAGATTAGAGGGCCAAGACCATGCTAATATCCTATGAGTTCAAATTATTGGCTTAATAATCTAAGGCTCTGCCATCTTGGATTTTGGGTCGCTAGCGAAAACTATCCGAGATACGTCCAAAGGAATCTATCGGAAACCAAGCAAACACGTATCCAGTGAGGCAAATTACTAAAGAAAAGGCCTTGCACGAACCAAGCGGGACCCAGGGAACATGATGCACGGTGCCATTCTTTGTCCTGCAGCACAAATGTAGGTTTCTTTTTATCAACTACATATATTTGAGAAAAAAGGATGGGGGCATATACTCCGTTAATAATGCTAGAACCACAGGATGTGACTGATCAGAGAAACGATAATCCTTTCATGCTACTTTTACAAGTGGCTCCACACAAAAAATTCTAGATTTATGATTTGATTTGCAAAGTTAGATAATTCAGTCAACTCTGTCTTAAGATGATTATTATGCATGCATTTAACTGGAATTGCTAGAAATAACTGAACCGAAAATCAATCAGTTAACTATTTTGGCCTGAGGAAACTCTGTTTCGTCGTCCATGATTGCCAACAAGAATAGTCACCCCAAGAATTTGCATAAAACGATGCTAACAGTCGTCTTTTAAATGGGGTCGAGCTCTGCACACCACACAGATTTGAAACTTCTGTGTAGGAGATCGTGTGTACCATAGCTCAAACGGTTCGTACTTATTTGTACCAGTAGCATTGCTATTCAATTATTTCAAAACAAAATCAGCATTATTCAATCCCAAAGCCAGCAAGATAGCTATGACTTTGAGATGGCAGCATGGCACATCGTCCAGGTCCACTTCCACTTGGCGCGCTATATATACGCGCAGCAGCTAGCCTCCGCCACACTCCCATCACAAGGAGCTCCCAGTTCCAATCAACGGCAACAGCAAAGCCAATCAAGAAGCCCAGCTCCAGCTGTGCCCACGCCCAGCGGTCGAGCACCACCACCACCACCGCCGACGCCGACGCCGACGACGACATGGGCAACAGCTTGCGGTGCTGCCTGGCCTGCATGGTCCCCTGCGGCGCCCTCGACGTGGTCCGCATCGTGCACCTCAGCGGGCACGTCGACGAGTTCAGCTGCCCGGTGGCCGCGGCCTCCGTGCTCGCCGCCAACCCCAACCACACGCTCACCACGGCGTGGTCGCCCTCCGGCGCGCCCGGCTGCGCCTCCAAGAAGCTCGTCATCGTGTCGCCGGACTCGGAGCTCAAGCGCGGCCGCATCTACTTCCTCATCCCCTCGGCCACCCTGCCGGCGGACCGGAGGAGCAAGAAGCAGGGCGGCTCCAAGAAGAGCGGCGGCGGCGGCGGCAAGCGGCCGAGCCGCCGCCACCACGCCAAGAAGAGCGCCGGCGACACGGCGGAGCAAGACAACTACCTGAGGGAGCTGCTCTCCGAGAAGACAGTGTCGAGCGGCGCCCGCGTCGGCGTGTGGCGGCCGCAGCTCGAGAGCATCGTGGAGGAGGCCTCGGATTAGGGAGCTCGAAGAGCTCTCTGTCTTCTTCTTCGGCTTCGCTTATTCTTTTGATTTTCCTTTCTGATCTGCCGATGTGAATACCACCACGATCGAGGACGTGTCTCCGGCCCGTTCTCACCTCTTGATAGTTGATCCCCTGACGACTCTATATTGTGATGTCCAAGGGTTGAACGGTTTTAGCTCGGGAGATGTGGAGGAAAATTGTGACAAAATAATTGTAAGAGCCCCAAACTGTACAGAGATTTGGTTGAGTTCATCCGAAAATTCAAAGAAGTTTGCCCTTTGTTCACTTTTCTCTGTTTAATTTCTTCCCACGTACTAGAATAGAAAAACTGTCATGCACCGTTGATGCGCCTCGATGCTCTATAGGTAAAAAGGTGAAACGGACATGTTTGAAAGCAAATCAGTACATTTATAACAATCGTATTCACGTATTCAATCACTTAAAATTGATAAACTCTACCTCCTTTGGTTTATGTGCATCTTATAGCTTAAACAACATACTCGGAGAATATGCAGCGTTAAGACCAAAGACAGATCCAAGACCAGGAAATGGAGATTGTTCCTTGGATTATGCAAACCACGGACCTGATTCATTTGCTTTGCCACCGAGTGGTGGCACGTCTTGCGTTGCCTTGACGAAGCAACATAACATGGGGCGCCCATTGGCATTGTGCAGTGATCTCATCACAAGCCATTTCGGTGTGCTCGAGCCCAAAAGCACATGCACTCGCACGATAATTTACATGAAGATTCGATGAGTCCTTCTGACGTTGGGGTGCTAGATTCTTTTCAGAGGATTGCAAATGCAAATACGCAGCAGAAAAAATCCACGGAGCAGAAAGAAGCGAAACCTTGCAAAGCTGTTCGTTAGCTACAGTGCTTGGCTGTGGCACGCACTTTGGGCCTAGTGGCCTAGGGACTGTTAGCATCGTGGCCTAGGGACTTTGTTGGGCCGAGGGCCCGGTTTCGCCCGTAGAGGAGACATTTGAAATCTGCGGATGGGCCGGTTTACTTGAAAATATTTACGGTCAACGCAACATGAAAGTCTAGCACTATTTTAGTCGAGTCAAAAATAGTACACTGGCCATTGGAAGGAGTTGGTGTTCTGGCACCTACGCACGCACGGTAAGCTCGTACAGCACTAACATAGTAACATGTGCCTTCTCTGTTAGTCATACGGGGAGCATCCTCGACCAGCTGAGATTTCTCCAACATTTTCGGCGCATGACGTGTAACCAGGGAAATCTCAAGGGTCCTGCACGGCGACCGGGGTTGCCTATCCTGCCTCGCACTCCCCGCGCCCCGCAGGCCGCAGCGGCAAGACCCGCGCCGAGTAGGCTAACGTAATCCCTGGACCGCACGCCGTGGCGCCCCGCAGGAAGGCCCCGGCCAGCGGCCGATGGAAACCCTGACCGCATCAACGTCGTCGGAACTTGGAAAGGGAACGGCACGCGACGGGAGCCAGCCGCGACCGCTGCTCTGTTTGATCCGGTCCAGCATGCCCGCCGCGCGTAGCCTAGCCTGCTGCCTCCGCGCCGTCTCCGCCCTCGTGGCCGTTGGGCCGCCGCGCAACGCCGCATGCAGGCGCGCTCCATGCATGCTCCATCCCCTCCCGGGCGGCCGGGCGTTCGGTCCCGTCCCGTGACCCGGGGCGCTCGGGAACGCGCAAATCGAGTCGGTCGTCGACGACGGCAACGTCTCTGGTTGCCATCCCTCCCGGCCCTCGAGTGGCTCAGGGCTCGTAAAGGCTGGCAGCTGGCTAGTTAGCTGCTCCAGGCTCTCATCCGGCGCACGGGAGCAAAACGCTACGTGGTGACTGGGGAGGGTACCTTTGGTGGTAGTACTAGTATGTCAGTGTGTGTTGAACGGATTTTGACCTCGCTCCGCCGCGTGAACTTAACTAAGTGCAGCGCGCGAGCGCGACGACGTCTCTCTTCTGTTTGATCCAACTCCAACCCCAACCCGTGGCCCGAATGCGGCTGACTTGTTGCGTGGAGTTGTCCAGACTCCGAGCGAGCGAGCCCGTTTGTTTTCCGACACACAGTCCGTTCGAAGCTTCGGCTGCTGCTACTCCGAGTTAGGTATACGGAGGAACCCGGCCTGGTCAAAATCCACGGTCAAATCCTTGTACACGATTAAAAAAACTCGAGTGCAAGGGACCAGCAAGCTGAGTTGCTGACCGGGTCTACAATTTCTACTCATTAATTGCATCTGGGGCATGCGTGCGTGCGCCTGAAATTTGAGGTATATGGCCGTGTATGGACGAACGGGCATTGGGGTGGTACGTGCAGTTTGGCAAGGAGAGATACTGGTTATGTACGTGTGATCGTGTCAAATGAGACAATAATGACCAAACATGCTTCAGTTAATCGGTCTAGGCAATTGTAACATTTTGCTAATCGGTTATACCTGCGCTGCAATTCCTACGTACGTGTGATCGTGTCAAATGAGACAATAATGACCAAACATGCTTCAGCATCAGTTTGTTCGTCGCGAGTAGTGGTTGCTATCTCTGGCGTGCGGCCTAGAGTGTCCCGTTACGAGTTTGTTGGATGCTGCTCTTTGAGCGGAGTGCGCTTTATTGTAAACTGGTAATCTTAGTATCCTTTGAGGATGCTTTATATATAAAGCTGGCTTCGGCCTTTCCTGAAAATTCCTACGTACAGAGCAAATTAAAACACATCACAGCATCCCACCAATGTATCAGACATCGATCGCTTTGAATCTTGAACGATGTTCTATGTAAAATTTAATTCAATTTTGAATACAACATTTTCATGTGAAAAAAAATGACGAACAAAACTGCTGATTACCCTTTTCTAACTTCCCCTGGTATCCTACATTCCTACTATCCTTTCTTTCCCCTCCACGTGTTAAGGGAGGACCCATTTTCGGCAAGTATGCATCTCTGCATCTGCCAACATGGAGGCCTCCAAACAAATAAAGAAATATGTTCAACCCTATCCTAGGTACATACAACAACCCTAAGTGAAGAAACAATTATGGACATCACGTCATGTCTTGCCAATTTCCCGCAATGTCTTCTTGTCTTGCGGTCCTCCTCTCCTTCAATCTTCAGTCAGTGTACAGCATCGATTGGGGGAAAAACATGTCCTCCCTGGGCTCCTCCTTGGCCCTCGACGCGTGCATGGCGTCGTTCTGCCTCTGCTGCTGCTGGTGCTGGCTCATGTACGACCCCATCGGGTTGTCGAAGCCCGACGAGAACCCGTAGCCGCCGCTCTGCGCCGACGGCGCGCCGCCGCCGAGGCCGAACGAGCCCTGCCCGGCGAACCCGTACTGCTGCCCCGCTTGGCCGTAGGCCATGGCCGGCGGCCTCACGCCGGCCGCGGCGAGGTAGTGGCCCGCGTTGTCCGCCGGCGGCGGCGGCGCCGGCCGGTACAGCGCGGCGCTGCCCCGCGCGGCGGGCACGTCGTGATTGTGCTTGCCCTCGTACGTGGTGATCACGGCGCGCAGGTCGTGCGACGCGCGCTCCACGTGCTTCCGCACCGGGCACCCGGCCGTCGTGCACTTGTAGTAGCTCCTGTAATCACCAAAAAAAGGATAACTGATAAGCACAAGCTCACACTATCTCAGTGCAACAAGCACTTCATTCTACAGAGATTAAAAAAGTGAGTTTTTTATTTGTTGTTGTTACCTCGGGTTGGGGTTTCCCTTCACCACCTTCTGCCCGTACTTCCTCCAGCGGTAGCCGTCGTCCAGGATGTCGTTGACGCTCCTCGTCTGGAACGCGAACCGCGGCCTGCTCACCTTCTTCTTCCCACCTGACCTCCCGGCGCCGCCGCCCTTCGCCTTCTCCCTACTATTACCACTACTGCTCCCCGCCGCCTCGCCGCCGTCGTTCTCCCCGCTCTGGTCCAACTGCAACAAGGCCGCCGCCGCTTGCTGCTGCAGTCCTGGCACCACGGGCGTGCCGCCGCCGCCCATCAGGCTGGCCTGCTGGAGCAGCAGCGACGACCAGTCCACCATCGGCGGGAGAATCATCTGCGCAGCGGCCGCCGCCAGCTGATCATCAGGGCCCAGAGGAGGAAGGTTGCTGCTGCTGCTGCACGCCGGCGCCGCCTGCTGGAGCGCCGTGAGGGTACTGTGCTGCTGCTGGTCCGACGATAGGCAGCTCGGCGGCGGCGCGAGTGGCGGCGACGGCACGGCGAAGTAGGGGAAGCCGGGGAGCGCGTGCGGCTCGTCGTCTCCTTGTAGGTTCTCCATCTCGATGATTACGAGCTTGTCTCGCGTGCGTTCCAGGAGGACGTACACGTGTGGGCACCAGTGAGACGACAATTAATGTTTGACTTCTGTATGCCTCTTCACCCTGAAGTGTTGCAAAGTATATGATTAGAGACACTGCTTCTAGTTTAGTACTAGTATAATTTTGTCTTTTGGCAATTATATATACAAACAAAAAGATTACGAGATCATGACATGATGCTACCACAAAGTGGTGTTTGTTGTTTTATATTTGGGTGCTCAATTGTTAACAAATAGTCTAGGACACTGTGGTATTAGTAGTAGTCTCTTTTGGACAAAGTCAGCTAGGAACCCACGAGAGGGTGACAGCATCTGAGACCAGAGACGAAGAGGATGAAATGGATGGTTGGATGCTGATCTCACCAGTGGGGCCGGCGGAATCGGTGGCTGCTGGAAGGTCGTCGTCGTGCGCACGGCCTCTTCGGTCGTCGGCGCCGTCTGGAACGAGAAGTCCGGGTACGACTGCCTCTGCTCCCCGTCCTGCTTGCCGCCGGCGGCTTGCTGCTCCTCCGCGCCCTGCGGCGCCAACCAGCTGAACTGCTGCGAGGCGAACGCGTTCGTCGTCGGCGACGGGAACATCTGAAAGCGTGCAGAGCGGCGCAGCATTATCATTCCACTCAACAACAAACATGTGGCAATGGCGGCGCGGGCTTGGCAGGGTTCGTCGTCCGTGCTTACACTGGAGGTGAGGAGGGCCGGCGAGTCGAGGAAGTCGGCGGGGTTGAGGCCGCCGGCGATGCTGTTGAAGAAGGTCGACGGCGACAGCGGCGGCGGGGACAGCGGCAGGGACGGCGGCGTCATGGCCTTGTACCTCGACGCCCCGCCGGCCGCTGGTCCCGCCAGCATGTCCGTGAAGCTCGTGCTCGCGAACGAGAACGCGCCGGGCCTCGAGTTCGCCGCCGGCGCCTCGATGCTCCCGGACGACGAGGTGGTCATCGGGGCAAGACCGACAAGAACTATGCCGGGCGAAGGAAGTCACAGCTCTCGATCGAACCGGTCAAACCCGCGGCGCTGCGCGGCGACGACCGGTCGTGTCGCGTGCGTGTGTGTGTGGAGGTGTCACGTCCCGTCCGGCGTGTACGTCGGGCTGGCCGGCACGGTGGAGGAAGAAGACGATGAGGTGGGAGGAAGAAGAAGAGGTGAAGGGAACGAGAGGTGCCTGAATTGGATTGTTTGGACGGAGTTGCGCGGGGGCTATATAGGCTTGGAAACTTTGACTGTTGACCGGTCAAAGCTCGTGGTGTTTGACTGGCGGCGGGGCGCTGGCCAGGCCAGCGTCGCGACGGGGATTATGGGAGGCCGTGGGGGATACCCACCAGTAGCAGCGAACACAGTGGCTGCACGGCGGCGACGTGGCTGTCGCCGTGTGAGGCGGGTGCGTTGGCGGGTAGGGTTTTGGGTGAGAGGAAGGGTTGGTGGTCAGGAATCGTTTCTTTGACCTGCTCAAACGCCCAAATGGTATTATAGGGATCAGATGGACGATTTTGGTTAAAACAATTTTGCTCTATACGTTGAAGTTTAATGAGCTAGAGAGAGAGAGAGAGCTCGAGACAAAATACATGGTTTGTTGAACTAATTCAGGTTATTTATTTCGAGGGTTGGGCTACAAGGAATAATAATGGATGAGTAAATTGTGAATGATCGATGAACGTTAGTTTTATTTACAGTTATTGTTAGAGTGTGTTTAATTTTATGTTCATCGAGGTTTTGCTAAATTTGTAGCCATTGGATTGAACCGTGAAATTTCAGACGCTTGAAGATTAGCAAATGTTTCTTGTTCTTTCCCCAGATGAGCCACGCATTTGAATTTTTTAGATAATAAAAAATATATTATCCGGTCCTGACCAAAATGGCTACAGCCAAAAGCTAACATGAAAATTACATCCCATCAAGGGGCCTTGATTTATGTATCTCTTATTAATCGATACAATAATCAGCTCTCCTGACTGCTCTCCTGATCAGCTCTTCAGAGTAGAAATGAAGAGTTATTTATTTGGGCATTCGGAGTTACATCTATTACATATACAAAAATCGAGCGGGAGTGGGTTATTGTTTGACCCTTTTCTCTGTTTTGTTTTCACCACTCGGTAAACTTATAGTACCATAAGCAAAGTAAACGTATGTTAGGTAAAGCTTTTCTGAACCTAGTACGTAATGTAAGATTTAAGGCTGTATCATGTTGACATACCATGAAATTCAGTAGCCGTGGACGATCGAGAAGTGACGAAGCAATGATACAGCAAAGACCAAATTGTGAAACCACCGCGTTCGGTCCAATCCAGATGTCGTTCAGAATGCGTTCGAGATGCATGAGTTCGGCGCCAAATAGGAGCTATGACTCAACCCGGTGAACTTAGGCACAAATTCAGGTGCCTCCTGAGTCCTGGGCCACGGGCCATACCGCGCTCGTCTCGGTGAAAATGATTACGCATTCAACAGGCATGTGATTCTTGAGAATAATGGACGCTAGCTACTTCGTATACGTACATGCGAGGCATGTGATCCGAAGGTGTGGGCGTGTTCAATTTGCCCGAAAACCTTAGCATGGCTTTGATTGGTACGCACGTGTTGCCTTGGATCCGTATGGGCTGGAAATTCAGTGATCCGTGATATGATGAATTAGCAGACTCTGGTAGGAAGTCCAGCAATCTGGTGAACCTGTGTGCATGAACCTTACTCGTGACTAGTGTCATCGCTCCTGAGAGTACCACTATTTTTGTCACCGTCTTATATATATCTTAGTATTACTAACTGAAGGTTTTGAAGTGTCCAGGTTAATCACCAAGAGGCATGGTAATAAAATGCTAGAAAATCTCAAAACAAAGAGAGAGAACAAAGCATCCTACCATTGATTATGTGCTAACAAGAATGGTCATCAGATCTAATTCGCATCTAAGGCCCAAATTTGGCACACCAAATTTGGGACTTTGAGGTCTCGTCGTAATCATTGCGTCACTGTAGCATTTCGTTTGTATGTGTGAAAAATTATCCAAAAATTGATTAATTAGGCTCAAAATGTTCGTCTCGCAGAGTACAATAAAACTATGCAATTAGTTTTTGATTTCATACTCCATACATGTTGTGATGGGGAATCTTCTTTTTACATAGTAAATTTGGGAGATACTTTTTGGAACTAAACAAGACCTAAATTCATAACCTCATACACTATGAAAATATAAACTAAACTAACCCCTATATGTGTATAAGAATTACCTATTTTGCCACTATAAAAAAACTAAAGTGGCCGTTGATTTGCATCTAAAACTATTTTGGAACTAAAATTATTCTAAATCAATCCCTAATTTTGCAACTAAAATACCCATATATGCCACTAATAACCCAAAGTACACCATTATATGCATATAAATTACATATTACTACCAATATTAATATATAAAAAATCCAACACAAAGTGTAAACAGGTAAACCATGTAAACCAAGTATATATGCATGCAAGAGCAATTCCATGGTTTAATAATCATGAACGATACATTAATGAATCACATACCAGTGACTAACAATTCTTGCAAATATAGATTTATACTCCATGATAATTTTATCATAAATTGCTACTTTGGATAACTTTACCATATTTTACCCCAAATGTTATAACAGATTTTTTTAACTACATGGACTGTACTTTTAGAAAAAAAAACACATCACTGCACTCATAGTTCAATGATAAAGGAAATTAGACATCTCTGCAAACCACATGCGGTTGAAATGTTTGTTGATGCCATTGTGGCAAATAATAGTACAATCTAAGACTAAAATCTAGATTCTGACTTGTTCATCGGGAAGCGATCTTGCTCCTGTCTTGTAATAAAATAAAATAAGATAAAATAAAAAGGCCTGTTGTACAATAAGCTCTAAAGTTTCAAGTTAACATACTGAGGAAAAATTGTCCTCACAAGTTGTAGCAACATCAATTTGTTTTTTTTGACACACATGTTACTTCAAAATCGGGAAAGCGTGCTGAAAAATAAAAGTTCCCGTGATCGTTACTGCTGGCGAGCGGTTCTTAGCATAAGACCATTCTTCAGAGCGACCAATTCGCCGGGACAAAACTCTGTTCTTTGCGCAACTTTGCAGCTACGCCCCCGGGCGAACCAATTAACGGCACCAGGTAGGTATCTCACTCGCTCCACTCATGAATTGTTTAACGATACCGACTCAGCTCGCACCTCTACATGTGAGTATGTGACTGGCACACGATTACCCACAAGTTATCGGCGTCAGATGCTAAAGACGCAGCAGTCTTTTGGGCGACCTTTTCCTCAAATAAAAAACCTCACTGCATTTTACTGGGCGTAGACTGATGATCAGTCCACGGGCTGACGTTTCTATGCAGTGTTTGGTGAGTTGAGGAGCAGCTTGTTCTGTGTAGTTCTCCATGACCCCAAGCATCCCTGGTGTCCTCTGGACAGACCTCTCCGTCGTCTCTTTGCTAGAAAAGGAAGAACTTTTAGAGGCTTGGACCTTTGGAGCCTGTCCATGTTTCTAGGAAAGCGGGTGTTAGCACATTGGGATGGGTGTCCAGATGAGATGCTCCGATTTGAGAGGAATAGTCCATGCTTCTGAATTCAGTTCTCTAATCACTCAGCTTTCTTCCACTCGTCTGAATCCGATCGGTTGCCTGAACTACAATAAGTTGAGAAGCCTCAACGCGGTGGCACAGTGGCACCTGGCCGAATAATCCGTGTTACCTTTGTCGTCAGTCAAGTACCGGAGCTGTCGTTTTGTTTTCGTTCGACTTTCACTGCTCACGCTGATGCAGGCGCATGCGTTGCGGTACAATGGCAGCACTGCGTCTTATTGGTTCAGCTTCAGCACCGTCGTATGCAATACAGCAGCAGCGCCTGAACGCGTTCTTCTTCCTTTCTTTTATGCATCGTGTTCTTTTCTGAAACGAAATTATGGCCTTGTTTAGTTCCAAATTTGGAATTTGGGAGAGAAATGTCACCTCGTAATCATTGCGTCACTGTAGCATTTTGTTTGTATGTGCGAAAAATTGTCCAAAAATCAATTAATTAGGTTCAAAATGTTCGTCTCGCAGAGTACAACAAAACTGTGCAATTAGTTTTTGATTCATATACATTTAGTACTCCATGCATGTTATGATATTTTGATGTGACGGGGAATCTTCTTTTTGCATAGTGAATTTGGGAGTTGAATTTGGCATCTAAACAAGGCTATGTAACGTGTTTGCTATGCAACGACGTAACTGCTGACATGCAGAGCCAGCGCTTGACAAACGACAAGGTACAGAGTATGCGACGTGAACATCATGTTCAACTCTGATAATAAACACCCACATGTACGACGATGAATCTCAAGAGACATTGGTTCTTCGATCCCGTGGAAATGAATGACAAGACCCGCCGTGCACGACGTGAGCATTCATTTCAGCACGGGCACCGCGCGATCTTCATAGAAAAAATGTTAGCACTAGTTGCTCAAAAAAATGTTAGCACTAGGAATGCGAGCGGTGACACAAATGTGTAGTTGTAGCCTTGTACGGAGGCCACATCGTTAGCTTATTTCAATCCATTTCTTGGTTTGAACATATTGTATCAGTTTAACTGAATGAGGTCTGGGTCAATGCGGTCCGGAGCAAGCAACATTTTTTATGCTAATGCCTTGCAAATGAAGCAAATGCATCAAATCCAGGGCCGATTTTTCGTCGCGACGGTGCGGACAAAAGTTTCCCGGAAGATGCCTCCCGACCGGAGACATGACCGGAGCGCCGCCGTACCGCCATCGCCAGCACCAGCCAAGCTGTGCCGCAGGAACCAACGCTCGGGTTTCTTCTTCCTCCCCACGACAGCACAAGCCCGAGGACGAACGGCATCCTGCTGTCAGTTCAACCGTACGCGGACTCTCCAGAGTCCAGCCCGCCATTCATCATCTTCAGACCACAAGCAGTTCGTGAGCGCACCGACCGATGATGCTGATGCCTCTGCCAGTGGATCCTCGTTTCTTCTCACGCAAGCAGGCGCCGATCCGATCGCCGGGTTGGCCTGTTGCTATCTCCATTCTCCATTCTGGCCTTGTTTAGATACCAAATTTTGGTGGCCAAATTTAGTACGATGATGTCTCTTCGTAATCATTGCGTCACTGTAGCATTTCGTTTGTATGTGCGAAAAATTGTCCAAAAAATGATTAATTGGGCTCAAAATGTTCGTCTCGCAGTGTACAACAAAACTGTGCAATTAGTTTTTGATTTCATCTACATTTAGTACTCTATGCATGTTATGATATTTTGATGTGATGGGAATTTTTCTTTTTGCATAGTGAACTTGGGAGTTGCTTTTCGGTAAGTTTTGGGAAGTAAACACGGCCTCTCTTCTGCTCGCACTGGGTGACGCCGGCAGCCTGCTACTTCTAGGATGCCACGGCTGGGAGGGAACACACGTGCTTCTCTCCATTTTCCCTCTGTACACACAGCGATACGTACGGCACCCGTTTGGCATGACTGATGGAAGGGCGAAGAGATTGGGAAGTTCAGAAATGGTTTGCATGGACATCGTTGGGTTCACTTCACGCGGCATCTGATCTGACGAGTTTGGCAAGGCAACGGCACCCAGTGTAACTGTTCAAACGGATGACCGACCGCTATGCACCCGTACAAGCCAACGATCTTCTCTTCTGATTTCTGTCTGAACCAGAGCACCGGGCCGTGACACACGGGGAAGAAGCAGGGCTGTGCAGTAATAATCATGTAATAACTGTCGGCAAAAGGCAGGAGAACGCAGTGGTCTAGAATAGCAGATGTCGGGGGAACCGAGGCAGGTCAGCCGATCGCAGGGCTGGATCAACGTCTGCAGAGCGGAAATGGTCAAGGAGTGCTACTGCTTGGCAGTCAGGGTTACCGGGCAGCCTGGTTGACACGTTCTCAAATCAGGGCATGTTTATCACGCACGTATGACTCGCGAGAACGTTAACAAGTTGGTACAATTTGCACTAGGGGATCGATACCAGTTACATCAAGCAACTGTCCGTAGCAGTGACCAGGTTTTAACAGCAACTGGCCGTGATGCTTGCAATGTGTGCAGCGTACAAAGTAGTCAAGTTTTGTAAGCAGAGCAAGAGTGGGTAACAGAGCCGGTAAGGCAGTTCGGTAACACAAGACTATTGTATGATCCACACCAGTGACATCAAGCAACTGTGGATAGCGGTAGGCGGTAGCCAGTTGACAGCATCTTCCCAGTGGACCCGTGGTTTATTGCTATATGTGCAGTGTACAAAGCTCCTCGTACACAAGGAAAACAGATTAACTAATAATCGCTAGTAATTAGCTAGATGATAACTCAAGTTACCAGTAGTAAGTAACAGGTCTATAGTAACTAGAGAGCTAACTCATCGTTAGAGTGAGGCCGAGAACCATCAACGGCTCAATCTTCAGCCCAGCAAGTTGCTGTCTTGCCAATCTTGTGGAGCGCCTTGACAACTTCCTCTGGGGTAACATTTCCAGTCACAGTGACCTTGTTGATCTCCGTCTCTAGATGATAGCTCTCCATATCTGCACATATGTGTGTGCATGATAGAAAGCATGATTAGGTATGAAACTGCTTAAGGTGGATGTCCTCTATCGTGGAGGAAGGAGAATTAGTCCAAAGGCATACCGTCGATCGTTTTTATTGCCTTCTTAATCGCCTTGATGCACCTTTCACAGTGCATTCCTACCTTCAACTCCACAACCTGAGGCCAAACATGAACTTTCAGGCTCAAGTTTGCCAGCATATATGAAGATCCATTTGCAGATGCAAATAGTTAAGATAATCAACAGAGTCTAAATGGTTCAGAACTTACAGCCATGGTTCTCGTTGTGTAGAGCAGGAAACTACTGATGCACAAACTCCTCAAACAGCTTTGAAGTAGAGATGTCTGTTTCTCTGGCCCGAAGCTTATATAGATGCATCCGTACCTTCCTCAGTTCTGGAAGCAACTGCAACTTTTGTTCTCCACCGTGAGAAATAAAGCGCACTTTACAATAGTCCATGGGGTCAGGCACTTCACACTTGAAAAGGAGCACTCCAAACAGCCAAAGGCTATACTATAGGAATAGGGAACATAAGAATCTCCTTTTGAACTGTCTCCAACCAATTCCTTCTAAAGTTACTGATTACATTAGCTGACTTACATAATTGCATCATACTGTAATAGCAACCGACGCGTTATAAACTGGAGATTTTTTTTCTGTCAACCTGTAGTATATTATGTCACTTTTAAACATCGCATCAATATAACACGCTTACATTTCTTTGTCACTGTACTTCTATGAGATCATTGCCTACTCATTCCATTTTCCTTATGATATAAAACAGCTAAATGACTGACCAATTGAAATAAATTGACAAAAAAAGAGCATACTGCCAAAACAGTGATGTCAATCATGAAGAAAAATGATTGGCTGCTTCTGTATGCCATAACTCAAATCATCCTTTAGCTATGGGCTAGCTTTTGAGCTGGATGAAACCATTCTCCACGACTTCTGAATCAGTTCCTTCCCTCTCCCTACATTCTATTACTGGTTGGGTGGGTGGGATCATTTCACCATCTGCCATGAATTTGACATCAATACCATTCACCTCTTCTACTCCCATAGAGACTGGCGATTCCGTGAAAACTCTCAATCCTGATCCGCTCTCCACATCAACACCATCCATCAGTTTCTCATAGAACTTCCCATCCTTTGCGTCGTATAGATTTCCTGTGCGCACCTCCTGCGCAAGAGCGCATGGCCAACAGAATAGCCACTGCACATAGTCTGTCAATGATGCTGATCCAAAGAACCACCTGCTTCTGGGTAGCCCAAATGTCTTCCTCATCTGGATCCTCCAGAAACCCCCATATAGCAAGCCAAAGAAACACAGGATAATCCCTGCAGCACCGATGAAATCACCAAGGACATAACTGCGGATGTTCATTGCTGTGATGTTGAACAACCAGAATGGCGTGACACACAGCAGCAGGAACGTGGCTGTGTGCACATACATGTTACCAAACCCAAGTCGCTCCATGTTCCAGCCGAACACACAGAACATGAAGAAGAAAGAGACGCAGCAAGCTGTGGGATCCTCTCTACAATCAAACAGCCCACCTGCCCACGCTGGATTGCTCACCGCTGTTCTTGTTTCTGATGACTCAACTAGAACCGTGTCCAGTTGTTTGGTTTCTTCAACAGACACGGCATCATAGTCCCTGCCAAGAGGGCTGTGTACTGTGTACACTCCAGCAAGGACCGGTGCAGCGATGCCTAGGACGAAGAAGAAGTTGTCAGCAAACTCAGAGCGTGATTTGCTGGGGTACGCCCAGTAGAGGCTACAGTCAGCATACTGGGAGATACAAGTGATGTGGAGGAGAGCCACCACAAAGGATATGTGTGCTCGTTCATTAGGACGACTTGCCACATTCTTGCAATAATATTTCCTTAGCTCAGCTGCATCCTCTGGCTGCCACCGGTAGAGGAGAACAGTATGGAGGATTAATTTTGGGTGCTCATATATGCTCATGAGGGTGAAGAGGGCGTTGAGGATTTGATTGTCAATCTCTATCCATCGGTTTCTTAAGGACTTGGAAGGGAAGGCATCATTCAGCAGTCCTAACATAAGCAAGATTAACATGGCACCGGCTGCGCCAACACAGAGCAGCCATATTAGGAGAGCAATGTTCATAGGATGCTTTAGCCATTTCTTCCACATGGTGAAGACTGAACTCCAGTTGATTGTTCTGATAAACTGAACATGAAGGTTGCTGTGGACACTAGAGGATGCCAGCCGAAGTTTTACCAATGGGGAAGAAAGATTGATCTTCTTTAGCCATTGCACCGAGGGAGTAGCTTTCAGGAAATCCAGAAGCCGTCGCTGATGACTGGCCGTCCTTTGCATTGGTACATCATGAAGAGTAGGAACCGTGGTATGATATTCAACCAAAATTGGTGAATTTGGATCTGAACATGGCACGTCTTCTATGTCATGTTCAGTGGTGTTCTGAGCCATTTACGATGTGACTGGGACTTGCAAGCAGTTTGTCAAAGAAATTACAGCATCTGTTGCCTGTTAGCAAGAAATAAGTGAGTTAGAATATCTGACTTCAGGTATGCTGAATATGTGCAAAATAAAACTGCAAAGCAACATTGCAAACAACTCAGTAGAACTAGAATAGGCGTAGGATGCTATGAACATAATATGGGATACTACACCCAGCTATTCGAGTAAATCTAAAGTCAAGCTCATGCAATTCAATTTATCCTGGCCCTCTACGGATATGAGAAGATAAGTAGTAAGAATCAACATGACATAACACAAGTATGAAGCAAAGGTGAGAAAATCATCTCAAAAGCATAGGAGCATAGGAGTACGCAGAGAAATTTGCCATTTGACCATTCTCAAAGTTAGGCTTCGCTGGTTTACCATCGTAGAAAAGGGCTTCGCTATTTTGCCATTATGAAACCGAGTCCATCCGCTGCAATGCCATCGCTTCCGAAATTACCCCTCAAGCCTCCTCGCGCCGCCCGGTAAGCCGCCGGCGGCTCCTTCCCGCGCCACACTCTTGGCCGCCGGCGTCTCCTCCCCACGGCCGCATCCCATTCCTCCTCGCGCCTCCATCCCGTTCTTCCCTTCCCCGCGCCGACATCGCGCCGCCGCCTGCAGGCCGACGGCTCCTCCGTTGAGCTTCCCGGCGAGCCCGTGCCGTCGCGACGGCGGCCCCTCCCTCGACGGCCTCCTACACCGCGCCGGCGCCGCCCGCTCCCGCTCCCGTTGGCGGACACGACGGCGAGCGCGTAGCCGCCGAGCTGGACACGGAGAGCGTGGCGCCTGCGGGGAGAAGAAGTTGAGCGCCAAGGAAGACGGCGACGCTGCGGGGGCGCTTGGCGCACGGCTCCGGGAAGGAGGGGACCATGGAGCGGCGCGGCGGGTCCATGGGGCGCGAGCTGAGGCGGCGGCCTCCGTGCACGACGAGCGCGAGGGCGTGGGCGCGTGGCGTTGCCGTCGTCGGTGGAGTCGCCGGCGGCACGGTCGGCGTCGGCATCGGAAGCCGCGTCGTCGAGTCGGAGACGGCGTCCGGGGAGGGGGAGCGGGAGCGCGTCTTGGGGCAGGTCGGAGTCGTCGCGGCGGAGCCCTTCGTCGCTGATACGTGGGCTGCGGCGGCGTCTTGGACGGCGACGGGAAGGACCGGCGGCCGCAGCCCCTCGCCGCGCGCCGTCGACCCGCGTCTTCCTCCGCCGCGCGCTACTGTCTCTGCTACCGCCGGCCAGAGATCACGACGAGGAAGGCGTTGCGCAGGGGCAATTTCGGGAGCGATGGCATTGCAGCGGATGGACTCGGTTTCCTAATGGCAAAATAACGAAGCCCTTTTCTATAATGGTAAACCAGCGAAGAACTTTAAGAATGGCTAAATGGCAAATTTCTCGGAGTACGCACATACCTCTGTATCGGATGGCGGAGGAAAACCAGAGCAACAACCAACAACTCCCTCGAAAGAATCAGAGGGAAAGCTGCCAGACTGATCAGGACCCGCAGCGCAGCAGACCCCGAGGATCCTGCAAGGAACTCCCGAGTCGCGATGAACTGGTGCTTTGGATAAGAGAAACCTGAGCTAGGGGAAAGTTGGAAGCAGGGCAGCCAATGGAGCCTCAATTCTTGGAGAATGGCACCTGATTCAAGTCAAACGACGGAAGAAAGGCTATCCCTTAGCACGGAAGCTGGCGACTTTTTAATTTCCAGAACGGCCCAAGCCCCAGCAGCCGTCTAATCCCCAAGAAAGTCCTCCGGCGAACGAAGCGGTTGGGCAGCTTTCACACACCTGACGTCACTGGAAAGCAACGCCGAAGAAGTGGTTCCTGCGCGCGTGTGTCCAAGGTAAGCAGGTCAATCTTGCGAGGCGCGATGTGATGCGGAGAGTGTGTGCTCACGAAGCAATGTTCCCCGGTCAGACGAAACCGGCGGGCGTTGAAGACGGAGGAAAGGTACCTGAGGAAGCCGCCGCCGTGCCGGCGCGAGGCCGCACCAGCACAGCAAGGTTGACCGCCAGCGATGAGGGGGAGCGCACACGCGTCGCCAAGATCCACTCGCTCTCCACGAACTGGTCTGCTGCTGCTGTGACGAAGCATGGCAGCAGGTGAGAGAGAGGGAGATTGGGGGCATGGGCAAGGCCGAGAAGAGGACGGGAGGATTATGCATTTATTATGCGCGCACCTCGAAGCCTCCGATTCTCAGGGACTCCGCGGCGAATCTCGGTGGTCTCCGTCCTCAACGACCATGGTCGCGGACTCCCCAACCCCAATGCACAACCGCCCGAGAAAGGCGGAGGGTGAATTTCCCTGACGACTCTCCTTTCCCCATGGGCTGGGCTAGTTTCTTTTCTTATTCCCGCTGTGGCTTGCTAGACTACTTTGTTTGACGTCACGAGTATGAGCCCAGCATCTGAATCCTTGTCCACAGGCTAGTTGAGCCCAAAAGGCCGAGAAATCCCACGTGGGCTGAACCCAAGGTTAAGAAAGACGGAGACGAAGACAGCCCAACTCACTCGTACGTGCAGACCAGGTTGACCAAATTTTACACTACACAGTTCCACCGGAAGAACCAGCTCTGCAACTTGTTCCACTGTCTGGTTGCTGGCGGATGCTAATTTATGCTGAAAGATTGTTAGTTGGCCTGCTGATAAGACAAACGAACAGTTACTGATTTTCAGCACACATTACATGATAATAAAATAGCATATTTGATCAGATATCGTACAAAGATAACTGTCAGCTCTAAGCCATGATCATAGAGTCGCAATGAATAACAGTGAGCTAATGCCTACAATGTCAAAATTGTGCACGTGGAACCGAACTAGGGGTGCAAATTCATGCTCTTTTTGTTCAGTGAATTGAACTAGCTTTTTACGATGTTTTAGAAACTATAGTCGGATAAGCTGAACTAAAGATAATCAGTGCTGTATCTAGTAACTGACACCCTAAATCCCCACCAACCGTGGTGCATGTGCGAAGCTGAGAATCACGGGGCCTCATTATTAAAGTCTGGCACTTGATAAAATTAAGCAAGCTAAAATTTGACTTACTAAACTTTAGCAAGGAAGTGTTTGGTTAATTGTACTTATGAATTACTAAAGTTTGTCAAAAGTCAGGTTTGCCCCTGCATGGTCCCTCCTCCCTATTTGGATGAGAGAGAACGCGGGTACCAATCAAAAAAATAAACTTTAGCACATTTTAGCAAAGTTTAGCACCCCTTTCATGTGCTAAATGTTTGGGTGCTAAAGTTTAGTAAAACCCTTTTAGGCCCTGTTTGGGTGATTTGTAAACTTTTACACCTGCAAATGATTTCCAGGTGAATTTCCTTGTGCACAACAATACCTCTGTAATGTAATACCACCGGAAAATACTGTTTGGGTAAGAAAAAAGAATGCACCTCCTATAACACAGAGTAACGTTTACTCAGGTGCAAGCAGCCATCTCCGATGACCTTCACAGCTATGCCATCATCAAAATAGACCATATTTGCAATGGTTATGAAATTTTTCAGTATATTATGTTAAAAATATACATTATATACAACAATATCAAATAGCCGATGTTACAGACTCTTGCCTCTTCTACATTGTACTCAGACATAAGAACGATAAATGGAGTTTGTAAAAAGTACATAACATTTTTCAATCCAACCATATTGTCTATCTATAAATTCATCATCAGAAGTGTGGCTGATCGCACAACTAAGCCCTTCACTGGTACTCAACTAATATAGGCTTGACTTCTCCAAACTTTTTGACAGTTGACAGCCACCAACCTGTAATAGAAGTTGCAAACTTATTACCTATACATTGCAATATTATTAGTACAAATAGAGATATGCATTGCAATACAAAGCATGATGTTGCCTATGTTCTGCAATATTTTTCCCAAGACAGTGAGTACCAATAATGATAAAACATGGCTGGTTAATATCAGATAGAACAATAGTTGTGCTGCTGTGCTGTAAGTTATCAATGAAATGCAACTGTGCAGGAGTTAAACAATAGAAAGCATCAAATAGGATGCTCATGAGGTTACTAATGAACTGGTTTCAATAAACCATGCCGAGATGCATCCAACTAATCTGAGTTCGTGCTAACGAGTGCCCAATCTACAACAAGGCAATTATTCATCCAGCAGCTCAGGGAACCGATCCATTCATTGGTGCATGAAAAAGGAACATGCGCCATTTATCATTCAAACTATACCATATAGCCGCAAAAGAAAGGAACACCTGAAGCAGAGATAGTGGAAGATTACATGAAAACTGAGAGGCTGGGGAGAGGATCGAGAGGCCGGCCGCCGGCGCCGAAGATTCGTGTCTGCTGCAGATTTGCTCGTCGTTGCTGCAGATTCACTCGTCGTCCGACCTGGATTAGATTACCTTCAGCCCTTCACTGCCACAGATGCAATCGCGCGTGCCTTGGATGAGTGCTGGTGTCGATGCGCTTGCAGCCGCTGCCGGCCTGCCGCCGCCGAAGTTGCTCGCCGTCGAAGTTGCTTCTGATCTGTTTCCCTCTCCATGCGTGGCCGGGGGATCGTCCTCACTGCCGCCGCCGTGGGATCTGCCGAGTCGAGGGAGCGGAGGCGTCGACTTTGTTCGTGAGGACACTCGATAATTGTTGTATTCTTTTTAGTAAATTGCATCCACCATACAACAACTTGTCAGGTGGGTGTAAATTGGTACAACAACTTGTAAAATGTTCAACTTAGTACATAAACTTGACAGGTGGGTGCATATTGGTCCAAAAACTTATAAAATACTCAAATAAATACAATAACTTGATAGATGGGTGCAAATTAGCCCAACAACTTATAAAAATGCTTAGTTTAGTATAATAATTTGATAAATTAGTGCATTTATAGTCCAAACTTAACAATGCAATGTATCCAGCATATTTGATGGACCTATGAATAATTTTTATATTTTCTTCTATTAGGTCATTGCTTCTTAATTATGTACAACTATTAGTATGTATCACCACATTGGTTTCTTTTTTTAGTTGAACAATGCATATAATCAAATATGTAGCAAAAAACATAGGTGAACTCATCAATATTGAACATTAAAATAAATATTCTTAATTACAATTAAATCACTATATCAAAATAATTAATTTAAAGACATAAAAATTATTTCCAAAACATTAAATGTTCTTATTTTAGTCAAATACATTGCCTTCGCATTGAGAATACCGATGACCAAATAATGCATAACAAATTGCCCCGACAAGAATATACTTTCTATTATTACCTGTCATTTAGAAAATACATTGCTGATTTAATATTTGGAGTGCCGATGCACCAATTTACTAAGTTATTGCACTAAAATGAGCATTTTACAAATTGTTGGACCAATTCGCACCCATCTATCAAGTTATTGCACTAAATTAAGCATTTTACAAGATGTTGGACCAATTTGCACCCGCCTGAAGTTAGTGTATGGTGGATGCAATTTACTCTATTTTTTTCCAGACCTCACGAGATGATTATTTTTTTCCGCCGGTTTGGACCCGAACCAAGGGTAAAATAAGTGGCCTTACCGGTTACCCAAACAGCAAATTCCAGCCTGCATCGGCCGGTTACCCAAACAGCAAATTCCAGCCTGCATCGGAAAAACTTCCGGACCAGTAATTTACAAGGGTTTTGAACCAATTACCGGACTTCCAAACAGGCCCTTAGCAATTCATTAGCAGGGGTGTTTAGGTACTCTAATGCTAAAATTTAGCTAAAAGTGTTGTGCTAAATTTTAACATCATGGATACAAACACCCCTAAGACAAAATTCCTACTATAGCTGATGGTTGCAAAAGTGTCATTTGCTGCTGTAGGCGTAAGCCAAACGCGCATCATTCGATGGATCCTCACATTCACACTGGCTGGCCGATCTGCTTGTGGCCTTGTGCTAAAACAAGTCCCGTTTCACCGTATCATCGCCAAACACGAACCCTGGCCGCATTCCCGTCCAGGTACACCGCGGCATAACGCACCATTGGGCGGGCACAACCGTACAAGCCTCTCCACCTCCAACTCAACACTCTTCTTCTCCCTCCAATCATACCGCCTCGCCAGTCATGTCCAACACCTCCCACACGGAATTACCATACTACCCCCACCGCCGACTACCGTTCTCCCGCGGCCTTTCCTCGCCACGGAAGGGCACAAGAGTCATTTGGCAAACGCGACCCGGCGCCGCGGCGCGTGCTATTTTAAGCTCTGGGTCCCGGCCGTCGACGAACGCCACCCACACGCCCGAGAAGCCCCGCGGAAATGACGCCGCCGGCGAGCAAGGGCAAGAGCGCCGGCGGTATGGACGAGCCGCTGCTGCCGGAGTTCTCGGACGGCGGCGGGGCGTCGGTGTCCGGCGCGGTGCAGCGAGCATACATAGCAATCCTTCGTCGATAATTTCAGGTCGAATTGAACTAATAATTCTGGCAATCCGCAGGGGACGTGATGTCCGGGAGCGTCGGCGGAGGAGATGAGCACGCCGGCGTGCTGCAGGAGCTGTTCGGCGCGCGGTGGTGGACGGGGAGGCAGTTCGTGCTGCTCGTCACCGCCGTCTTCGTGCTGCTGCCGCTCGTGCTCCGCCGCCGTGTCGGTGAGTTCGCATTTCAGCTGCGCCGTTCATTCTGGTTGAGTATTTAATATCAGAGCAACAAATTTGGTTGAGATTGCGTGACAACCTGCAGACTGGTGAACTGTCCGATTCTGAACCATTCTGTTTTTTTGCATTACAAATTGATCTTGAACTGATGTTGTGATGAAGGAGTATAAGGCATGTGGACTTGGATCTGATCCCAAGTTTTAATTAGAGAGTCTGGTAGCTGGATGATGATGATCACTAAACGCTAGTGCCTTAGCTCTGACCTACAGGCTGTGACCTTTTCTTCTTTCTTTTTTGCGAGGATGTGGCAACCACAATATCAATTTGACTTAGTATTTGGCAGTGTTGGCTAGCTGGAGAGCGTGTAACCTGCATGCTTCACACTGCGGTTGAGGACCCACAATAGTATTACGGTGGAACGAATGTCTTTCCAAAAGAAGTAATTGTATAAACAGCTCGCTGCTATACTTAGTAGTACGTTAGTAGAATCCATGTTAATTAGTACCAACCCGTAGGCAGCACTTATGAGACGGAAAAGTTCAGCGTGTTGTATAAATTCAGCTCAAACATATATATTCGGAAGAAAGCTAGACGGTATGAACCATTCGTTTGCAGTCATTCTTGCATCAGGGCCATGTTTCTTTTCTGCCCGGAAAATTTTTTTCAAAGGAAATCTTGCATGCATGGAGTATTAAATGAAGTCTATTTGTAAAACCTTTTTATGAATGAGTGCAACTCTACGCGACGAATCTAATGAGACTAATTAATCCATGTTTTGCTACGGTAATGCTACAGTAACCATTCTCTAATCGTGCGGTTAAAGGCCTCATTGGATAAGTCTTGCGAAATAGTGCAATGTTGTGAAGGTAGTTTTGTAAACTGACTTTATTTAATACCCTTAATTATTGATCAAATGGGGTGGAAAAAAATTTCCACCGCAAAGAAACACGGCCCAGATGCCAGGAGATCGAGGCGTGCCAGTGTTGACCCAATGATTGTTTGCCCTCTCTAACGTTGCCAATGCGATTTTATCTTTGGCCCGGCTTAGGTTGCTGAGATTGTTGTCTACTCAGAAGGGAAGTTCTGCTTATTCTCTAGTACTTCTCTTCCTTGGTTTGAGCTTTGAGGAATGAAGATCAATTACTAGCCTAAACTCTGGATCACGTAAATACTCACAGCTTGCACGGCACTAAATTATTGCAATATGTTCCCGGACCATATCGATTCATCGCGTCCACTAAATTCTCTTAGAAAACCTGAGCCACAAGACACGACCAGCCAACCACAACCTGGGACCTAGATGACTCATCACTCATGTGTATAGGTGAGCTCTTATCTCCACGCTGCTCATCTGTCGTTTTCTTGCCACATTTTGACGCTCTCGAGCCGCCGAATCCCAAACATACACTAACGCACCAAACAGTCCCAGTGCTTCCCTCCTCTCCCTGTTCCCTCCCACTAAACCATGGCGGCGGCGTCCAAGAACCCGCCGTTCTCCGCCGGGGAGAGCGTTACAGCGGAGGAGGCCCCGCTTCTGCCGGAGCACGCCGGGCCGGCCGCCCAGGCCGGCCGCTCGTCGGCGTCGGTGCCGGGCGCGGTGTTCAACGTGTCGACGAGCGTGGTGGGCGCCGGGATCATGTCGATCCCGGCGGCCATGCGCGTGCTGGGCGTGGCGCCGGCGGCGGCGCTGATCGCGGGCGCCGCGGTCCTGGCCGACGCCGCCGTGGGCTTCATGCTCCGGTACACCCGCGGCGCGCCGTCGTACGCGGCGCTGATGGGCGACACGTTCGGCCGCGCCGGCGCCGCGCTGCTCAACGTGTTCGTCGCCGGCAACGCCATCGGCACCCTCACCGTGTACCTCATCGTCATCGCCGACGTGATGTCCGGCGCGGCGGGCGGCGGGGATGCGCAGCACGCCGGGGTGCTGCAGGAGTGGTTCGGGCGACACTGGTGGACCGGCCGGGAGGTGGTGCTGGTGGCGGCCGCGGCGATTCTCCTGCCCCTTAGTGCTCCGCAAGCGTGTCGGTACGTGAACCTATGCAGACCACTGCGCTGCTCGTGCTCCGGACAAAGCTGCGGTGTAGAATCACGCCATACTAGCTATCTTTTGGTGATGGAAAGGTCTGGCGCTAAAATCGCAGAGCACCAGTGAGTGGTGTGCGAGAAATGTAGAACGTGGGAGGCGATTCTCCTGCCTCTTGTGCTCCGCAAGCGTGTCGGTACGTGAGCCTATGCACTAGACCAGAGCAATGCGCTGCTCGTGCTCCAGACAAAGCTGCGGTGTCTGGACAAAGGATCACACCATGGTATCGTTTGGTGATGGAAAGGGTCTGGCGCTAAAATCGCAGAGCACCAAGTGGGTGCTCGTCTCGTCGTTTTCAGTTAGCCATTCGTCACGTCTCACGTGGTGTGCGTAAAATGTAGAACGTGGGACAACAGTGCTAGGACATGGACACATGGTCCGGCTGTGGGGGTTGGAAACTTGGCTGATTTCCAGTGTCCTGATCGACTTGTTAATTAGCGTGCTAAATTGAAAATAAATTCGTTTGAAGGGTGCGAACTGAATGATCGTCATCCAATAGTATGTTTCATATCATCTCATCGCCCGCATGGATGTTCACAAACTTTGCTCCAACATGCAGATTCGCTGAGGTTCACATCGGCCATCTCCATCTTGCTCGCGGTGGTGTTCATGCTCATCAGCCTGGGGATCGCGGTGTACGCGCTCTTCAAGGGCACCGCGACCATGCCGCGGATGCTCCCGGACTTCTCCAAGCTCTCCTCCCCGTTCGAGCTCTTCACCGCCGTCCCCGTCATCGTCGTCGCCTTCACCTTCCACTTCAACGGTATAACCAGTTTCCTTCTGCATGTTCACTCACGCACCGTGCATATGAATCACTCCTGTCTCTGACACCACGCACGTCGATCGCTTGCAACTGATGATGCAGTGCACCCGATACGGGCGGAGCTGAGCAAGACGTCGGACATGAAGGCGGCGGTGCGCGTCTCCCTGGTGCTCTGCGCCGCCATCTACGCCGCCGTGGGCTTCTTCGGCTTCCTCCTCTTCGGGGACGCCACCATGGCCGACGTGCTCGCCAACTTCGACCGCAGCTCCGGCGCCGGCGTCCCGCAGGCGCTCAACGACGCCGCGCGCCTCAGCTACGCGCTCCACCTCGTGCTCGTCTTCCCGCTCCTCCTCTTCTCGCTCCGGGTCAACGTCGACGAGCTCCTCTTCCCGGGCCGCCGCCCGCTCGCCGCGGACACCCGCCGGTTCGTGTCGCTCACCGCCGTGCTCATGGCGGTGCTCTACGCGCTGGCCATCGCCATCCCCAGCATCTGGACGCTCTTCGAGTACTCCGGGTCCACCTTCGCGGTCACCATCTCGTTGATCTTCCCTGGCGCCATTGTTCTTAGGCACGCCATTGCCCTCGTTATTTGCTTTCTGTTCTCAGGAACGTTCCAGAAATCCTGCATGACTACTTATGCTTGTCGATGGCTGAATGCTATACTCGATTGGAGAAGTTAGAATCTAACACACTGTTTTACTCCAGGGATGTGCATGGAATAGCAAAGCGGAAGGACAAGGCTTTGGCGGCGGCGATGATTGTTCTGGCTGTGGTCACGAGCAGCATCGCCATTGCGTCGAACATCATGAGCTCCATCAGCGACAAAGTCAGGGGAGCTAGCAGATGATAGTTCAGATGGATCGAAATGCCGCTATTGTTTGCCGGTCAACAGAGTGAATATCGCTGGGTGTGTGATTTTGTTAGGTTTTGTTCCAAGAGAGAACGAGACACCGCTAAGCTTCACGACGTGCAAAGCTTTAGCCCGTGTCCAGCACATGTTGTAGATGTAACGAAATACCTGCCGGCCATTGTTGTACACTTTGTACTCGTGAGTGGCGATACTGTATATAATAGTAATGAATAATATATTTTTACGGGTTATAAATCATTTAAAAGGATTAGGATTTCCCCATCAGTGATTCTTAGCCTGATGCCACTCATCGTGTCAATGACGATGAATCCATACAAGTGATTTCAGTAGCGTCAGTGGCATAATACATCAGAATTTATCCATGATAAGAACTAGCCACAAAGATCAAGCAGATGTAAACGAACAGATGTGCACATTCAGATTGCTAAACCCAAGCATAAGCACAATGCCGGACACTGTTGTTGGCTTGTTGCCATGTTTCAGACTCAAGTGGCAAACAAAAGGATAATGGCATATCAATACACACTTCATTTAAACATATAATTTGCACGGGTTGAACAAGTCAACACATGCTAAAAATGAACAAAATCGACAGGTTTCACGCACATGCAACCAGGAGCAGAATATCTGAACAATCAGTAACACATTCTTATTACAGTGACAGACTAGAGCTAGAGTTACTTAAAGCGCACAGCTGTTTGATCTTGTTGTTATTACCATGGTAGCTACAGCGAAAATGGAAAAAGATGAAAGGACACGATCTGATCTACAGCCTTCCTCAGTCCATCGAGGATTCCACCGTTCTGAACTGCAGATTTCCCATCATGCCCTTAGCTCAACATAGGAACCTGAAATCCCTGAGGTGCCAACAAGGGAGATCTGCAAGTAGCAACAATTATGATGAGTAAGGAGTCCTGAATATATGCAAATGCATTCACTAGCTTCCTGGAAAAAGCAGGCTCCATGTGCATCGAAATGAGAACATAATTCCATACATAATATTGTTGAGCAGAACATAAATTCATTGTCGTCAGAAGATAATTCGAAGGAAAACCAAAGACTAAACGAAAACGTATCCTTTCCCCATGAAGGATACACTATGATCATGTGCACAAGGTGTATGAAAAAACATAGCCATGTGATTCTGATAAAACTGCTTGCTAGCAAGTAATGTCACAAGTGAAGGAAGACAAACAACATTGGCCAGGAATGCATGGTCGTTTTGCTGGTTTAAGGTGAAACTTGGCGAAAAGGGAAATCATTTACCAATTTGACAATAATAAACCCTGGATGAATATAGCAAAGTCTAACTCACATATCACCAGTTCCAAAATGTCTTAGACACCAAGTTTCTCAAAATCCTACCAGCACAGAAGTTTAACATTAGCTGGTGCCTGCAGGTAACCCAGCAATTGTTTATTGTCACCCCTCGATACACAGACAGAAGGGGGGGGGGGGGG
>OAMR01000538.1:402382-438368 GCA_900205405.1 Echinochloa crus-galli
GCCGGGGCGAGGCGCAGGAGCCGGCGCGCGGCGGAGGAAGATCGGAGGGCGGCGGCGGCGGCCATCGCCGTGGTCGGGGAGATCGCCGCGAGTCGTAGGTTGAGGAACCTTTGTTGCAGGGAATTTCGTGGGGTCGATGTCGATGGACGGACGGGGTGGGTGTGTTTACTGCTGTCATTCTCGGGCCGGGCCTTAACTTTGCGAGCAAAGTTGTGTTGGGCTGGTTCAGTGTGGTTGGTGTGGTGTCCGGTTAGTTGGGCTGGACTATCATAGTTTTATAACTGGACTTTTATCATCCCTTGAGAAAACATCTATTAAGGGGGGGCTTCTTTGGATTTCACATGTGAAGTGCTCAATTGGGTGCCATTTTCTGGTACCACATGTTGGTCTGCACTCGGTGCATGAACGCTCACACCCAACTGTGATTAGTCGCTAACAGTGTAAAAGATAATGGATTGATCATCATAGTTCAATCTTGAAGGATATGCATTTATTTGACAAGGCTGAAATACTTGTAGCCATTCCAAGCTACCCCTATCTCACCTTTTACAGTAAAATAGAATTCATATCATGGTCCAGGGTCCCAGCATTAATTGCCAATTTTGGAAACAATGGGTTTTCACTTAGTACAGAAACGAATGGATAGTTGCAGTAAATACAGATTCTAGCTCTTAATAATTTTTCTTGAGATAAATAAAACACGAAAAGAGAAATCCAACAATATAAATCAGTCAAGCAATGGCCAAACTGAAATTTTGCTATGAATAAACACTGCATATGGAACAAATACTGAAAATAATCTTAAAGTAACTATGCCACAGAGTTATAGGCAGAGAAACTTTTGCATTTAGAATAAAAAAGTATCAGACAATAGATTTATACATCATAGGATAACACTGAAGTCAACGTATGTCTGTATCGTAGGGACAAGTACTATTCGATCCAAACATACCTTTCCCCACTCAGAACCGATGCCACTGCATCTCATTTTGAGGTGTATCATTTTCGTCCCCAACTCAGTCTCCACCTTCTTTCTTAGATAATTTTCCTCAGGGCCAAAGGACTCCAGATATGTCATGTAGCGATTATATGCAGCTTTGACAGCATCTTCGATATAACCAGGCAAGGGACCCACATTCTGCAAAAAGTTAGGATTGATCAGGGATTAAGAACAAAAGGAAAAAAAAACATGAGGACACAGAGAATTAGAGATAACAAATACTAACTTCACCAGTCAGACCACAAAGATCATCAAGAGCCATTCTTAGGGTAACTAAGGTTCCACTAAATTCTTCACACGCTTCAGCTGCACTTAATACATTTTTCAGAGCCTCTTGACCAGCCTTATCATCAGTAGCTTTAGATACTGCTTTCTCTGCTCCCTTTACAAGAGTATCTGGAAGTTCATTCCAACTAGTGGCCAACAAATCCTTAAATGCACATTCTATTTCTGGGTCAGATATTGCAGGCAGATGCTTTTCGTTTGAACTGAAGAAGCGCCTCAGGTTCCATGAGATAGGATTGTTCCCACCTGAGTTAATGACACGGGCAAGCTAATCAGAAATGGGAGGTTTGATGTGAAGCACAATAATAGCATAGCACCAAGATGAAAAAAAATAAGGAGCCATTAACTCTTCTAGCATCTATCCAAATATATATAAAAAACAAAAAAACAAATATTTCCCAACAACTAGAACAATCAGAAAACAAAATTAGTATGCTGTGATTTATGCAACCTAGCCATTTAAATGGTTGCAAAATCCAGCACATATTTGAGTCAAAGATGAGTATTAAGCAAAATAATTTTCTCAATAGTTACACATGTCAAAAATGTTACATCCTTATTTGCTTAATAGCATTATCATGAGCAAAATCCCTTACTCCAATAAGTTCCTTTGTTAAACTACAATACATAGGAAAGTGTGATGTAAAACATAGCAAGTTGTAGTACCTAACATTTACGAAAAAGGGACTATTAACAGAGCTATGATAGGGCTGCGAAGTGTTGGGTGCAACAAGCCAAAAACACAAGCATATCCCTACTAACATTTCTGTAACAGCCATCAGCATAGCACGGATCAACCCTAAACAACCATAATCTCATGACAGCCGTGACCCCATGCATGAAGAAAATAAACAGCAAATCATTGTTGCTAGTTTCCCAAAACCCGTATACTCAACAAAAGCTAGAGAACCTTTTGTTTAGTTGCTTCAGAAGCAAAAGCCTCACTGTCAAGTAACCAACGTTCTAGCTTTCAAGCAACATCACTCAAAATGCATGTGTTCTATAAATAAGAAAGTGCACCCATTCAATGGTTTGATTAGACATCAGCCAGAAAGAAACACTCCAGGACCACATATTTCACATCTGAGCTGGTGTTCGGGCAACTCCCAATCTTCATGCCAGTAATCCGAGACAGAGTATGCCGGCTCCGGCAAACCACAAACTCCCGCAGAATAAAACCCTTGCCTACGGATTAATAGTTTCTGGCCCTGCAATAAAATTTCCCCACTGGCATCAATCCAGACTTTTAATCTACCTGGTAACTAGGGCAACCTTATCTAGGAACATCCTAACAAGGAAGCGACCCGGAAGCACCCAAACAGGAGATCAGCCTGATCCGGGCACCAACATATGGTACTATCAAGTAATCAGTCAGAGATACGGGGACGATGAGCACCTGAGAGCGCGGCGATCGGGCGCGAGAGCGGCGCCACACCGGCGGCGGGGCGGGAGGCAGCGGAGAGCGCCGACGAGACGGCCGGGGCGAGGCGCAGGAGCCGGCGCGCGGCGGAGGAAGATCGGAGGGCGGCGGCGGCGGCCATCGCCGTGGTCGGGGAGATCGCCGCGAGTCGTAGGTTGAGGAACCTTTGTTGCAGGGAATTTCGTGGGGTCGATGTCGATGGACGGACGGGGTGGGTGTGTTTACTGCTGTCATTCTCGGGCTGGGCCGTTAACTTTGTGAGCAAAGTTGTGTTGGGCTGGTTCAGTGTGGTTGGTGTGGTGTCCGGTTAGTTGGGCTGGACTATCATAGTTTTATAACTGGACTTTTATCATCCCTTGAGAAAACATCTATTAATTAGTATCTGAAAAAGGATTTAATCTAAAAAATAGTATTCCTTAACTTATTCATTGTAATTTGATATATTATCATGATTATAATGTGTTCCGTATTCGAGAGTCATGAAATTCTCTAGCAAAATCTTCAGTGTACTGCTTACTCAAACGGTCTTGATTGGGGTGTACTTGTGATTAAAAGTTGCTTTCCTCATGTCAACGTTTTTTCCATGTCTTTGGAAGCATCAGAATCAGATAGTCAAAATCATGGGCAGACGGCCGTTCGTTCCTGCCCCTGTAGTGCGACCCATTTTCGCTTCGCATTTAGTCGTGATACCAAGTACTACCAACCAACCAATCGCAATGTCACATGAATAATTTTGTTCATTAGCAGGAACCTTTCCTTGCTGCCGGTTGCAGGGAGTGGTTAGCTGTTCCATCCTTGCATTAGATGACTATACTAACACGCTGTCAACTATGATTTTTAGTTTGCCGATCCTGTCATCCATGGATAACAATCAACAATACATGATTTTAGTAGCACGAGAATGGTTCCAAAATGAAACGTCCAATTGAGTCACTACAAACAAGAGCCGCCGCACCGGCTTAAGGTTTTTGGAATGACGAAATGGGAGCTACACAGATGAGAATGACCATAGAAAATTAAAGAATGCCGCATCACAATATTTATGATGTATGGATAATTCGTCAAATTCCCTACGGAACCAGTAAATAAATTATTAAAAAAAATCTCGAATACCTATGCTGATGAGGCCTCTATGTTTTCGTCACTTGGACATGAACGGTAATTACCACGAAGTCCACCTTAAAATGCACATAAATATTTCGAAATGCACTTAGTTTGACCAACTAGCAGCGCTGGACTTTCAAAAAAAAAAAAACTAGCAGCGCTGGCTCCCGGGCTCAGGGCCCACCTGTCATTAGTCGGACAGGTCACGAGAGCTCGACAGATAAGCATTCTTTCTCTGAGCTTCCTCCCAGTTCTTAACCGGACGAGGCTGCTTCCGCGGCTTTGCCAAACTGCCCCTGATTTTTCGCAAACCCTCTTTGCTAATAACGGCGCCGGTGGGCGGAGCCGGTAATTACCGCCCGCCTTTCTCCTCGAGTACGCGACGCGCTGCCTCCCACTCCTCGTCGTGGCTGCCTGTGTGGGGAATTTTGGTGCGGTGTGGAGAGGTCGTGGCCTTCGATAATTATAAGTTTCAGTGGATGTGGTAGGCGCAGTCGCCGTTGTGTTTTGGCGAAAATTTGCTACTACCTAGTGGGTATCTTATCTCAAGCAGAACAAAATATGATCTATTGGCCCGCCAGAATCGAATGTTTTGTAGGGTGAATATGCTGCTCCCTTCACATCCTCTTTCTGATATGCGATGGCCCTTTCAATACCGAACTTTACCTTCATAGCTACATGGGATAGTGGGATGATTTGTGGATGTTGCAAGGGAGAAGGCAATCAAATTGGGAAAATTCGTAAAGGGTCATAACTAGGAGTCCAGGATAAGAAAATAGTTATTTTTCTCAAATGCTTCCGGTAAGTGGCGCCCGTGTTGGAGATGTGAAACATCCTGTTTGTTGTATTGGAAATCCATGGGGGCCTCAGGGGAATGAATCATGCTCTGACACAGTCTAACTCTACATCATGATGATTATTCATGATAAGGACAAACTGTGGCCCCATGCTGTTGACATGCAGACACAACCAGCTTGATATTGCAGGTTTGTTTGTAACTGTATGGCTCATAGATTTTGGTCTTGTACTTAGCATTCCATTCAACCTTTACTGCTTGGAAGATTCTGGATTATGTTTTTAAAAATATATTTGTTTGTTTTACGTCACTGATATGTGGATGGTGTGGTTCTGCTTACACTATCATGATTGAAAAAACTTAGATTTATTGGGCCAGGTAACTATCGGCTTATCGTACTTACTTTTTAATATATGAATGAATCAGGCAAACAAAAGATGTGGTGAAGGCAGTGAAAAAGAGATTGCAGAACAAGGACCCAAAGGTTCAATTCTTTGCTTTGACGGTATGTACTTTCGCTGTGGCATGACTAAACATGTGAAAATCTTTTTTTTTTCATACCTGACTATGCTATAAGCACCCGAGCTTTTATTTCACTTTGTTTTATTCATATCAGTTGCAAACTGGTGCAGCTTTTGGAGACAATGATGAAGAACTGTGGTGAATATGTTCAGTTTGAAGTTGCTGAACAGCATGTTCTGCAAGAAATGGTTAAAATTATTCAGAAGAAGGTACAATATAATACTTTACTTTTGTCTTTCCTATATCTTTCTCATGTAGTACAATTTTTAACCAGATTCTTTGTAGCCTTAGTATTTTCAGTGGTAATGTATGCGTCAAAGTAGTTCCGTGGATAATTGAAGAGCACACTGATCCCTATAAATATTCTGGTCTGAAAACTTTAGTCTCATGGGTGAAAGCATTGATAAAGTGGTCTTAGAATGCAAATAGATGATCGTTTGTATCACTTTTGAACTGTTGTGTCAGATCCTCCTCTCCCAAAAAATGTCTATCATCTCTGTAGTGGTGTTGTTGTCGTATGTGTGCACGTTCCTGCTAATTACAACACCGATGAATCATTGTAGTATCAGAGTATTAAACTGGTGTGCAGAGGTTTTCATGTTCAGATGCTCATAATTCCATATTCTGCAGTTACCACAACACACTTTTTCCTTTGTAAGTGCTTGTGTTTTGAAAGTCCTTTGCCATGATAAACCATAAATGTACCCCAACTTCAGTTTTACAACTATTGTTTTAGTTGAGTCGAACGATTGTTACAGCAGCTTCTCTCTAATTACCGTGGCATCAATGGCTGACCTATGTTCCTTTGGATCATTGGCATGCCATAGTTTTTGGTTCTAGAAAGACCCATTTTAATTTATATGTGATCCATTCCTGTGTTGTTTTTCCATGTTTCTTTGATCTTTGGCATGCCATATTTTTTGGTTCTAGAAAGATCCATTTTAATTTATATGTGATCCATTCCTATGTTGTTTTTCCACTACCTCTAAGAACTTGACATATTTATGATTGGATTATAAGCAATCTCTCTTTTGGAATGTGCTTTCAGAATGATATGCAAGTAAGGGATAAAATATTGTTACTTTTAGACTCCTGGCAAGAGGCATTTGGTGGACCTGGAAGTAAATACCCACAATATCATTGGGCATATCTTGAAGTAAAGGTATGCAATTGATTTTTGTTTGTTCCCTAGGATTGGGAATATCTTTTATATTATGTGTTGTCACCAATGTATTGTTTCCACTGTGCATGGACAACATGGTTTCAGAACCATGTCCTGCGTTCAACATGTATCAATAATGTGGTTAAGCCAAAGCACCCTCCTTTCCTGCAAACTTGAATTTAGTCTATTCCAAAGCATGCCATTTGAAAATAAAAATGTTGACAAGTTTCTTATTGCAATATTTCAAAACAACTGGAAACTTGAGTAGCATCTTCCCAAGTACAGAGTATTGAGTAGCAGTTTTTCCCCCCAAATTCTGTTTTTCGAAGTGACACAGTTCCATTTCTGTCTATCTGTTTTTTTCTAAATATAATCCTTTAGGTTGCAACCATCTTTGCTAACCGTCATATTTTGTTACAGACAACAGGTGTGGCATTCCCGAAACGTCCTATAGATGCCCCACCAATATTTACTCCCCCTGCTACACATAATTCTCTGACCTATGGTTCACCCAGATATGCTGCTGGAAGTTTGAGTGACAGAATGTCCTCAGATGTTGAGACTCTGAGGTTCTGCCCCTTTCCTTAGCGTATTGGACTCCTTTGGCATTTTCTCACCCAGTTAATCTGCCTCATGATTTCAACAGTAGTAACTTTTTTTCGTTACAGTTTAGGAGATTTGAATAATATTCGAAATGTGACAGACCTACTGAAAGATATGGTGCATGCTTTAAACCCATCTGATCGTACGGTATGAAACAATACTCTTCTCTAAAAGTTGCCTCTTTTGACCATGCGTTATTACTCGCAGCATGTTTTCTATAATCGATGTTGGTGACAGACATCTTAAATTTACTTTTTACCCAGGCTGTTAACGACGAAATCATCACAGATCTTGTGACCCAGTGTCGTTCACATCAACAAAAGCTTTTGCAGTTTGTCAGTTCAACAGGGTAAATATCTTGTTATGTAAACTTTGCCACTCCTTTCTCTTTGATCTACAATAGTCTTGCACGGTTAACTCTGTTCTTTCATGTCCTTTGTACTTATTGCAGTCATGCATTGCTGTTTTTGCTGTATAGCACGCATGTGACTTTTGAGATCTTCATTATTCTCTAGGAACGAGCAGTTACTAAAGCAAGGACTGGAGATAAATGATCTCCTACAAAGTGTACTTTCAAAGTATGATGCCATTCTCTCTGGTCCTCCTTTGGCGGTTGAAGCACCTGTGAGAGAGACAATTGAGGCTCCCAAGGAGGCTCCTGCAGTAAAGCCATCTGCACCCCCTGAACATAATGACATTGCTGATGAAGAGGAAGATGAGTTTGCCAAGCTAGCTCAAAGGTACTTGAATATCCTGTAGAATGCCAACTTTACTTTCCTGCTCAGTATGTTATTAACACTTTATGCATCTGCAGGAAAAACAAATCTGTAGTAAGTAGCGATGATGCATCATCAAGCACCGGGGATCTTGCCCTTGTACCCATTGATCCAGTGGGTCCAGAGTCGCCATCTTCTGCTGCAAGCAACGCATTGGTTCCTCTTGACCCAGCTCCCAGCAGTAGCACTGAATCAAAAGAGCTGGATATGATCAACCTCCTAAGCCTCACCTTGTGCAGCCCTGCTCCTGAAACTTCAACAGATTCTCCAACACAGCCTCAAAATGGGTCTCAGCAACCTAACATTACACATAATCAAAATGGGCCCCAACAACCTACAGTTACAGATGGGCAACAATATCCTTCTGGTGTGCCACAATACCCTTGGAACTACCAGCCTCACACAACAAACCAGGGATATGCTCAACAGAACAGCAACTACATTGCACCTTGGGCCCAAACTGGAGCATATCCACCTCAGCCTCCGGCATATGCATCTGGATATGGCTACCCCGCACCACCATGGGCTGCGCCTACACCTCCAGCTGTTGATTCTAATCCTTTCCTTTCAGCTAATTACCAAGATCCAGGCCCTGCTGCCGCTCCTGTTGCTCAGGCAGCCACCTATGCATCTGGACCAGCTTCATACGCCCCTTCTTCAATCTCCTATTCACCATTTACTGCCCCCCAGTCAATCCAGCATAACAGTTCCTTGGGTTCTCCACCAAGCAATGGACTGTCTGCGACTCAAGCTCAAATGAACGTGAATCAACAACCAAAAGATTCTTCAGCAGCATCTAGCAGACCATACTACATACCTGATAATCTTTTCAGCGATTTGATCGATGCGAAGAGTTTCGGTGGTGGAAATAAGATTGGTGGGCCCACTACCATGGGTAGCTCAAATGGTGGTCAACCTATGATTGGTGGAAAGAAATAGCCAAATAGGGTTGTTTGTCTATACGGCTGGTGGTGATCGGTAGCTGCTGCTTATTATTTATTGTTACTTGGTTCGATGTACATTTGCTGTATATCACCGTTGCCTCGCTTGACACGTTTGGTTGCATTGGTTGGTTGATTCGTGGGTGCTACTGTTAAGTTAAACAGAGATGTAGACGATTGCTGATGTACATAAATGATTAATAGCATTTCTCCATTGCGGTGGACGGTCGTGACGAAATCTGTTGGTATCTGAATCCTTCATATACCCTGTGTTGATGTTGCATGTACAAGCAAATATATAATCTTGTTTGTGAGTTGATCTCAGACTGACTGGTGAAAGTAGTAAAGTGAACGCAAAAGAGCACGACTCCGATTCTGCATCCTGATGGATTCTGGGTCATGGCTGCTCAATGGGCCAAAACAAGGTCATTCTTTCAGAATCTTTGCTCGATCTAGCCCATGATGTTCTACACCTGTATTTCCTAATACGACGAAAACATTTTGTACTTTTTGCTGTATATCACCGTTGCCTCGCTTGACACGTTTGGTTGCATTGGTTGGTTGATTCGTGGGTCCTACTGTTAAGTTAAACAGAGATGTAGACGATTGCTGATGTACATAAATGATTAATAGCATTTCTCCATTGCGGTGGACGGTCGTGACGAAATCTGTTGGTATCTGAATCTTTCATATATCCTGTGTTGATGTTGCCTGTATAAGCAGATATATAATCTTGTTTGTGAGTTGATCTCAGACGGACCTGTGAAAGTAGTGAAGTGAACGCAAAAGAGCACGACTCAGATTCTGCATCCTGATGGATTCTGGGCCATGGCTGCTCAATGGGCCAAAACAAGGTCATTCTTTCAGAATCTTTGCTCGACCTAGCCCATGATGTTCTACACCTGGATTTCCTAATACGACGAAACATTTTGTACTTGCCGCAGCGCCAAATTGGCGGGTGCCTTCAGGCCACGAGCAAAGAGGAATCTGAATCAAATTAACTACTTCATTAGGAAAAGATGTGTATTTTTTTTGTTAGGTCCAATATGCAAGTAATTTACACTTTTTTTTAAGGAGAAGCAAGTAATTACACATTGTTAAATGAAGGTACAGCTTCCTCCCCATCCATGAGCAACTGGAAATCTAAGCATATCTTCCATGGTTGTCACGCAGCCATGCTATAATTACGTCTACATGTATCCTTTTAGCGCAGAATTTATAGTTGTCCATATATACATTTTCTTTATGGTCCTCCTCATTTCCCTTTTTGTCTCCATAGCCGCGCACGCAAAGAGCACAATGCACAAACAGCAGTTGGCACGATCGTGTTCTTCCGTTTCTTTCAAAACCCTCACGTCGGCATGCTGTACCAACAGAGGCCGACAGTTGGAAGCAGATATCTCCCAGCATCAATTATCCGCGTTAATTCATTTTGAGAGAATGAGAACCAAGTTTCATTCGAATTCTCAACAGAGTCTTGAGCCCTACAGAAAATTATATCCGTTTTTCTCAATTATCTCAGCATCAGCAATGCCACTCTAGATATTATGATACTGACGAATGAAAAATCCGTTCTAGATTTCCTATTCCATCATATTCGCAACGAAGTTACAGGCACGAGCCAAACGACGAAACAATTTCTTCAAAGCAGTTCAGTGTTCTTGTTTTCAAGGCTACCGTTAGTTCTCCTCCTCCCGGCAAAATTGCCATTTCTGAACGCCAATCCTGCCACGGGATTTACTCTTGCCAACCATAGCCGCCGTCTGGCATCTCTGGACAGTTCAATCCTCGGAAATTCAAATCATAATGTAAACACAAACGCACGCGAGAAGAATAAATCATATCCAGCTGAAATCGAAATCATCGATCGATTTCATTTCACTGCCCCCATACGAAAGAATTCTCCCAAGTCCCAAGTCTCAACGCCGTGCTCATGGCCATGGCCATCAGTAACCGCGTCCACGCGTTGCTTCTGCTGCTCCCCGCCGTGGCCGTGCTCCTCCTCGAAGAAGCCGCCCACTCGTCGGCAGACGAATTCCCTCTCGGCGGCCAGGCCACCGTGCGGCTGCCTCCGGCGGCGCCGTACCAGCCGCGCTTCGCGGCGATGGCGGTGGTGCTCGATGCCCCGCAGGGCAAGCGGCCGCCTGGCCTCGTCGCGGCGGTGAGCGCGGAGGCCCGCGCGGGCGCGTACGCGTGCTCGCTGGTGCTCCTCCTCGGCGGCGTCAAGGTCTGGGCCTCCGACCATCTCGACAAGTTCGTGGCGCGCGCCATGTGCCGGCTCGAGCTCGCGGAGGACGGCCAGCTGCGGCTGACGGACGGCGCCGGGAATATCGGGTGGGTGTCCGGCACGGCGGGGCAAGGCGTCGAGGTGATGCACCGTCGTCTTCTTTATCTGCTCTTTCTCAATTGTTGTTTGTTTGCTCCGTTCGTGCATGATCTAGCCGTTGTTCTGCGTTTGCTACCAGGAAATGTTCGTAGATTTTGATTGGTAGGCATTGGGTAGGCGATGGAACAGTGCTAGAATTGGCTGTGCACGAATGCATCGGTAGACGAAGGACCATCAGCTATCTGGGTTTGGCGTCTACACGATCCATGGTTTTTTGCTGAGAGATTTGCCATTTAGACTGTACGCGGTGCTCCTAAACCACCGCTGAATAGCAAACAGCACAACACTTCAGCAATACGAGCTGGGAATTGACAAAGCAACGCGAACAATTAATCTGCTACCGGATCTACTATAAAAATATAATTCATGGGCTCTATTGAGTTGGGCAAAAAAACCATGGAGTATGATGTCTCTCTATGGCACGAAATGCATAGACATGGGTTAAAAGGGTTGAGGAAGTGTTTCGTAAAAGCGCGGGAAGATGTCAGTTGAGTATTTTAAAAGCCGTTAGAATGGTGGAATTAATATTTGCTTTTAATAATAGATACTATAAAACATGAAAGTATGTTTTATGGGGCCGAACGGCCTATATAAACATAAACTTAAGAGATGCCTACGGCACGTGTGATTCAGTAAAACATAGAAAATACTAATAACGTCTGTTATAAAAGACCATTGGACTTGAGCTAAAAAACATCTGAGCTGTCCACTTAGAATATAAATGCTCATTTCAATGTGCAGTTTTCAATATCTGGAAAAATAAATAATTTATAATAATTTGATGTCCCTTTCGCTATGTCTTATAATGAAATTAATTATATAATATTTTAACGGTTTCTAAGGGGTATAATTTGTTATGCGGTCAAAGCCACTCTCCTCTAACTCTTTCTGAAGCTATAAGGATTTGATTCTTGAGATACCACCCAAAAGTAGAACCACATTTCAGAATACAAACCCTCCAAGTGTAAGAATTGCAAAAGAAAAATACTAGCACGTATTGTTCATAGTATTTCTTCCTCGCAAAATTGTGGGAGTGTTTGGTTCTCAGCTATAATCTACCATGCATATAGTTATGGTGCCGCCACAAAACATAGTCACTGCTTGGTTGGTGAGTAACTTTTGGCACGCCACGCGGTTTTCAGTTGATTTGTTGCACATTCCTTGCCACGGCCCGTGGCTAGCTACCAAATAACCCCTGCATCACCACAAAACAATGTAGACCGCTAAAGCCGAAACCCACTCCTACCAGAAGTGCATATACCTTTTATAATGGTTGAACTTTATTTTAAAACATAATATTAACCGATAAAAATTCATATCCCGCTATTCTTTGTTTCTTTTTATGAGATTGCTCGAACTTTAAATTTATGTTCTTGAAATAATGTCAATATTCTATAAGGGAAGCTCGAGCGTGTGTGCTAAGAAGGTGCTAGGGTGAGAGAGAAGAAGAGAGAGGTGCAATACATTGGACAACACGTGCTAGATTAGCACTTCTTCCATCTTTGCACCCGTTGCTTGTTTGGCACCCGGTGTAAAAAAAATAAATAAGCAATATTTTTATGCACTCATTCTCTCCACACCATTATGGTGCATCTGTTGGAAAAGTTAGAGAGATGTTGATTTTTTTAATTACGTGTGGCCGTGTGGAGCTCGGTTTTGGAACAGAGTTGCAAGTTTATATATTGGAGCTTTTTTAACCACTAGAGCCCCCTTGTGATTGTGTCATAGTTTGCACCTTGCTAAGGCTGTCCTAAATTTATGTTCATAGTTGGAGCACAATGGGAAGTGTGTTTAGGTCACTAGATTTCACATACTAAGCCCTAACTAAAAAAATCTCTATATTTGTGCCTTCATGTATTTTGGTGTCTAGAACATAGGCCCTAACCCAAAAATCTCCGCCACACGGCCACAAGTAAAACCACACATGGAGGTCTCAAAATGGGATAAACGTTTTCATGGCCCTAACCCTTGCTTGTATGTGTAGAAAAAATTAGTACTATTCATGAAAGTGGGATAAACACAACTAAGCACATGCATTACTAATGAAACTTGCAGGCTCTCCACTTGGATGTTAAGACTGGCAACCTCGTCCTCGTCGACGCCCAGAACCGCACAAAATGGCAAAGTTCGGACGATCCAACGGACAAATTCCTACGCGGCCAGCATCGCAGGCTGCCCGCGTACTTCGTCGCGTCCACGACTAACGTGACGTCCTCTCCATTCTACTCCTTCGAGCTCGACGGCGACAAGATCGCCGCCTACATCCACGCCGGCGACACCAGCTACTCCTACTGGGAGCTCTCCCCTCCAGCAAACCGGACGCTGACGTCGGCAAGGCTGGACGCGTCGGGGCTCAAGATGCTTGACGCGCAGGGAATGGTGGCGGCGCAGATCTCGCCGCCGGTTAAGAACCCGCCTCTCAGCTTCTTGGCCCTCGGCGGCGACGGCAACCTGGAGATGTACTACTACGACGCCCGGCACCAGAGGTTCAGGGTCTCGTACAAGGCGCTCGGGCTCTGCGAGCTCCCGCTCTCCTGCGGCGTCGGCGAGGTGTGCTCGGCCGCCGGGAAATGCAAGGGCTTCTCCGCGTACGCCGACGAGCCGGCGCGCGCCGGCGACGACGCCAGCAGCAACAACCCCTGCTACGGGGCCGGCGGCGAGGCGTGTATGGTACACTTGAGGGGCGTCACCACGGTGCTCCGGACGGCGTCGCCGCCGCTGGCCGGCGTGACGCTGCGGCAGTGCGTGGCACAGTGCGCGCAAAACAGCCCTGACAGTAATAATGTGGCTGAACACAACTGATGAGACTCGAAGTTGGGTGATTAATAAGGAATGCATACTTCAGATGTCAACTAATAGTGCAATTTTGAAATTTCATTCTCTCTTTTATCTATTTATTTTAAACTACTACTCTCTCCGTCCCACAATATATGAGGCGCGCAATTCAATATTCAAACTTTAAAAGTTTTGACCTTTATTAGTTAATCTTTCATAATAAAAGCTTTATCTAACAAAAATAATATCATTATATTTATATTTAAAAGTATTTTATAACTATGATTTTGTTGCTATAAATCTTAGTTGTAGTCCAATTAAATCTTGATTTCTTGTCCATCTTAACATAGGGAATATTGAATCATGTAACATCTCCTGACGTTTTAGTTAAGATTTCAAATCAAAACGCATAAAGTGCGATAACATAAATATAAACAAAAAATTGGTATCAATATCATTTATTCCATATCAAATCGACCAAGTGACCATCAATAGGTAACATCCAATGTGAAAGAAAAAGAAATAGGTTGGCAAAAAAATGTGACATTACACAATAGCACCCACATGTACATGTAATATGTGGGTGAAACACACAATGTCAGCAATTAGGATTCATTTATGTGACTTATCTGGTGGCAACACCACAACAATTCACCATTTTCTGCTGATCTTGACGGCACATATTATGAATTCAGACTCTCCACATATTACATGTACATAAGGCTAGAGTCTTTGCCGATCGCGACACTCGGCAAAGGCTAGAGTCTTTGCCGATCGCGACACTCGGCAAAGGCTAGAGTCTTTGCCGAGCGCGACACTCGGCAAAGGCTAGAGTCTTTGCCGATCGCGACACTCGGCAAAGGCTAGAGTCTTTGCCGATCGCGACACTCGGCAAAGGCTAGAGTCTTTGCCGATCGCGACACTCGGCAAAGGCTAGAGTCTTTGCCGATCGCGACACTCGGCAAAGGCTAGAGTCTTTGCCGATCGCGACACTCGGCAAAGGCTAGAGTCTTTGCCGATCGCGACACTCGGCAAAGGCTAGAGTCTTTGCCGATCGCGACACTCGGCAAAGGCTAGAGTCTTTGCCGATCGCGACACTCGGCAAAGGCTAGAGTCTTTGCCGAGCGCGACACTCGGCAAAGGCTAGAGTCTTTGCCGATCGCGACACTCGGCAAAGGCTAGAGTCTTTGCCGATCGCGACACTCGGCAAAGGCTAGAGTCTTTGCCGATCGCGACACTCGGCAAAGGCTAGAGTCTTTGCCGATCGCGACACTCGGCAAAGGCTAGAGTCTTTGCCGATCGCGACACTCGGCAAAGGCTAGAGTCTTTGCCGATCGCGACACTCGGCAAAGGCTAGAGTCTTTGCCGATCGCGACACTCGGCAAAGGCTAGAGTCTTTGCCGATCGCGACACTCGGCAAAGGCTAGAGTCTTTGCCGAGCGCGACACTCGGCAAAGGCTAGAGTCTTTGCCGATCGCGACACTCGGCAAAGGCTAGAGTCTTTGCCGATCGCGACACTCGGCAAAGGCTAGAGTCTTTGCCGATCGCGACACTCGGCAAAGGCTAGAGTCTTTGCCGATCGCGACACTCGGCAAAGGCTAGAGTCTTTGCCGATCGCGACACTCGGCAAAGGCTAGAGTCTTTGCCGATCGCGACACTCGGCAAAGGCTAGAGTCTTTGCCGATCGCGACACTCGGCAAAGGCTAGAGTCTTTGCCGATCGCGACACTCGGCAAAGGCTAGAGTCTTTGCCGAGCGCGACACTCGGCAAAGGCTAGAGTCTTTGCCGATCGCGACACTCGGCAAAGGCTAGAGTCTTTGCCGATCGCGACACTCGGCAAAGGCTAGAGTCTTTGCCGATCGCGACACTCGGCAAAGGCTAGAGTCTTTGCCGATCGCGACACTCGGCAAAGGCTAGAGTCTTTGCCGATCGCGACACTCGGCAAAGGCTAGAGTCTTTGCCGATCGCGACACTCGGCAAAGGCTAGAGTCTTTGCCGATCGCGACACTCGGCAAAGGCTAGAGTCTTTGCCGATCGCGACACTCGGCAAAGGCTAGAGTCTTTGCCGAGCGCGACACTCGGCAAAGGCTAGAGTCTTTGCCGATCGCGACACTCGGCAAAGGCTAGAGTCTTTGCCGATCGCGACACTCGGCAAAGGCTAGAGTCTTTGCCGATCGCGACACTCGGCAAAGGCTAGAGTCTTTGCCGATCGCGACACTCGGCAAAGGCTAGAGTCTTTGCCGATCGCGACACTCGGCAAAGGCTAGAGTCTTTGCCGATCGCGACACTCGGCAAAGGCTAGAGTCTTTGCCGATCGCGACACTCGGCAAAGGCTAGAGTCTTTGCCGATCGCGACACTCGGCAAAGGCTAGAGTCTTTGCCGAGCGCGACACTCGGCAAAGGCTAGAGTCTTTGCCGATCGCGACACTCGGCAAAGGCTAGAGTCTTTGCCGATCGCGACACTCGGCAAAGGCTAGAGTCTTTGCCGATCGCGACACTCGGCAAAGGCTAGAGTCTTTGCCGATCGCGACACTCGGCAAAGGCTAGAGTCTTTGCCGATCGCGACACTCGGCAAAGGCTAGAGTCTTTGCCGATCGCGACACTCGGCAAAGGCTAGAGTCTTTGCCGATCGCGACACTCGGCAAAGGCTAGAGTCTTTGCCGATCGCGACACTCGGCAAAGGCTAGAGTCTTTGCCGAGCGCGACACTCGGCAAAGGCTAGAGTCTTTGCCGATCGCGACACTCGGCAAAGGCTAGAGTCTTTGCCGATCGCGACACTCGGCAAAGGCTAGAGTCTTTGCCGATCGCGACACTCGGCAAAGGCTAGAGTCTTTGCCGATCGCGACACTCGGCAAAGGCTAGAGTCTTTGCCGATCGCGACACTCGGCAAAGGCTAGAGTCTTTGCCGATCGCGACACTCGGCAAAGGCTAGAGTCTTTGCCGATCGCGACACTCGGCAAAGGCTAGAGTCTTTGCCGATCGCGACACTCGGCAAAGGCTAGAGTCTTTGCCGAGCGCGACACTCGGCAAAGGCTAGAGTCTTTGCCGATCGCGACACTCGGCAAAGGCTAGAGTCTTTGCCGATCGCGACACTCGGCAAAGGCTAGAGTCTTTGCCGATCGCGACACTCGGCAAAGGCTAGAGTCTTTGCCGATCGCGACACTCGGCAAAGGCTAGAGTCTTTGCCGATCGCGACACTCGGCAAAGGCTAGAGTCTTTGCCGATCGCGACACTCGGCAAAGGCTAGAGTCTTTGCCGATCGCGACACTCGGCAAAGGCTAGAGTCTTTGCCGATCGCGACACTCGGCAAAGGCTAGAGTCTTTGCCGAGCGCGACACTCGGCAAAGGCTAGAGTCTTTGCCGATCGCGACACTCGGCAAAGGCTAGAGTCTTTGCCGATCGCGACACTCGGCAAAGGCTAGAGTCTTTGCCGATCGCGACACTCGGCAAAGGCTAGAGTCTTTGCCGATCGCGACACTCGGCAAAGGCTAGAGTCTTTGCCGATCGCGACACTCGGCAAAGGCTAGAGTCTTTGCCGATCGCGACACTCGGCAAAGGCTAGAGTCTTTGCCGATCGCGACACTCGGCAAAGGCTAGAGTCTTTGCCGATCGCGACACTCGGCAAAGGCTAGAGTCTTTGCCGAGCGCGACACTCGGCAAAGGCTAGAGTCTTTGCCGATCGCGACACTCGGCAAAGGCTAGAGTCTTTGCCGATCGCGACACTCGGCAAAGGCTAGAGTCTTTGCCGATCGCGACACTCGGCAAAGGCTAGAGTCTTTGCCGATCGCGACACTCGGCAAAGGCTAGAGTCTTTGCCGATCGCGACACTCGGCAAAGGCTAGAGTCTTTGCCGATCGCGACACTCGGCAAAGGCTAGAGTCTTTGCCGATCGCGACACTCGGCAAAGGCTAGAGTCTTTGCCGATCGCGACACTCGGCAAAGGCTAGAGTCTTTGCCGAGCGCGACACTCGGCAAAGGCTAGAGTCTTTGCCGATCGCGACACTCGGCAAAGGCTAGAGTCTTTGCCGATCGCGACACTCGGCAAAGGCTAGAGTCTTTGCCGATCGCGACACTCGGCAAAGGCTAGAGTCTTTGCCGATCGCGACACTCGGCAAAGGCTAGAGTCTTTGCCGATCGCGACACTCGGCAAAGGCTAGAGTCTTTGCCGATCGCGACACTCGGCAAAGGCTAGAGTCTTTGCCGATCGCGACACTCGGCAAAGGCTAGAGTCTTTGCCGATCGCGACACTCGGCAAAGGCTAGAGTCTTTGCCGAGCGCGACACTCGGCAAAGGCTAGAGTCTTTGCCGATCGCGACACTCGGCAAAGGCTAGAGTCTTTGCCGATCGCGACACTCGGCAAAGGCTAGAGTCTTTGCCGATCGCGACACTCGGCAAAGGCTAGAGTCTTTGCCGATCGCGACACTCGGCAAAGGCTAGAGTCTTTGCCGATCGCGACACTCGGCAAAGGCTAGAGTCTTTGCCGATCGCGACACTCGGCAAAGGCTAGAGTCTTTGCCGATCGCGACACTCGGCAAAGGCTAGAGTCTTTGCCGATCGCGACACTCGGCAAAGGCTAGAGTCTTTGCCGAGCGCGACACTCGGCAAAGGCTAGAGTCTTTGCCGATCGCGACACTCGGCAAAGGCTAGAGTCTTTGCCGATCGCGACACTCGGCAAAGGCTAGAGTCTTTGCCGATCGCGACACTCGGCAAAGGCTAGAGTCTTTGCCGATCGCGACACTCGGCAAAGGCTAGAGTCTTTGCCGATCGCGACACTCGGCAAAGGCTAGAGTCTTTGCCGATCGCGACACTCGGCAAAGGCTAGAGTCTTTGCCGATCGCGACACTCGGCAAAGGCTAGAGTCTTTGCCGATCGCGACACTCGGCAAAGGCTAGAGTCTTTGCCGAGCGCGACACTCGGCAAAGGCTAGAGTCTTTGCCGATCGCGACACTCGGCAAAGGCTAGAGTCTTTGCCGATCGCGACACTCGGCAAAGGCTAGAGTCTTTGCCGATCGCGACACTCGGCAAAGGCTAGAGTCTTTGCCGATCGCGACACTCGGCAAAGGCTAGAGTCTTTGCCGATCGCGACACTCGGCAAAGGCTAGAGTCTTTGCCGATCGCGACACTCGGCAAAGGCTAGAGTCTTTGCCGATCGCGACACTCGGCAAAGGCTAGAGTCTTTGCCGATCGCGACACTCGGCAAAGGCTAGAGTCTTTGCCGAGCGCGACACTCGGCAAAGGCTAGAGTCTTTGCCGATCGCGACACTCGGCAAAGGCTAGAGTCTTTGCCGATCGCGACACTCGGCAAAGGCTAGAGTCTTTGCCGATCGCGACACTCGGCAAAGGCTAGAGTCTTTGCCGATCGCGACACTCGGCAAAGGCTAGAGTCTTTGCCGATCGCGACACTCGGCAAAGGCTAGAGTCTTTGCCGATCGCGACACTCGGCAAAGGCTAGAGTCTTTGCCGATCGCGACACTCGGCAAAGGCTAGAGTCTTTGCCGATCGCGACACTCGGCAAAGGCTAGAGTCTTTGCCGAGCGCGACACTCGGCAAAGGCTAGAGTCTTTGCCGATCGCGACACTCGGCAAAGGCTAGAGTCTTTGCCGATCGCGACACTCGGCAAAGGCTAGAGTCTTTGCCGATCGCGACACTCGGCAAAGGCTAGAGTCTTTGCCGATCGCGACACTCGGCAAAGGCTAGAGTCTTTGCCGATCGCGACACTCGGCAAAGGCTAGAGTCTTTGCCGATCGCGACACTCGGCAAAGGCTAGAGTCTTTGCCGATCGCGACACTCGGCAAAGGCTAGAGTCTTTGCCGATCGCGACACTCGGCAAAGGCTAGAGTCTTTGCCGAGCGCGACACTCGGCAAAGGCTAGAGTCTTTGCCGATCGCGACACTCGGCAAAGGCTAGAGTCTTTGCCGATCGCGACACTCGGCAAAGGCTAGAGTCTTTGCCGATCGCGACACTCGGCAAAGGCTAGAGTCTTTGCCGATCGCGACACTCGGCAAAGGCTAGAGTCTTTGCCGATCGCGACACTCGGCAAAGGCTAGAGTCTTTGCCGATCGCGACACTCGGCAAAGGCTAGAGTCTTTGCCGATCGCGACACTCGGCAAAGGCTAGAGTCTTTGCCGATCGCGACACTCGGCAAAGGCTAGAGTCTTTGCCGAGCGCGACACTCGGCAAAGGCTAGAGTCTTTGCCGATCGCGACACTCGGCAAAGGCTAGAGTCTTTGCCGATCGCGACACTCGGCAAAGGCTAGAGTCTTTGCCGATCGCGACACTCGGCAAAGGCTAGAGTCTTTGCCGATCGCGACACTCGGCAAAGGCTAGAGTCTTTGCCGATCGCGACACTCGGCAAAGGCTAGAGTCTTTGCCGATCGCGACACTCGGCAAAGGCTAGAGTCTTTGCCGATCGCGACACTCGGCAAAGGCTAGAGTCTTTGCCGATCGCGACACTCGGCAAAGGCTAGAGTCTTTGCCGAGCGCGACACTCGGCAAAGGCTAGAGTCTTTGCCGATCGCGACACTCGGCAAAGGCTAGAGTCTTTGCCGATCGCGACACTCGGCAAAGGCTAGAGTCTTTGCCGATCGCGACACTCGGCAAAGGCTAGAGTCTTTGCCGATCGCGACACTCGGCAAAGGCTAGAGTCTTTGCCGAGCGCGACACTCGGCAAAGGCTAGAGTCTTTGCCGAGCGCGACACTCGGCAAAGGCTAGAGTCTTTGCCGAGCGCGACACTCGGCAAAGGCTAGAGTCTTTGCCGAGCGCGACACTCGGCAAAGGCTAGAGTCTTTGCCGAGCGCGACACTCGGCAAAGGCTAGAGTCTTTGCCGAGCGCGACACTCGGCAAAGGCTAGAGTCTTTGCCGAGCGCGACACTCGGCAAAGGCTAGAGTCTTTGCCGAGCGCGACACTCGGCAAAGGCTAGAGTCTTTGCCGAGCGCGACACTCGGCAAAGGCTAGAGTCTTTGCCGAGCGCGACACTCGGCAAAGGCTCCGTTACAACTAACAGACGGCCGCCACCGTCGGCGGGCCGTCTGTTAGTGCTTTATTTTGCCGAGTGTCGGCTTCTAATCTCGGCAAAGGCTTTGCCGAGTGCCCGACAGAAGACACTCGGCAAAGGGCCTGTTTGCCGACACGAGATATGCCGTAACCCCTTTGCCGAGTGTGACACTCGGCAAAGGCTTTGCCGAGTGTATATCGGCCTTTGCCGAGTGCCTGTGACACTCGGCAAACGTGGGCTTTCCCGTAGTGTACTGGGAGATCTCCCCTCCAGCAAACCGGACGATGGCATCGGCAAGGATGGACGCGTCGGGGCTCAAGATGCTTGACGCGCAGGGAATGGTGGCGGCGCAGATCTCGCCGCCGGTTAAGAACCCACCTCTCAGCTTCTTGGCCCTCGGCGGCGACGGCAACCTGGAGATGTACTACTACGACGCCCGGCACCAGAGGTTCAGGGTCTCGTACAAGGCGCTCGGGCTCTGCGAGCTCCCGCTCTCCTGCGGCGTCGACGAGGTGTGCTCGGCCGCCGGGAAATGCAAGGGCTTCTCCGCGTACGCCGACGAGCCGGCGCGCGCCGGCGACGACGCCAGCAGCAACAACCCCTGCTACGGGGCCGGCGGCGAGGCGTGTATGGTACACTTGAGGGGCGTCACCACGGTGCTCCGGACGGCGTCGCCGCCGCTGGCCGGCGTGACGCTGCGGCAGTGCGTGGCACAGTGCGCGAGCAACCTCTCGTGCAACGCCGCACTCTACGTGACAGACAACAACGCCGGCGTCGCCGCGGAAGACCACGGCGTGTGTTCGCACTACACGGTGACGGCGGGGGCTAGGGAGGTTGCCGACGGGAGCCGCCGCCGGTACAGCTACTGGGTGAAGTTCGCTGCGGCCGGTGGAGGGGGTGGCCAGGACGACGACGTGGACGACGGCGACAGTTTTGCCGGCGTGCTCGGCAAGGTCCTGATGGTGTGCGGGGCGATCGACGTGGTGTGCGCCGTGGTGTTTTCGGTGCTGATAGCCTTGTATTTCCGGCGGCTCCGTAGGCTCGCGGCCGTGGACAGTGTCGTCGAGCTCGAAGTCCAACAAGGCGAGGTCGATGGCGCCGGGGAGCAAAACAGCCCTGACAGTAATAATGTGGCTGAACACAACTGATTACACTCGAAGTTGGGTGATTAATAAGGAATAGTGCAATTTTGAAATTTCATTCTCTCTTTTATTATCTATTTGTTTTAGACCACTACTCCCTCCGTCCCACAATATAAGGCGCGCGCACAATTCAATTTTCAAATTTTAAAAGTTTTGACTATTAGTTAATCTTTCATAATAAAAGCTTTATCTAACAAAAATAATATCATTATATTTATATTTAAAAGTATTTTATAACTATGATTTTGTTGCTATAAATCTTAGTTGTAGTCCAATTAAATCTTGATTTCTTGTCCATCTTAACATAGGGAATATTGAATCATGTAACATCTCCTGACGTTTTAGTTAAGATTTCAAATCAAAACGCATAAAGTGCGATAACATAAATATAAACAAAAAATTGGTATCAATATCATTTATTCCATATCAAATCGACCAAGTGACCATCAATAGGTAACATCCAATGTGAAAGAAAAAGAAATAGGTTGGCAAAAAAATGTGACATTACACAATAGCACCCACATGTACATGTAATATGTGGGTGAAACACACAATGTCAGCAATTAGGATTCATTTATGTGACTTATCTGGTGGCAACACCACAACAATTCACCATTTTCTGCTGATCTTGACGGCACATATAAGTATCTTCAAACTGTTGAGTTGATGAGTTGGAGGTCCGAAGCCGACGAGTTATGAGCGGCTCGTCTGCTAGCTCGGCATGCACAAAAAATGGGTAGCGTGTGATTAGAAGGAGCACAAAAAATGTTTACCAGTTTGAGATAAAAATGGTAGGGGAATTATTTGCACACATGAAATATTTGACATAAGCTGAGTATGCAATCCATGCTCTGTCCCACCTTGCCTATGTTCACAGAAGGTATCTCCCTTCAACGGGTCATGGAGCCCACCTCGCCTATGTTCACCTGCCTACCTAGCAGTGTGCAGACCACCTTTCGATTGGATGGGGTGAATGTAGTGCATTTCTGAGAAAGAAAAGGCAATATGTTGGTAAAAAATATATACATCACATAAGATTAAGTTTAAAAAACTTGTCTGTAAGACAAGCACTGTCATGGAGAGACAGAATAAAAAAACTATCCATACAACAGGAAAGATCCATACAAATTCCAATAACGTTATTTTATTCGAACGGGACTCACATGTTAGAGTTTTTAATTGTTCCCTTCCTAGCCTTATCTTCTTCCTCGTCAAGCTCATCGATCATTTTGATAGATGCATAGAGCAGCAAACAACGGACACATATGAACTCGTTATTTCCATGTCCAACATGGTAGGATCCCACCTTTCAGGTGCAAGAGCATGAAGATTAGGCGGAGGCTCGGAGGAATCTAAACTGAGAGATCATCGTTTACATCGTTGAGCTGAAAACCGAGAACATATAACTTGAGCACATATAACTCGATTTCTTTCTTCTTTTATATCTCGTATACATAAGACTCTACTCTAGGGATGCAAGTGGGTACCCAATGGGTTTTTTGGGTCAGCCACTCTAGTTCATTTCATCTTCTAAATTATTTACATGGCATGCCACTCTAGTTCATTTTTTTAAGTTTTGGGTCGACCCAATGACCCAAAATCATATATACTTGCATCCCTACTCTACTCATGTATTTTGGCGATAGAACGAGTGAAATGTATTTGTTATATTTGCTCTTGTAGTGCACACTGCACATATGGCCGGAGCTATTTTGGGCCTATAGAGGGCTCTAGCCCCCCTTGGTAGCAAAACGCTAGTGATTAGTGAACTAGTGAACTAGCTATGTATCTGCATAAGGGGTCTGTGCCATTGTATAAGTCTATAAAGCAACTAAGTATGGGTGCATCGATCTGTTCTTTAATTAGGCTCTCCCATGGCTACTGTGTTCTATAAATCTGCTAGTATATAATGATCATCCTCTGCCACATTCATTCTTGTTTAAACCTGAGAGATTTCGATAGTCTAAGGATTGGGAGCCGACGCAGCTAGATTGGAACATCGCTAGTGTCGGCACCATTACAGGACGGTGTCAGTGTCTTACTAGAACAATACATATCAATATTTTATCATTAAATTTTTAAAAATCATCGGTGATAGCTGACATCAACAATCTAGCCTAGCTCTGCCAATGCCATTTTATCAAGCAAATTGGAGCAATTTACAAATATTATTAACAGCTACAAGCACGCACCAATCATCTTATATTTTACTTTATGTCCTAACTTCTCTTTTTTCCAATAAATATTTGATTATTTTTATCACGCTAATTGTACCATTCAATATCTGTTAGTTTAGCTTTGTATAATCTTGCACTCGTGTACTATAGCTTCTGATTAGTCACGGAAATATGGATGAAACACATAATGTCACGAAAATTAAGCTCCATTTCTCATTAATTTCCTGTTTGTCTTCATGGAGAATATAATAAATGTTTTCAACCCGCTAAATTTGTGATATTTCCAAAGAAAAACTCTCCATTGGGATCCTGCCACGTGATTAATTCATGCCAATTGAAATCCTCTTGCCTTTCTGGAAGTTTCAATTGTTCAAAGTTGAAGCCAAAAATATGTGTAAACACAGACACTGCCACGTATCGGTTTCAACTTAGCCATGACGGATTGACGATTGTGTACAGATTGCAGAAGGGAAAAGAGAGAAAAACCCACGAAATATGTTCTGGGAAAGCTGAGCCTAGAAAAAGGCCCATCTCGATAACTATATTTGGACAGGCCGAATAAGAAAGGCCCATCTCTATAACTATATTTGGACAGGGCCGAATAAGAAAGCGTACAAACGGCCTTATTTCTTGGGCCCAGACCTTTTTCTGACATTACGGACCCACTGCCCAAAGCAGTTCGGAGACTCGGCCGCCGCCGGCAGCCGGTCAGGGCTTCCCTTCCTTGCCTGCAACGGCGGTGAGTGGCGTTCGCCTTGTCCACAGCCGCATAGGTCTAGTTTCTGTCTGTTTTCCTTTTAAATTTCTCGAAACAGAGGCACGGTCTAGGGCGCCTCCTTCGACATGTCGTCATTGCGCAGGTACGCAAACCTCTTTTTTTTTCCTAGAATCCCAGTGAAATCCTTGTCTGTAAGTCTTCAACTGCAATGTTCATCGCTTCGCTTGCCTACGGCTGAGAATATCTGTTACGAGTTGAAAGGGACGAGATGGGTTATGGGTCTTGGAGTTGTCCTCTGCTCGTAGAAATTGCTTACAGTACGAAGGAAGGCCCCGGCACATCGCAGCGTATCATTCTGTCCTTTCTCCTTTGATCTTTGAAACTGAAATTTCAGTATTCAGGAAGAGGCACGTCGGGTCCTTGTCACGCGTAAGCGTAAGCAAGCTTGTGGTGTCAACTGTCAAGGGATCATAGTTTTTCTTCCGAACACGCAAAAGCTTTGTGTCAACTCATTACATTGGAACACTGGACGATGCTCATCTGGAGGGCAGCAAGTCGCCAAGTCATGGCACTTCGCGTCTTCGCCTAACAGAAGCTAGTCCGAGTCCGGCAGCACGAGAAATTCAGAGGAAGAAATTACAGGTACAAGTGCTACTGCAACTAACAACCGAGACTAGAGGGTTAGACCAAAGGTGCAGAATGACTGCATAGTGAACCTCAATCAATCAGAGATTTGCTGTTGCGGCTTGTCCAACAACTTGAATTCACATCTTCTCCATTGCCTGGCACTTTGGTTTCAATCGGTTCTTTACTTCAGAAATCTGATCCCAGGGCAGTACTTTTAGCTATGTACACAGAGATTTTCGTGGGTGATTTGATTCTTTTTTGAAAAAAGGGTGATTTGAATTCGACTAACGCAATTGGTACCACCAAGCAACACTTGCTTCTCCATGCTGAACACAGTACTGTTCGAGCAAGCCAGCGGCGCACTTCTTCACTCAGAGCATCTGAACATTTCACCCTCGTCCGGCCGAAACTCTGAATTCTGAACGTGGTGTGTAAACCCATGTGACCAAAAGCTACGTCACTACGTCCTTTAAGGTCGCACATGGATCCTAGCCGGGGATTCAACTGATAGGACTGCCAACCGGCTCTCTAAATGACACTGAGCACAAAATGCTGCTGCTTTTCAGGTGTTATCATGTGCATGTGTTTCACAAATCGTGACATCGATCTTATTCGTCTGCCTTTTGACCCTCCCATTGGCTCTTTTCACTGAAAGATGAAAATGACACTGAACATAGGAGCAGGCGGAAGCACAGTAACCCTAATCTTTTCACAACATGAGCTCAGCATTAGCTCAGAGTGATCTTGGTTGATCCCCAGAGCTTGAAGGCGATCGATCTCATCTGGACGCTAGTCCTCGATCTGAGGAATCTCGGAAAGCGTGGTTGGGCATGAGTGTACGTTTCCATTTGCAAGTCTTAAAAATCCAACACGGCGCCGAACGAGTGAACAGACAATAGCCATTCAGTTTCAGTTTCAGTTTCGGCTCGAAAGGTGGCGGTCTGAACCCAGAGATACATCAGAGAATTAGGTCCCAGGTATGGTCAGGCTGCACTCCGTACAGCAGTCCAAGATATCAGCGCTGTGTCTGATGTCACCGTGACCTAACGGCAGAGGTAATTCGGCGTCTCAGCCTGTCCGGGAGTCTGAATCTGACTGCGAGAGTGCCGGGGAACCTGGGCTTCTGTCGCAGACATGGCTAGAAACGGGTACACGATTCCACGCCTGCCTCTGCGCACGTTTGCTGTCGATCATGGTGATCTGCAGGTCTCGGTTTTTAATGGCGCCGGGGCAAGCTGATAGTTACCGCAGCGGCGAGCGCTGCCAGACACGGGCGAGCATGCCGGGGGCGGCGAGCTCACCACCGTGCCTTCCTTGCGCGGCGCCTGATGTCACGGCTCATAACTGCCTGAAGCCACCGGTGGCGACTGCGGAGACGAAAGAGTCATGGCTCTTGAACGCGACCGTTGGAGCGTAACGAGCCATGGATTAAGATACAGTCACTGCAGATGCTGCAGCAGGTTCATTGCATTTCAAACATGGGACGCTGCCGGCTGAATGGCGGGAAACGCTTCACGTCGACAGATGGAGCTGAAATCCCGCGAAATGGTCTTCGAGGTGCCAGGAGAAACCGGCTGCTGAAAAGATCGCTGCCAGGCGCCAGAAACTTCTGCATTTCCTGTACCAATACGGCCGGATCGAATGCCTCCTCTTCCGTAACCTGATGAAAAAAATCGAATCCGATCGGGGTTCCTGAGTTCTATTTCGGGCTCCGGTCTCGATTCCTACTCGGATCAGAACACCTGGGTTAGGCCGAGAGAGGCCCTGCCATATCATATAAGTGTGAAGGCTCAAGGCTGTGCACTGTCTGGCGTCGCGGTTCCGACGCAGGACACGCCTAAACATTCGGTGCCTCTCTCTCGATCGCTTGATCACCTGATTATCCATCTCCGCACACAATAAGCGGAGTAGTATCTGCGATCTTGGCCAGCGAAGTGTTTGATTTCGTTGCGTTCTCTGAATCTCTGATGACGAGCAAATCTCAGTGACGTGCGCGTCTGTGCCAGGCCATTAACTCCCTGCTCGCGCTAGCGATCGCGATCTGACCCGGCGTGGCCGCAGCGTAACCGTAACCGGCCTCTGAGTGTTCCCGGCCAGGAAATAGATCCCGCAGCCCAACTGGTGATACTCTTCTGTAAGCTAGCGGCAACAGATGTCACGCTACTACGGCGACACTGAAAGCTAGGCTCCCGAGCAACAGGCAGTAGTCTGAAGTCTGAAACCTGAAGCGCCCCGTTGTGCTCACACCGGCGGAAAGTTACATCTCGGCCGATCCGGCCTTGGTTGGCACTGTTGGTTGCCTCCGTAAGCGGCCTGCCTCTGACACTCTGTTGGCCGGCCTAATAGCACTTAACTTAGGCCTTGTTTAGTTTCCGGTCACATCATCAAACTTCTAAAAACTCTCTCTTCAAACTTCACTATTCATCTATCACATTAAATTTCTCTCCTCATGCATGGAGTACTAAACGTGAGTAAATAAAAAAACTAGTTACATAATTTTGATGTACACGACGAGACGAATCTTTTAAGCCTAGTTAGATCATGGTAGGACAATGTTTACCACAAACAAACGAAAAGTGGTACATTATCCGATGTGACTTTTTCATTTTACTTTTTACTTTTTTTTCAGATACTAAACACGCCTTAGTAGGCTGCTGGCTGGCCTACTCGGCTCGTCTGATTAAACCCCACAGGCAGGCTTAACAGCAAGGCCACATATCTGGCTTGCTGCCACGGAGGGGCATCGCAGTCGGAGGCATTGAATTCCCGGGTCATCTTAACCGCCGGAGTTGCATAAATACCTGGCACGCACAGGCCGGCATTAGAGCTCGATCTCAAGTGGCAGCGGCGGCACCGGCAGCACCGAGCAGGCAGCACCATGCCGTCCCCTTCGTCGGCCCACTGGCTGAGCCTCGTCGGGAGCATCTGGCTGCAGACCATCAACGGGCCCAACGCCGACTTCCCCGTCTACTCGTCGCAGCTCAAGGACCTGAAGCACATCTCCCAGGTGCAGCTCAACTTCCTGGCCTTCGCCTCCGACGCCGGCAAGCTCTTCGGCTGGTTCTCCGGCGTCGCCGCGCTCTACCTCCCGCTCTGGCTCGTCGCCTTCGTCGGCGCCGCCTTCGGCCTCGTCGGCTACGGCGTCCAGTACCTCCTCCTCGACAGCGCCGGCCTCCGCTACTGGCACCTCTTCCTGCTCACCTCCCTCGCCGGGAATGGCATCTGCTGGATCAACACCGTCTGCTACCTCCTCTGCATCCGCAACTTCGGCGCCAGCAGCCGCGTCGCCGTCAGCCTCGCCACCAGCTACCTCGGCCTCAGCGCCAAGGTCTACACCAGCCTGGCCGACTCCATACCGGGCCTCGCAAACTCCAAGGCCAAGGCCTACCTCCTCCTCAACGCCGTCGTGCCGATGCTCGGCACCGTCGTGGTGGCGCCGTCGCTCAGGGTGGTCGAGCTCACCGGCGCCGCCGGCACGGACGCCGCATTCCTCGTCATGTTCGCCATCACGCTCGCCACCGGCGCCTGCGCCGTCGTCGGCAGCATCGGCTCCACCTCCAACGGGCTCTCGTCGAGGGAGCACATGGTCAGCCTCGGCGTGCTCCTGGCAACCCCCGTGCTCATCCCGCTGGCGCTCAGGGTCCGGGAGAGCCTGAACAAGATATGGGAGACCAAGAGGGAGAACAGGATCCACGACCTCGGCACCGACGACGCCGACGCCGACGCCGTCGAGAGGGTGGTCACCATCGACATCGCCGAGGTCGAGAGCAAGGACGGAGACGACGACTCCGCCGCCGCCGGGGAGAAGCCGCGGGAGGAGATCGGAGGCCTCCGGCTGCTGGGGAGGCTGGACTTCTGGCTCTACTTCTTCAGCTACATGTTCAGCGGCACGCTGGGCCTGGTGTTCTTGAACAACCTGGGACAGATCGCCGAGTCCCGACGGCTAGCGCAGACTTCAACGCTGGTCTCGCTGTCGTCGTCGTTTGGATTCTTCGGCCGCCTGCTCCCTTCCTTCCTCGACTACTACTCCGCGAAGTAAGCAACAACTACTCAGCATTCTGTTCACACACACCACTTCGTAATCCAATTTACTGGTAGTATGGCATGTCTATTTTTGTTTGAATTCGATCGCATCCTGAATTCTTGGAGTCGGTCAGTCAGTCAGTCCACAAAGACTCGATAGTCTCATCAGTTTGAACTTCTAGATCCATCCATGATGCCGTCGTCTTTTAAAATTGACATGCTAACGAACTTGTTACTACTTCACGTTTCATCCTTCTCTGTTTTTTTTAATGCTGAGTTGCTGACCGATTGTTCCGTTCATTTGCGTGTGCAGAAGTGGCTACTCCATCTCACGGACGGGATCCATGGCGTCGCTGATGGCGCCCATGGCGGGCGCCTTCTTCCTGCTCCTCAACCCGGGCGACTTCTTCCTGTACCTGAGCACGGCGGTGATCGGGACGTGCACGGGCGCCATCACCTCCGTCGCCGTCTCCGCCACCAGCGAGCTGTTCGGCACCAAGAACTTCGGCGTCAACCACAACGTGGTGGTGAGCAACATCCCCGTCGGCTCCCTCTGCTTCGGCTACTTCGCCGCCTACCTCTACCAGCGCGGCGCCCGGGGCAGCCACCGATGCATCGGCGCCGCCTGCTACCAGGAGACGTTCGTGGTGTGGGGCGCGACGTGCGCCGTGGGGACGCTGCTCTGCGCCGTGCTCTACGCGCGGTCGCGCAGCTTCGCCGGCAGGCTACCGGCGGCGGCGGCCGGAGGAGCAGTAGTAAGGACATCGTGCCTTGCCCGGTTAGCTAACCTCTTCTCGTAGGCGGTAGCAGCAGGGGCTCCAGAAGTTTCTGATCTGGGGGCCTGATGATTAATCATACACCATCGATCAAGAGTTCATTCGCCTGTAGGCGAAGTAGCTTTTGATTGATCTTTTTTTGTTTTTGGTTTCTTGATGGTGACTGATCTATCCCGGTGGAAGGAGATACAGAGAAGCCTGGGGGATCGGAGGCTGAGTAGATATTGTGCAGCTGGCTGGTTGGTTGGCCACCTTTTTCACTTGGTGCATATATGGTATATATGCATGTATATGATGGAGTGGTAAACTTAAAACTTGAAAGGAATTCAGGTTTGATTTCGTGCTGGTCTTTTTTGTGGATATAAGACTGGCGGTTTTATTCTTCTCTTTTTTAGAAAAGAGATTCTTCTCCTTTTTTTTCTCTGGAGTTTATTTGGAACCGAAGCAGAGTAGTGCCACAATCGTTAGTGCCGCTGAGACGGTGATGTAGCGCACGTAACGTACGCGGATCTGGAATCGGCATTGAGTGCGTGAAAGTAACCATGAATGATCTTCTTGGACTCGCATCGACTTGGTATTTATGAGAAGGCAACCACTTCCATATGATGAGTAGTAGTGGTCCAGTGCAGTGCAGGGAGTGCTAATGTTTCCCACGTTATTCAGTGAAAGGACAGACATAGCAACAGCAGTATTTGTTTTACAAGCAGTTGTATTTAAATAGATATAAATATTTGATGATGCTGATACTCTTGATACTCTATGTCTTTCAGTATATAATAGATAGATAGTTACATCAAGAAAAGGGCCTCTCTTTGATGTATCTGTGGTTGTACCGTAGCCATCTCCATATTCCGTAATCACGCGGGTGTCCCCGGTGTATATAGAGCCACTCCATGGCTTGAAAATATGAACCACCACCTCCTCTACGCAGGTTAAATTACTACTGCTCTGCTAGACATCGGACGGTGAAAGTTACGCGGTGAAAGTTACTGCTCTGCTAGCGAAGAACCGTCACTCCCTTCCGACAGGAACAGCTCTGAAAATATACTACTACTACTCCGGAGCTATGATGACAGTACCAGAAAACATGAACTGAGAAGTTCCTATTTTCGCGAGCAATGCATGAGCAGAGGATCTGAAAGCATGCTGCATGTGACGGATGCAGCCATTTAAGGATGGATGGGCGGTAGGTCGATCCATCCATCCATCCATCAGGCTTCTTCATCAGTGAGTGTCTCGTGGTCCTCTCTCACATGTTGTGCGACGTCGATCGCACAGTTCAGTTCCATCCTCCTCCCCGTCCCCGCGGGATGATATGCGCAGCAGCAATGGCTATTTAAACGCCGAAAGCACGGGGAGCCATCCATCAATCCATGAGCCCCCGGCCCGGCCGCATGGGCTAGCTCGCTAGAGTACTACGCTAGCTCTAGCCAGCGAGCGATCCCTTCCAATCTTTCTGGTGAGCCGATTCATTTATGGGTTTATGTGGTTGGTTGGCCAGATCGATCAATGCTAGATCATTGCTCCCTCAGACGTCGGTGATGACGGCACGTCCGATCACTCACTTCAGCCTCCGTCCGACGACAGGCTTGATGAACCTATCATAAACTCCGATCCCCATCACAGTTGAATTGCATGCCACAGCGACGGCTCAACATTGTTCTTAGCAGTATTATTTTAGATAGATAGATTTATAGATGGATATAGTTGAACAGTGCACCATCACGGCCATCATCTTTTCCTGGCATGTTACGGTCGATGGATCTCAGGTACATCCGTACCGGCTCCAAAATAAGCTTCAAGGCTGATTCCTCCTGTGCTGCCCTCCAGCTAGCAGCCGTGTCCAAAACATAGCATTCCCGGTGTGTCCTTGCCCGCTGTGCTCCACTGCTACAGCATATATATACACACACACACAGAGACACCACACGGCTGCCTGCTGCACAAGGAGCAGGGGAGGAGTTAGTGTGGTAGATGGGGGTGCCGGTGTTGGTGGAGGCCCGTAATGGTGGCGGTGGTTGTTGAGAGGGCAACGCAAATGGCCGGGCAAATGCGCGCGCCAAAAGCCATCGACGACGTGTACGTGCCCCTGCGCGCGGGCACGAGATGATCTCCGTCCATTTGTAAACGCGCAAGGATTTGCCTCCGGTATGATCGCGTGTGGTTAGTTATTGGACGCGGCCGTGTTCGTGGGTTTGTGGACGCAATGATTGCTCGCTCGGCGCTTGCTTGCGGTTGCTCTCGCTGATGGCCGGAGTAGATTCGCCTCTGTGATCCTGCTGATGGAAGCATGGCGTCAGCAGGCGAAATATCTCCTGCAGGTAGTACATATTTGCACGCCCACGTCGTATATGGCATTTGGGTTCGAGTCAGTTGAGAAAACTGATGTGAAGGGCATGCGTATTCGCGATCCACGTCGCCCAATCATGCGGGAGAGGGACGGCCACCCGTCCAATCATTATACGCGAGTATTATTACTCGCGTCGTCCCTACCAGAGCAAACCGATGGACGGAGTACAGTATAGCCGTTTACTCCCCGCCAGTTCTGTTGGTATATACGTGGCATACGTTCACTTGAACATCCATAATGTCCATCGCTGCCCACAGATAAAAATCAAGATTGCCGTTGTTGTTACAATATTTCATCCAAGTATTGTACACGATGTAGATAAAAAAATGGACTGCGCCCATTTGCAATATTATTAGAATGGACTTGATTTTGGGTCGTTTTAAGCTAGACATTTAAAACTTGTCCGTGTAATACTTTTTATGTGTTGATTTGGGAATTTTTAAATTATATTAGAACATTTTTCTTGAATACAGCCTCATAAGCAAATACTTTTAAAAATATTTATAAATATATTTAACAGTAATCATTAGTTAACATTGTATTTTGGACATGTCCACAATATCACTTATCCTCCACTGTCCCAAATTATCGGTTATTTTGGCTTTTATTTTATATATTTTTCTATATATCTAGATATGCACTAGTAAAAATAATATTTTGTATAAAGCAGCGACCTATGATTTGGAAGGAAGAACTTTATCTTTGAGATGTACCTTTGGGGCCGTCGCTTGTCTTTGCTAGTAAGCTCGATCACTCGTTGTCATGTGCCATTTTAATAAGTTAATGTACTAACCCTTCCTATTTGAGGTATAATATGACGTGACACGGTCTAAAAGTATCATCATTTTCATGGAAAGTATGATATTCCATATCAATACGACAAAACATTGCACAATCTTTTTGATACATACTCCCTCCGTCCCAAAATATAATTAAGGTCCTGGAGCATTCAAACTCAAAAAATAACAGGGAGGAGAAATGACCTCTATACCCCTCATTTTACACTACCCACCAACTCTCCACCTACCCACCAAACCCAAATAGTTTTGTCCTATCCCTCGAGGACCTTATATTTTGGTATAAAATTTAAACCCTTTAGGTCCTTATATTACGGGACGGAGGGAGTAATATATATAGTAAAACCTACGGAGTACATTGCATTGTCAACTCACACTGGCCCTGTTTAGTTCCCAATCACATCACCAAACTTTCAAAAATTCTCTCTCCAAACTTCACTATTCACCTGTCACATCAAATCTCTTTACTCGTCCATGTAGTATTAAATATAAGTAAATGAAAAACTAATTAAATAGTTTTGATGTACACGACGAGACGAATCTTTTAAGCATAGTTAGGTCATGGTAGGACAATGTTTACTACAAACAAACGAAAAATGCTACAGTGTCCGATGTGACTTTTTCACTCCCCTTTTCAACCCCTTTTCGGGAACTAAACACCCCACTGACGGTTAAAGTCTACAAATCCTGAAATGGCATTTTTAGCAAGAGAGAGTTTTTTTTCGTTACATTGAATAGCAATATACCCACCTATCTACCATAGTTGGTTGAGTTGTAAACTTAGCATGTATTTTTATAAATTTATCTATGAAATTAGCGGAGAAATTATTTTAGTGGCAGGGATGCGCTTACACTAGCTTACTTCTGCCGATCAGAAAAACTAACTGCACCACATTTGTTAGCTCCTCAACGCAATCATCACATTTGGAATGACGGGATGTATGATGTCGACAAATTTCCCGATTCGTGACGAAACCACCTTGCTGTGTCGATTACCGCCGCATAATAAGAGAACAAGGCAAATTGAGCGCCGCGCGAGCCCGTCCGTGACCTCACCATTCCCCCCGTGGGCGAGCAGCGCGCGCTGGTCTCTTCCGGGGCCTCACACGATCGCATCGCCTGATGTGTATGTATAAATCTCGTTTCCACCCGAGAGCCATCATCGTCGGCGATCCCTTTCGCGGCCTTAATTTCTCCGCCGGATAAACCCTCACACGTCACGTTGGAGAACCCCGATTCTGTTTTGGCTAGCTACCCAGCGACGTTGTCCGAACGAGCACAATCTGTTTTGAGAGCCGGAGGCGATGGATGCTTCTTTTCCCGTATCTGGGCAGCAAAGCAGGGTATGGGTTGGCTCGCCTGGTCGTGACAGGAAACGGAACCCAAAAATGTATCCCGTACGTGTCACACAGCGTGTAAGGTCCCGTTAGAGTTTTTAGCGCACATGCCCAAGTGCCCACATGCTAGCGACCGACCAATGGTGTCCGTGTTCCGCTCCTTAAATCGGTCCATCTCGAACTCGACATGGGCGACGATGGCAGGCAGGCCGTGCAGCGTTATCCATCCCTTGTACGGCGCCGGCGTGTGCCCGCGTCGTGCGGAGCAGAGCGTGACCGAGAGGAACCTGTGCGTGGGCAAGGAGAGGCTGCTGGGGCCACGGGGCGCGCCGAGCCCGTGCCCGATCGAGCGGCAGCAGCGCCGCGTCGGCTGGGGATCGGCACGCCGCGGTGTCCGCACCTGCCCATCGCCCGCCGCACCGCACATGCATGGGCCAAAAGGCCAGGGGTCGCGTCGTGTCTGTCCCGGTGTCCCCAATCCCCGTCGCCTGGCGGTGACCCGGACCCGGGCCCCCCGGACGGACGACGACCACATGACGCAAGTCGTGACGACTCTTCTTCTCGTGGCCGCTAGCGGGGCTTCTGCGGCACACTCCTCTCGTGTTCCGGAGTCCTGGCCGGTGGCCGCGCGGGAGGGTTAATTCACTGGATCGGTCGCATCGCGTGCAGCCGGCAGGCCGGCCGGCCGGGATGGTGTGGTCGTGGTCCACACTCCACAGGTCCAGTTCGTCCACTGTTTCGGCTACGGAAAGAACGCCAAATCGAGCACGCGCGCGCGAGAGAGAAGGCAGGCGCGGCGTCGCCCGTCGTACGACGGCGGAAAGGGACGGCACGGATGGGCCGTGCGTGCGTGCGCGCGCGTAGGTTGGTTGGTTCACAACGATCAAGGAAGATGGCGGTTACGTACAACGTCCTGGCACGCTTCGCCATCCCCGCGTAGTGGGATGCGTGAACGCCACAGCTTTTTACAGGAGCGCGCGGGTACCGATCGATCGTTCAGCTGATGGAGCAGCACTTGGTGACCACCGGTTTGTCTCTTTGCGCTCTCGCGTTTCCTTTCCAAGTTTCCATTCTATATATCCGCACGCACGCACGTAGCCGCAGCCCTAGCGTAGCCCTTTTTACCTTTTTTCTAATCTATAGCTTGTAAAAGCGATGAGCCAGCGAGATCGTATGGACGGGACGGAAGGACCGGCGCTGCGTGCGTGCGCTTTATGCTACTGGGCGGTGAAGACTCCGGCCGGCCGGGCCAGAAAGATTAGAGGAGAGAAC
>OAMR01000538.1:452251-473127 GCA_900205405.1 Echinochloa crus-galli
GCTGTCTCTTATACACATCTAGATGTGTATAAGAGACAGCCCCAGTAGCGCGCGCCCATGTCGGAGAGGATGCCGCCCATGGGCCTCGCCACGATGTTGGCCATGCCGAAGCAGGCGGCGATGGTGCCGGCGACGCGGAGGTCGAGGTCGAAGCGGTCGTACATGTACTCGGCGATGACGTTGTCGGTGGTGAGCTCGACGCCCATGCAGTAGCCGTAGAGGAGCACGAAGATCCATGTCCGGTAGTTGGTCACCGCGTACCACATCACCTTGGAGAACTTGTCCTTGTTCACGTTGCCCTTCTTCTGCAGCGTCCTGAGGTTGCCGTCGGGCAGCATCGTGCTCGCGGACCTAGCAGTCCGGTGCGCGACGTTTCAATCCTCGTACGTGTGGATACCTCGGAGGTGCTGCGCTTGGAGCACAAGGACGAACCGCACGTGCAGGACCAGACGGACGTAAGCAACTGCACTGCACTGCCACTTCGACGTGTTCGTCTACATCGAGACGGCTTCCGCTGCAACTGCGCGTCTAGTGGTAACAATCTGTGATCTATAACTGCTGCTGTTCCTTTTATGGGTGAACGAGTTTTGTGTGTGCTAGCGTAGCACTCTTCGTTTCCCTACAATCATCATTCGTGATCAGTTCGCGGGGGCGGCGGCCGGGGCCGTGACGGCGACGGCGCGTCACGCCCGTCCACAGTGCGCGGCGCGCGCATGACAACACAAGGAGGCACGGCACGGTGTACGCTCTCCCCTGCTGGCACTGGGTCAAGCATTTAGGCCGCTGGAGCTAGCGCGCCGCAATGAATTCGCGCGGGCGGATGCCGACGTGCCCCGCGCCCGACAGCGGTCGTGGGGGCGCGGGGCCGCGGGGCGGTGACGCCACCGTGACGCCGCGGCGGCGTCAGCGGCCACCACCGTCTGGTACGACCGCGTCGAGGGACTGAGGGAGAAAGATCGAAATGATGGCTGAGGAATCAGGAGCCATAGGATGATGAATGAAGCCAAGTGGTTAGTGGCTTGGCTTAGTGCTGCATCGGCAAGCAGCAAGCGACCCAGGAGTAAGGGCACCAGCCCAACGCCGGCTGTGTTCACGTGTGCGTGTCATCTCGATTCCCTGCGCCTGGGCACTGGGCAGTGGCAGCTAGCTAGCTTAGCTAGCAGCCAGCGGGCGGTTGGCCCAGTTCTGAGCCATCCAACAGGTCCTCGATTGATCGCCTCGAACAAGCAACGCCTTGATTTTATTGATCTCCGATCCACTATTCTGGAGCTGCATACACGCGCATTCTTGTTGCAACCGTCAGCCAACACGGATATCATATACCCCTACTCGGATTCGTTAGCTGCTACTACAGCCCAAGCCTACAACAAACACAAGCACTCCTACCAATTTGCCGCTGATGACTGACTATAACTGAACATGCATGCATGGTCCTGCTATGAGATACTCCGTAGTATATACCAGTATATCGATATGTGTGAATATATCACGCTGATGCAGGTGTGATGCATGCTCGTACGTATCGGCGCATCGATCCGTGCGGAGAAGCTATTAGAAAAGGGAGCTAGGTCGATCAAAGTGGCCCCTTTCTTTTGGGGAGAGAGATGCAAGTGCAAGTGCTGCCTCCACAAGATTTAGATTTTGGTATATCGGCAGGGATCGGTGCCCTTTTGACCGTTTCTTTCTTTCTGTAGACTGTAACTAGGCCTAGCTCGCCCTTTGGTAGCTGCACGGTTGCACCTTTAATTTGAGAGGGGAAGGATCAGTGGCCCCCGCCACGATCGCCTGTATTAGTAGCGGAGATCGAGCTAAGTGGCGGACGAGGCAGAAGAGCAGCTAATGATAAGGACGTACGCTCGATCTTCTAGAAGACGCAAATGGAAGATCTTTAATCCATCTTCTTAATCAGCTGTACGTACTACTACTAAAATAGTATTGCGTACACAGCCTACGTCATCAAGTCGTGTGCACTGCACATCCGTAGAGTTACGGTTTGAGAGCACTAGAGCAGCGAGACACCACCTGTAACGCATGCAGATCGTCGACCGGAGCTTTCGATAGGCTGGGGCATTGCACGTGACATCGATCAGATCCGACAAGCTTGCTAGGGGAGTTTCGAGTGTGTGCAGCTTAAAATTTGTCTGCATCGACCCGTAGCTATAGCAAGGGTGGTTAAGTTCATGCATTCCAGCCGCAGCCGAATCGCACGTACCTGTATACGGCCAATGATGATGAAGCTAGGCGCGTAGCGACGATGATCTTATCCCCCGACTGAAGAAATGGAGCATATATGTTACTACGTAGAAGCTATTAGTTACCATGTGCTCGGTGACAACGTGGAAAAGTGTAGAGCAAAGAAGACCTGGCACTAGGCTATTTATATTTACACTGATATCGATAGTGATTAGCTAGATGGTGCAGGGCTGCAGATATTTGCAGAAAGGGATTCACTTGTGGCAGCAAAAAGAGAAAGCACCACCATGAACCTTATCCGCTGCATCCACCGTAGTAACACCGAAAATCCAGTTTCGATTCAAGAATCAACACACGTCTCCAATGGCTAGCCTGGCTTATGATCAGAGGCTCGGGGTCGGGGCAGAGCTTTCGTCTGCTCCTCCACTTTATGAAAAGATAGCTTAGGTCTCCAGTGATTATGGGATGATCCGTGGAACGATGTGACACAAGATATTTTAATTTGTTTCCGCTGAAGAACATGTCTGTTCCTGCTGAATTGGACCATTACCCATTTGGAGGAGGATCAATCCGCACGCGCGCGTGTGAAGTGTCGACAGAGAGATATCAGCAGCCTTGTTTTTCAATCGTTGGGCCATAACTGTCGGGGGCTGGAAAAGGGCCCAATAAGGCTTGTAAGGTACATGAGAGCCCATGCATCAGAACAATCTTTGGTTGGGCGGGAATAGATGCACCTGGTAACCATTAAATAACTCATCGTTAGACAAAGTGTCATCAAATGTTGAGATGGCCGAGTTGGTCTAAGGCGCCAGATTAAGGTTCTGGTCCGAAAGGGCGTGGGTTCAAATCCCACTCTCAACAACCTATTTTATTTCATTTGACTAAGTAAAGTATGCTCGATTACATATAAGTAAATTATGTTTGCTGTACCTAACATACAAGTGGTCGTGCCGGAGTGGTTATCGGGCATGACTAGAAATCATGTGGGCTTTGCCCGCGCAGGTTCGAATCCTGCCGACCACGGCCATTAACCATCTCTGGCGAGGACGCGCGCGCACAAGCACAATCACCAGTTCACCACTACGTACAGGTAAGTCTGAAACACAGATTCATATTCGACACACGCACGCGGCGGCGGAGGGCGAACCGACAAAAACGATGTTACCCGAGCTTTGGGCCTGGACGAGTGCATGGAAACCGAAGGTATCAGTTTGTCCACCCATGTGTCGACTAGACTTTTCTGCAAATAACTTGTTTTCTGTCTCTCGACAAACAGCGACAAGTGTACTCCGAACATGCAGAATGGCCGCGCTACAGGGGTCGCGTGTAGCCGCCACCAACACGTGCAGCGTCTCAAGATTCGCGAAGTCGGCACCTCCCGGCCGGTCAATGAAACCGCTAGATTATCATCGCACCGCATACATTTAACTAATATAAAGCCACTCCCAGATCGATCCGCAGTGTAGTACTTCTGCAATCACCGCCGATCAGTCAAGCGTGCGAACCGCATGGCGTTGCCGGCGACGTACCGGCCCATTGCAGCTCCGGCGGGCACAGATCCTTTGTCAATTGTCCATGCTGGTCGCCGGCGAGGATGGAACCGTATCCATGGCTACTCATCAAGTCATCATGTACACGCGTTCTACACGCATAGTACATGCGTCGGCATATGCTTATCCACCATGATGCGTGAGCACATCAGTGACACTGTACAGGTGTGCTGGGTTTCGAGGCGCTATTAGCTAGTGAAGACTTTGAAGCATCGGCATCAGGGTTGAGTGCAGACAAGCGGGGGTCGATCGATGCCCGGCGTCTGAAGCAACAACAAAGCAAGCACGACGCCGGACCAGATCCCGCTACACCCCGGCAAATAAACAAACCAGCGAGGTCGTCGTTCGTCCTCTCTGGGCTGAGGGCTGAGGCTTCTCTAACCTACAGTACGTCTGGGAAAGAGCGAAGTCGACTTCGCTCAAACACATGGACGGGTCCTGGAGCCAAGCTGATGGATGAAGTGAAGCCCGTGTGCTGGTGATGCTACGTTTTTAATGCGCAACAATTCGAGATGCAGTGTGTCTGTAGTGTACCTGACTGGCTTTACCAACTTTGAACTCAACTAGCTTGTACATACGTACGAGCTATCGGCAAACTCTGCACGCCAAGGAAAGGCAAAGGCCCCTCCTCGATCGGGACTGGCCGGATCGTCCTCGTCCCACAGCTTTCATCAGGAAGCTGTGTCCTGGCTGGGCTCCTCGCCTAGTCATTGACATACAGTCTATATATGCTTGAAAGAGCCTCTCACATTTAGCTTTCATGAGGAGTATGCAGAATCTTTATATGCAGACCAAAACACTCTGCTAGCAGTCTGCTCTTTGAGGGACGACAATGTCACATGAACAACTAGGTAAAGGAATTGCAAACGTGATTTATATTGCCTCCAGTAAAAAAAACTAATTAATATTTATTATTATGAGGTGTGCACACATAAAGAATATGATTTAAACTTTGGCCAAAGCTAATATCCTACCATAGTGTAGATCAACCTTGTGAAGCAGGAGGATTTTGTCAGAGCAGCATAAACTAAAAATTATACAAAGAAACATAAATAAGCTAGTGGTGAAACGTAATGTTTGGAGACTACCATATGTCACTAACTCACTAGGTAAAGCTATACATGTAAAAAACAGCTTATATAAAAAAACAGCTTATGGTACACCTACTTTGCTGTGCAACAATATGGCTCATATAACTATATATGTAGAAATGAATAAAACCACGTGATCCTACACATGAAACTGTTGCTTTCTGCACCACTTAGACTTCAGAACAGGGATATGTTAGCAAACAATACAAAAAGTCAGGACATGAAAAAAAGAGAGAGATGGCATATCAAGTACTACAAGAGACAATCAAATGATAACACTGGTGAATTGAAGTGTCAAGTGTACAAATGGTGATAAGAAAACAAAAGGTGAGTAGCTTAATCAACAGCTGGAAGAAATGATCAGCATAACAGGCAAAACACATACAGAAAAGAAGCTCATATTGATCAATTTAGCCATACATACAGTATAATTAATTTTTCGCGGTCGATATGCTCGTCCACAAATAAAATTATACATCTACCTAATTAACAGTGCCGAATATAAATTATAATATGTAGCATGTGAAGTGTGCTATATCGGTAGACCCAGCTTGTACATTGCATGTGGAATGCAAACAAATACAGTGCTATATAGTAGCTTTGTTGTGTTGCTTCATTCATAAGTTCTGTAGACTTTGATTTCTCCTATCCACGTACAGTTCTGATTGAGCAAAATTGAAAACCAGACTGAATTCCAAAACCAGAAAGTTGGACAACGACATGATTAATCATCAGCTGTTAAAAAAAGTAAACCTGAGGGGTTCATGGAAGAACAAGGTCTTTTTGTATCAAGTACCCAAAAACTAACTGCTTAAAGGATCCAATTATCAACCTAGATGGAAATTAATATTGGCATCGACAAATTCATAAATCGAAGTGGATGGAAAACATTCTGATTGTTCAACAGAATTAAGAAATATCAGTGTCCGCTAATGAAATAAAACTGTCCATTATTTGAGCTACACTACACATTCAGTGTCCGCAGCTATGTAATTCACTTGAAATTTTTTAAGTTCCAAACCCCTCTGCATACTACATCATAGGAGTATAAGACTAAGATGCACCATTTAATTGAACTAATCAACCAACAATCGCTATGGGCAATTACAAGAAAAATATTGGTACATACATCCTATTTGGGCGAACTTTTTTGTCACCCAAATAACCACATCTATAGATCTAATTCTATAAAACCTGTATATATAAAATTAAACTTGCACACAGTTTATTCTCCCGGCGGTTTAGTTGCGATCTCACCAAAATGTTAAATAAAACCATGCATGTCAACCAAAGTATGCAGCATGCTCACTCGGGTTAAGGGAGCTATAGTGATCGGTAGTACTTGAGGGCTGCTCCGCTCCGGCAACGTACACGGCAGACGACGCCGACATCCCCGGCGCGCCGGCAGCGGCCGCAACCTCTTGGCCTCCCTCCACCACCGATACAACGTCCCCCGCGTGCACCACCGGAGCCGGCGCAGGAGCCACGAAGCTGGTCGTGCCATGCGCGTCGTCAATGAGGCTCGTGCCAGCGCCGACACCGGCGCCGGCATGCCGATACCTGTGCTTGAGGATCTCGGCCCTGACCGCCTCCAGCTCGGCCTCCAGCGCGTTCACCTGCTGCTGCAGCACGGAGATGGCGCCCATGCAGCCGTACACCGGGTCCCGCAGCCGGAGGTTCGCCTCGTACACCAGGCTGCTCGCCGCGTCCGCTCTCTCCCCCTCCGCCACCTCCTGTACGTGGGAATCAACGCGGTGGCACGGAATCCATCCACGCATGTTACGATGCAAGTTTTTTAATTGTAGGTTAATTAAAAAAGAAGAGATTTTTCTTCATGTTCAGGCGTATTAGTAATAGTATTACCAAGAGCATCTTGGAGACGTTGCTGGCGCCGAAGACCTTGTGGACGGCGGCGAACTTGTGGGGCTCGTGCGGCGAGAAGTAGGGTGCGAAGGGGCACTCCTGGGCGCAGCGGCGGCGGAGGAGCTTGCACGCGGCGCACGGGGTCACGGTGTTGAGGGCGCCGCCGAGGCCGAGGCCGAGGCGGCGGGGGACGACGCGGTTGTCGGCCGCCGCGGTGGAGGTGGAGGCGGCGGCTAAGGCGAGGGTGGCTGTGTCCGGCTCTCGCTTGATCTTCTTGCCGATCTCATCGAGTCTCTCCCTGCAGGCGAAAGTCCAACAGGCAGGCTTGTCACCTAGGGTTTGGTGCATGAGATTGAAGAGGGAAAACAATAATCTTGAAACTTTTGATGGCAAGCAGTCAAGCACGAGAAAATTGTGATTATAGGATTCTAAACATGTGGACTTTGTGATTTTGACACTCCCAGTGAATGACAAAGTGGGTCCAACTGTGTCTCTGAATTGTGGACCGAGTGTCAAAATCACAAAGCACAACGTTTGGAATCCTATAATCACAATTTTCTCGTCAAGCACAATGGTAGAAGATGAAACACTAGAACAAGAAGAGAAGGTGCTACTCCATGGTATATCTCCTGAATAACGGACCTTTCAAGCAAGAGGAGGAACAGAACAAAGAAGAACAGAAATCAGATTCAATTCCTCAAGTTTTTGTTTGAGTGTCAGAGAATTTAAGGGAGGCGCGCAGTACAAGAACACAAAAGGAGGAAGAGAACCGCAAGAAGCTATCAATGGTGGGTCTCTTACCTCTCCGTGGACATCCAGGCATGTTCTCCTCTCCTGTGCTCGGGAGAGGGAGATGGAGAGATGACAGGGAAGGTGGATCGGTGGTAGACGACGGACAGGGAGATGAGGTATAGAAGTGTAAAGCTTGGAAGGAAAGAGTGCTTAAAAGGCAAGGCATTAATGAGGGGGATGGGCCTGAAGACCGACAAATTGGTGGTAAGTAAATATATGCATGGCGAGAGGAGGAAGAAATGTTTGGAAAGTGCAGGTTGACTCGATTAGTTGGCCTGGCACCCTCCCATCTCCCTACCTTTGATCCCGCTTCCTGTTTCTGCTCATGTAGTCATGTCATGTCAGGAGTATATGTCATATGTAGGGATGAAAGTGGTGTGGATAATTTCCGCGTCCGATCCGATCCGAATCCGAATTTTAAAGATATGGAGAAGAGTTTTGGATATCCGCGTGGATATGGATAATCCGAATCCGATTGTGTGTGGATGCGGAGTAGGATATGGTTTTAGTGAAATCCGGCGGATATGGATTATCCGATAATAAAATATATGCAATTCTATGACCGGACACGCAAATTAATGCTAGATGTAAAATTACAAAAATACCCCTTGTCTTTTGTGAGAAATATCTACGCATTGGCTTGTCTTTTGTATGAGAAACTTCCGGAGACCCTTGTCTTTTGTGATAGGTAGGTCAAAGTTGTATTTTTTGTGAGATAAATTTTGAACCCTAGAATTGCATTTATTTTGAGACGGAGGGAGCAGTATATGCCGGTGTGCCACCGCAGAGCTAGAAAGTTTCGAGCATGTTCTAGATCGAGGAAATCCAGGAAAGTACATTGCTTGTTGACCAAAGCTAGCCACAGCTGCCTACTGTCGGCCTGACTCTGATGACCATGCGCGTATGGCCTCTCGCCTCGCCTCTGCATGCATGTACGCACATACAGGATGCTTGGCGAGCTCACCAACCGGTCGCTTCTAAGGTCAGGCATGCAGCGATAGATCCGTCCATATATATCTTACTCCATTAGCCATCATGCACACAAGCAACTGATGAAGAAGCATTCAACGCAACAAAGAAGATTAAGGGGCACAACGAATCGGAAAAAGCTAAGGTTTGGCAATTGGCTAGATCTGGTTTTGGCGAGTGTAAAGCCATGTTTGCGGCTAGATCGATCGTCTGGCGGTCTGGCGCCCATCGAGCGCAAACCACTCACATGTTTCTTGGCAATCTCGGTGTTGATCAATAAAGTAAAACTCTCTTATTAGGGAAAAAGCACTAGTATTTTTCAATGCATATTATAAATTAAGGTTCATATTAAAATATTTAGTTTCCACACTATTTGTTACCCTAATGATATTTCTTTTTTGCGGGGACCTAAGGATATATTTAGCTTAAGCTGTTAAGCACGAACACCACCTTTATATAACCGTAGTAGTGCCCGTGCCATGCTTTCGTGGAATCGTGGCCCAAAGGCTATTGGACTGTACGGTTCATCAATTTTTATTTTGTTTTGTCCTCAATTATACGATCTCATCACACATCGAGCCACAGGGTTGCTAGCACGATCGAATATGTAGCCGATCCTGATCCGCTTGAGCCTGCACCGCCGCTCGGCTTGCCGGCTCTTCTGGTCATGGCGCGCCGCCCCCTCGCCGCGTCCTTGCCGCTCTTCTGGTCATGGCGCGCGGCCGCGCTCTGCCGCCTGCCGCCGTTGCCGTGGCGGAGCAGGTACGACGGCGGCGGCGTGATGGCCGGGAGCGCGCCGCCGGCGGCGGCCATCCGCGCGACGTCCTTGGGCGTGCCCGGCTGCGACTCCCACACGAACGGCACCGCCCCGGGCTCCGCCCAGTAGTAGCGGAACGACAGGTTGGCCGCGGAGCTCTCCTTGGTGAGCAGCCGCTCGTAGAACTTGCCGTCCTGCTTGATGCGGAGCGGGCTCTGCGGCATGCCGCCGTTGCCCCGGTGAGGGCTCCGCGGCGGCGCCGCCGGCACCAGGAGGCATCTCTCTCGCTCGCTCTCTCGCCGAAACTGATGATGTCACCGTGTGATCGCCCGTGTGCTCCGGGGGAGTGGTGTGTACTTGCGCGCTGTAGGTGGACAGGACGCGGCGGCGTCTTATAGAGGGGGATCTTGCTCGGTGGTTGGACGTCACTTTTCGTACGCACGCACGCACGCTTGCAGACGGCGGAGGCGCCACCGCAGGATGCACCACCGGATGACACGATCGGCGCCGCGAGAGGGGGATGATGGAATAATGGATGGATGGATATGCATGGCATGGTCCGGCTCCAACTGGATTGGCCGGGTGCCATGCTCTTCGGCAGTTGGCGGGTACAGTGCTTCTTTTGGTGGGTGGTACAGAGATGCCGAACGTAAGTAATGTGATGAAAACCAGTTTAATAAATGGAAAGTTCTCCTCTGTAATGATGCTTCTTATTTTTAGAACTTTTTTTTTTCTTTTCCTCGTATCTGAACAATCCAACAGTAGTAGAAGAGGAATACTACTGGACAATCAAACAATCCCATATGTCTGAATCGTAGCTTGTCGGTAGTACGACGCTGCTACCTCACCTGTATAAAATGGGGCATCATGTACTGTATATAAAAGAGAAGTGACCAAGGAAATGGCTCGCGGCACGGCAGGTTGGCAGATGTGCTAGAGACAGAAATAGCAGTTTACTGTTAGACCATTGCCAAGAAACAGGTACATGCAACTGATGACACCTCGCGTCCGCTAAAAGAAACCCAAATTTACTACTTCGTAAAGCGATGGGCAGTTAGTTGATTTGCATGCGAGTAATTATTTGATCGGTTATAGTGCAATAAATTTGAACAAACAAGGCCAAAGAAGTCCACAAACTACAGGCCAGAACACAGTGGAAGGCAACAATGATATATAATAAACTGACAGCTAGTTCAAGAAACAACAAGAAGTTTTTTGAAACGAGAAACAACAAGAAAGTACGTGCATAGGTTCTAATAAAAAGATCGGATCCGTCCTTAATGATCTAGAGGTAGCAGAAACGCTTCTGGCTAATTTGATGCTTGACGATCTTGAGGATCAGGTATGGCAGTCTACACATTGGCAGGAATGTGGAAATATGTTTGTTGTCTTTATATCGCAAATATTTGCTAATTGCTAAAAGTTACAGGAACAACAATTGACTAGTGATGATGAGAGGCAGTAAGAATTACCCGAAGTCCTATTGCTGCCAAATGCCCAAATGTTTTACTGTCGGAGGTAAATGTTTTACTGTCTAAACTCAAATCTATATATACATGCAAGCCGGTGGTTGTCGGTGCTATATTATTATGTAATGTTATGTTATGATACATTGATACTTTAAATTGCAGGGCTATATACGAAAGGATTATCGTCATCTGAAATAAAAAGAAGTAGAGGACAAAGAGAACTAAAGAAGGATGGAAGCTTTGATTTTTTATAAACACTATTTTCGTTTTACGTGCTCACTCGAACTGAGGATTTGAATAATTTTTGTGTGCTCACTCAAACTAAGGATTTGAATAATTTTTGTTTGGAGTCTAGTTGAAGTATCAATGTCAACTGTTAGGGTTACTTTAGCTGTGTCGTAAACTATAAAGGGGAGTATTTTTCATGTTATATTATTTCATTGTGATTGTCGTTTAGAAAATATTCACCATCATAAAAGTTACGCGTAAGTATGTATTATCCGACTATTTTTATCCGCTTCCCCACCGACTCCGATCCGCTTCTGCACCGACTCCGATATCCGACAAAATCCGTATCCATAACCGTATTCGGGTATTATCCGCTCCGATCCGCATCCGACAAAAAAAAGAGGATGAGGATATGAAAAAGGTATTATCCGCTCCGATCTGATCCGTTTTCATCCCTAGTCATATGGGTGGGGGCACGGCTAGAGAGGTTCCTGTGATGTCGGCCCCTTCGAATACGTGTTGATTGAATTCATCTCATGTACAAATATATATGGGAGATTTAGAAAACAAAACATGTGTAGATAAAATTGGGTATCGTATCATTTCTTGTATCATTTTGATCAGTTTTGCATCATCACCTAATGAAAAATCAGAACTTACATCGCTGTTTGGTACGCCGTTGTCCACGAACCACGGTCCACGGCCAACATGTTTCCGTTCCGTCACTAACCGGGCTGTATTTGTTAGGAGATGCACTGGGCCGTATTCTATGAATCGATGCTATCAAAGGCCTGCTGTTTTAATTTGGCCCAAATGCCTACCATTCTGGGCTCAGCGGTGAAATGATTAAATGGTGTATTCATGCCAACATTAGCTCTGGATGTCGCCCATCCATGCTGTGAAAATGTGCCCTTGGCAAAGCTTTTTGCAAACAGCTTCACGCCTTCACCCAAGGAGCCAGAGGAAGACATGTTTATGTGGCTTCACCATCGTAGTACAAAAGACGACTCCTCCCCTCTGGAACTTCTCTCGTGGAGCTTTTCTTGAGACAGTGTTCGAGGAACCAGAGAAGCTGGAGAGTTGAAGCCACTCTAGGAGCCCTGTCAAATTAAAGAGGGTTTGCACGATGAGCTAGTGTTCCCGGCAGCATTTAGAAAACAAAACAGAGAGAGGGTTCATAGCTTTTTTTTCTTAGAAAGACGAGTACACACACGGACGTTTATAACGTACACATACTTAACTCTATGAATACACGCATGCAAATTCTTACCCTTACATATGTAATTCTTTAGTAGCTCATTAACTAATTATGTAGTACTTTACTGTATGAAATTCCGGAGACCTACTCCTTGTACACACTTTGCTTCCTACTATAATGAAATGGCAGACCACCTGCCAAAATTGCTCTAAAAAAACCTTATTTTTATAGGCACTTTCGAGAGATCGGACCGGAAGTCTCGCTATTGACGGACACATCGTCTACTACTGAAAGAAAGAATAATGTCAGTTAAATTCTGAAACATATCTTAAAAAATACAATAACAGTCTGATGGGCAGGTTCCGCCACAAAAACTTACCAACTGATCTAGAATCAGTTCGCCGATGTGTTTTGGTAGAACCATTTTACCAACTTATCAACTTTTTTCTTTTTAATACGATCAACGGCTCTTTGGTTATAAAAGAAAAATCTACACGGTATGATAGAGATTGACTAACAAACCATTTCCATCCACGAATTAATTGGTTCCCTTGGTCAGGTTCATCAAGAAAGTGTCCATGAGCACACATGCCGGCCGGGCCTCAAACAGCTTTCAACAAACTTCCTGTTTTAGTCTGTAGAGCAGCACAATCTGGTGCTGGCTCCCTTTGGACGGAGGGCCTTTCGTGTTACTAAATCCAGCTATTAACATGAAATTAAGCTATCATAATACTGCCAAATCGATCGATCAACGTTAGGTGATTTAACGCAGCTTGATGGCGCTCGCTAACAACGACCTTAATTGCCATTCTATTTCCGTTTGAACGAAATCATGAATGCGCATCTCTGCAACACCATAATGACGAACGACCTGCCGTATGAACTTGTCAATGCACACACTGCTGGGCTACATGATTCTCCTAGCCTCCTCCTACGTGATCCCTAAGACGATCCTATCAAATTTAGGCCGTAATCCGCAGTAAATACGTTAGCGATAGATTGACAAGCACAAATTAAATTAGTAGAGTAAGATGCGGAGCCTTGAGGAGTGATGTGTATGCATCCAACGAAACGTATGTTAGCAACTTCGTCATCATGGACGGATTGTGTAGGTGCCGCGTGTTTATCCTACCCTGTTCATTGGTTCTTCGCCACTGTCTCAAGGTACGTACGAACGAAGCTCAGCAACCAAATGCGACAAACGGAGCCATACTTACTTACCCTATCACCCTACTAGCTAGACTACTGCTACCAACAGGCACATGCATATATTTCATCAGCAGCTAGGGTCCTGATTCAAACCGGAGCTGCAATGCAGCCAAGAGAAAACGTTTGTTGGAATTACAATCGATTACTAGGTGAGCGAACTTAATTTGAAGCTAACTGACACCTACTACCTCCGTTCTCGAATATATGTCGTTTAGGATAAGCTATTTAGTTCAAAAATAAATTTATTTGCTTGTCCTAAATGTCATATATTTAAAAACGGAGGGAGTACATGTGCAAGAAAATACAGTATCCTCCTGCCGCTGCACTCCATTTTCATCTAACTAAATTGTTTGGTTAGGAGGCGTGTGGACCACCCTGACATGGAAAACTTGCTCGATCGAGCAATTACTATCAGTTGAGCTAGTTGCATCCATGATTGGCCCCTTGAACTGAATTGCATAATAACCGTCAGGACGTACTGTACTCTTTTCCCGGCAGATCATGCATCGACAATTCAACATGTCCCAAAACTTCTCTTTGTGCAGCAAGCCGAGCTTATATCCTGATACCGTGACACGGCGTTGTTCTCTTCGGTTCATTCATGCCCATTTAAGCTGGTCAGGCGCCGAGATAAACGCATGGAAGCGGATGCCTTACTCTTGGATCGGATGGGGAGTTAGCTTGGGGAGCAAACTGGACATACAGTGCAACAACAACGATCGAATGCCGCCGATCATATGGAGATCCTGTTTGTTAACTACTTGCAACATCGAGTTTGTTGCGCGGAGACTGTCAGGATCGGTTGCGTTGGTTGGCCGACGTACGGCTTGGACTGCAGGTGCAGGTCTGCAGAGCATCACAGCCACAGTACTGAACAGTACTACTGATGGTCTTGTCTCTTGTAGACTACTGATGAACTCCTACTAGTGTAGACTTTTCTGATCGATCACAATTCACAAGCGTGCATACTCTGATACTCCTGCATAATCCCGTATCACAATCATTCAGTGCTTCGATCTATTCAATCAAGGGATGGAGGCCGAGCTACCCAGCCGGACCGGTATGTACAACACGTACCGCTTGTACGTGACGACCCGATTTGTTCTTTGCAGCAACCCAACGCCTACGCAAGTAAGACTAACTGACTGACTTTCAGGGGTTAGTTATTAGCGACAGCGCTCGTTTCTGCATCTTCAATGCCCGGCCCAAGCTGTCCTGCAGATTCAGTAACAGCAACTAATCTCTCGTTCGCGTGGGATTGACGACCCCTCGCGTGCCAATGATATATGCATATGCATGGTCGCATGGAGCCAGAAATTATATTTGATTTTTTTTCAGACATAGCTTTTTTCAGTTAGTTGATTTGCAAGCGAGTAATTATTTGATCGGTTATAGTGCAATAAATTTGAACAAACAAGGCCAAAGAAGTCCACAAACTACAGGCCAGAACACAGTGGAAGGCAACAATGATATATAATAAACTGACAGCTAGTTCAAGAAACAACAAGAAGTTTTTTGAAACGAGAAACAACAAGAAAGTTTAAACTACTATACAAACACAGAAAGCGTAGTTACTATACTGTACGAATTTCATCCCAATTTAACATTTTTCATGTGTTCACAGAAAAGTATGAAACATTGAATGGGCCGCATTCTCTCAAAAAAAGAAAAGTTGAATGGGTCGCCTCTGCAATGACAGGTCTTTGTTCCCCGAGTACTTGGTAACATCCCTTTCACCTTACCTTTGAGTGACAGCACACGTTTATTGAATCAATCAGTCAATATAATCCATCCAAACCCCCTCAGCTTGAGCGAAGCAGAGTACGTAAATATCAGTCGTGTAACATCACTTTTAGCGGTAAAATGGTAAAAGTGCACCTACTTATTGATCGAGGGAGTTTATGTTTTTACTCAGAGAGATCTAAGTAGTTGGTTGGTTCCCGGTCACTATTAACATCATGGGATTTACATCGTTATTTCATCACTACCACTCTACCAGTAGTTCAAGCGAGTCATCTGAGCACCCTGTCAATTACAAGTAACTACTTTATTTTTTGAAGCGGCCATGCAACTACTTTATATGATGATGGTAATGATAGGATCACACATCACGACAACTAGGAAAGAATCAACATAGGATTCCATCCGCAGTGTTCATGTACAACAAAAGTGGAGATATATACTATCTGGACATGAGACGCTAGCCGCTAACGAGATATTCCAAACTAGTGATCTTCATCATCATGATCTGTAAACACGATGAACACAGAGGAATAAAATTCCATGCAGCACTCGCTAGGCAACACGAAACATTTGGCGTCGCCGGAGAGATACAACTCTAAACAAAGTCTCCGCACTTGACCCCGGTCGCTGCCGTCTTCAACTCATATCTATATTATACTGCCGCCTCGTTTGAATCACAATTAATCGATATCCAAATACTTATCATAAGGCCCCCATATAGTAATTGGCCCATGGAAGCGCAAGCAAGTACTGCTGTTGGCCCATCGGATACTGGATGCTCTTGGTATGTCACAGATGGGCCTTTCAAAATTTGTGGACCCATTCTACAGTTCCTAGCAATCATAATACTGCCAAATCGTTCGATCAACGTTAGGTGATTTAACACAGCTTGATGGCGCTCGCTAACAACGACCTTAATTGCCATTCTATTTCCGTTTGAACGGAATCATGAATGCGATCTCTGCAACACCATAATGACGAACGATCTGCCGTATGAACTTGTCAATGGATACACTGCTGGGCCACATGATGCTCCTAGCCTCCTCCTACATGAGCGCCGCCGCCTGGTCAGCCACGCCGGCACCAGGAGGCATCGATCTCTCGCTCTCTCGCCGAAACTGATGATGTCACCGTGTGATCGCCCGTGTGCTCCGGGGGAGTGGTGTGTACTTGCGCGCTGTAGGTGGACAGGACGCGGCGGCGTCTTATAGAGGGGGATCTTGCTCGGTGGTTGGACGTCACTTTTCGTACGCACGCACGCACGCTTGCAGACGGCGGAGGCGCCACCGCAGGATGCACCACCGGATGACACGATCGGCGCCGCGAGAGGGGGATGATGGAATAATGGATGGATGGATATGCATGGCATGGTCCGGCTCCAACTGGATTGGCCGGGTGCCATGCTCTTCGGCAGTTGGCGGGTACAGTGCTTCTTTTGGTGGGTGGTACAGAGATGCCGAACGTAAGTAATGTGATGAAAACCAGTTTAATAAATGGAAAGTTCTCCTCTGTAATGATGCTTCTTATTTTTAGAACTTTTTTTTTTCTTTTCCTCGTATCTGAACAATCCAACAGTAGTAGAAGAGGAATACTACTGGACAATCAAACAATCCCATATGTCTGAATCGTAGCTTGTCAGTAGTACGACGCTGCTACCTCACCTGTATAAAATGGGGCATCCTGGATAGAAAAAAGAAGTGACCAAGGAAATGGCTCGCGGCACGGCAGCTTGGCAGCTGTGCTAGAGACAGAAATAGAAGTTTACTGTTCGACCATTGCCAAGAAACAGGTAGATGGAACTGATGAAACCTCGTCCGCTAAAAGAAACCCAAATTTACTACTTCGTAAAGCGATGGGCAAGCAAGCTACAGTTTGTTAATTTTTGGCGAGGCCATTTCCGGAGTTATATTTAACGATTTGAGGAATTATATTGACGAGCATTGTGTCGGTTAGTCAGTCCGGTTGATAGAATTGCTCTTGGAAGTTGGGAGGATCTCGTTGTCTCTCCAGGTCTGACAAATCGTATTAGTCAGACATTTGCTGCTGGACGCGTAGAACTCGACCCCTTTGCGTGTGCATATTTGGGAATCTGCCGCTTCAGGTAGGACCGTGCAATCTTGAACAGCAATGCCTCACCTTGCTGCCATCAATTAATTTTATTCTCTTTATTTGTTGCCGAATGGAATGGACCAGCTGCTCGTGTAGTAATTGTTCATCATCATTACATGGCGAGTCGACGACATGGATGGCAGCTGAGGTGTGCCAAAGCTACGGAGATGCTGGAACCGCCGGGTAAGAAGTTGGCAGATGAGTAATAAGTTGGTCCGTTTCAGCTTTCATGAATCATGGCAGCTTTCATAAGTAATCAGTCTCTAACGCCTGGACAACTCTAACTGATCGAGGTAATGAACCCATGGACCCCGGCCGCTGCCGTCGCCAACTCGTATCAATATTACTGCCGCCTCGTTTGAGTCCGGTCAGATCTATTTTTTTCCGGAAGCTCCGATCATTTTCAGAGACCTACAAATTTAGATCACAATTAATCGATATCTAATACTTTTCATAAGGCTCCTATATGGTATTGATGATCTTTTCTAAAATGCTATTTTGCGCTGCCCTCTCGGTCTCGGGAGTTTTCTCCCGCCGTAGCTACTATTTGTCACGTGCGTGGTAGAAAAACTTTTATATCATCTGAAGACAAATAGCAGGGGACAATTGGGGAGGATTTGGCCCATGGAAACGCAAGCAAGTACTCGCTCGTACTCCCACGCTGCTTGGGCCCAACAGTTTAAGGAGTACTGTATCTGTAGGCCTTTCAAAATTTGTGGACCCATTCTAGGTCCCTTCCGAATCCCCCCGCGGCCCGCCCTACAGTTCCGTTTGAAAGGCGCGTACCTCTCGGTGCCTGCGGCGAACCGGTGTTCGGGGCTTGGGTTGTCGTGGTGATGCTCGGCGGCGGACGAGCGGGGGATGGCCGGCACACGTTCCAAATCCTTGTGTCAAGCCCTCACGTGGTCACGGACGAGAGACGATCTCTGCTCCTCCTTCGCCGTGGTCGTTTCTGGACTGTGCAGCACCGCGGGCGGTCTGTCCGTCATTCTGCTCAGTGCCGGCTGATCGATTCAGACAAGGCCTGGAAAGCTTTCGCCGTTTGGTGTGATGATAAATTGCGCTGCAGGGTTTTGAATTGAATGAGGAACAGAGATTACGAAATTCAGCGGCGAGCAAAAGGATCATGTTCTGTTCTCATAACAAAAAAGAAAGGTGCTGACGAACCTGGTGTATCAGTGGTACTTGGTAGCATTTCAGGAATTCTGTACTGTCAGATAAGGATACCAATAAGCCTTCATCCAATATTCTGGTGGGAACGGATACATGATGGAGTGATTAGTATTAGTAGCCTGTAAGACCGAAGCTTCCTTGAAGCTGATAGGCTGTGCCTATCTTGGTCCAGTCTGTGAACATCATCCGGCTTTCTGAATCCCTCGGGTCTCTGTTCCCTATTTAGTAAAAACTCATAGACAAGTTGCAGAGTTGGAGTATAGACGTGCACAAGCCTACCATTTTACGGTCATACGGAGTACATGTTTGCTACTTGGCTTACTCTGGTAAAGCATTCTTTCTGCAAGAAGTTGTCTCGTGTCTGTTAAATGTTGCTAGTAACAATGTTTAGTTCAGCTGACACAAAAAATACTCCTACATAAATCAAGGCTTACTAGCTCTGTTACAACCATAAATTAGCAGTACCCTATACATTAAACACAATGCACATAGTAGTTCCAGGACACCTGGCGTGTCAAAAAATTTATTTATGCTACAATATTACAGGAGTCGAGTCCATTGCTCTGATCCTGATTTTCTGAACACAAGAAATCCCCCAGTACAAAGTCTGTAAATTCTAGGAGTACCACCACCACCAACAACAACAACAGCAGCAGCAATTCGTGTCAGGAATGTGCATCATACTAGTACAGAGTTCAGGACGCGGGGAGGACGTTGGTGACGACCTTCGCGGCGAGCGGCACTGCCACCAGCATCTCGACGATGGGGAGCACGTTGCTCAGGAACACCACGCACGCCGCCGCGTCCTTGTCGCGCCGCGGGCTGCAGAGCGGCCCCGCCACCCGCCCAAGGCTGGACATGACGGCGGTGAGCAAGGTGAACACAAGAGCCTTGGTGTACACGTCGTACTCCGGCGTCCCCAGCAGCGCCGCGTACGCCGCGCCCAGCATGCCGAAGCCGAACGTCGCCACGACGGCGGCCGGCAGTATCTCCATCTTGTGCTCCTCCGCCGCGGCGGTGTCACGTTGGCCCTTCTCCGCGGCCTCGTCGCCGGTGAACAGGTTCGCGGCGTAGTACATGGCGGCCACGGCGATCTCCGGGAACAGCGCGAGCACGGTGTCGCCGCCGAGGAACTCCTTGCCGATGGTCACCGCGGTGACCGCGAGCAAGGCGATGACGGAGTCCTTGAGGTACCTCACCAGCGACAGCACCTTGTCCCTCGCCGCCTCCGTCCTGTACCCGAGCGGCATGCAGGTGGCCACGACCAGGAACACGCTGAGCGCCGACGCCATGAAGGACACCGAGAGGTCGAACCGGTGGCCCAGCGCCCGGAAGTTGGAGTTGTTGAGGTAGCCGAACACGAGCGTGGTCTGAACGGCGAAAGCCGTCGCCGTGGCGAAGAGCGCGACCTTGCGGCCGCTCTTGATCCCCGCCTCGAACACCTCATCGCGCATGCTGTCCTCCGTCGGCGTCGCGCGGTACGCGAGGGTGCCGATCAGGGCCTGTATGGGCAACAGATTGAGAGACAGCAATCCATTGCCTTCGCTGATGAGGACCAGAAGCAGGGAGTTCGTCGCGATCAGTGCTGCGCCGGTGGTGACGCAGAGGATTTGAATAAACCGGATGTGCCACAGGTGCAGCTGCCTGTGTTCTGAAAATAACATCTTCAAGTAGACCAGCAGGATAGCAGATAGATACGAGATGACCAGGAAGCAGCCGCCGGCCGCCAGGACGTGCCGGTGCAAGTTCGCATCTTTTCCCTGCGAAAATGCCGCGGTGAGGATGCTAGTTGACGTTGCAAGGGAGGCTTGAGCCAGTGAGGTGCTACGCTTCAGTATTTTCTTTGGTTGCTGTTCATCTTCGGCATTCTTGGGAAGGACACTCCTTTCGGGATCATCCATTGTACTCTTTACCTTCAAAAAAAATATTATTGGTGATTAAGATAAATTATTTGTCAGAAGATAAAGCTGATTTCGGAACCAATGCCTATCAGAGGCACCAATACTTTCAGGCCATATACAGTTTACTGTTAGACTTCAGTCCATGCTATCAACAAAGTGAACAAACCTGAATTCATATCAGAGATTTATTCAATTGGCCCATACGTCATACAACAAGACTGCCAGTTATGAATCTGACTATCTGAGCTATGTAAGTCAGGAATACTAACTCAAATAGTATAGGTACTGATAATTGATAGAACTAATGTTTGTAACTAACGAAAGGCAGCTCCCTTTCCTAGTTAAAGCAATACTGGGTTAAGTATGAGTATATTTCTACCCTTCAACAAAAATTCTGGATTGAGGTGTAAATATACAAGGAGTAAAGAATCCAACAAATAGGAGCAGATGGAAATTTCAAAAGGAAAAACGTAATTGCGTAGAACTAGGCATGGCAGTAAGATCTAGGTTTCCATTAAGAACCAGCGCTGTTGTGAAACATGGGCATCATTCTTATGACTAGGCAGTGCAGTAAGTTGACTGCTAAACTTCAGCCAGATGTGTATAAGAGACAGGTGTCGCTGGTGATGTA
>OAMR01000538.1:474888-485286 GCA_900205405.1 Echinochloa crus-galli
GCCTTGGTGTACACGTCGTACTCCGGCGTCCCCAGCAGCGCCGCGTACGCCGCGCCCAGCATGCCGAAGCCGAACGTCGCCACGACGGCGGCCGGCAGTATCTCCATCTTGTGCTCCTCCGCGGCGTCGCGCCGGCCCCGCTCCGCGGCCACGTCGCCGGTGAGCAGGTTCGCGGCGTAGTACATGGCGGCCACGGCGATCTCCGGGAACAGCGCGAGCACGGTGTCGCCGCCGAGGAACTCCTTGCCGATGGTCACCGCGGTGACCGCGAGCAAGGCGATGACGACGTCCTTGAGGTACCTCACCAGCGACAGCACCTTGTCCCTCGCCGCCTCCGTCCTGTACCCGAGCGGCATGCAGGTGGCCACGACCAGGAACACGCTGAGCGCCGACGCCATGAAGGACACCGAGAGGTCGAACCGGTGGCCCAGCGCCCGGAAGTTGGAGTTGTTGAGGTAGCCGAACACGAGCGTGGTCTGAACGGCGAAAGCCGTCGCCGTGGCGAAGAGCGCGACCTTGCGGCCGCTCTTGATCCCCGCCTCGAACACCTCATCGCGCATGCTGTCCTCCGTCGGCGTCGCGCGGTACGCGAGGGTGCCGATCAGGGCCTGTATGGGCAACAGATTGAGAGACAGCAATCCATTGCCTTCGCTGATGAGGACCAGAAGCAGGGAGTTCGTCGCGATCAGTGCTGCGCCGGTGGTGACGCAGAGGATTTGAATAAACCGGATGTGCCACAGGTGCAGCTGCCTGTGTTCTGAAAATAACATCTTCAAGTAGACCAGCAGGATAGCAGATAGATACGAGATGACCAGGAAGCAGCCGCCGGCCGCCAGGACGTGCCGGTGCAAGTTCGCATCTTTTCCCTGCGAAAATGCCGCGGTGAGGATGCTAGTTGACGTTGCAAGGGAGGCTTGAGCCAGTGAGGTGCTACGCTTCAGTATTTTCTTTGGTTGCTGTTCATCTTCGGCATTCTTGGGAAGGACACTCCTTTCGGGATCATCCATTGTACTCTTTACCTTCAAAAAAAATATTATTGGTGATTAAGATAAATTATTTGTCAGAAGATAAAGCTGATTTCGGAACCAATGCCTATCAGAGGCACCAATACTTTCAGGCCATATACAGTTTACTGTTAGACTTCAGTCCATGCTATCAACAAAGTGAACAAACCTGAATTCATATCAGAGATTTATTCAATTGGCCCATACGTCATACAACAAGACTGCCAGTTATGAATCTGACTATCTGAGCTATGTAAGTCAGGAATACTAACTCAAATAGTATAGGTACTGATAATTGATAGAACTAATGTTTGTAACTAACGAAAGGCAGCTCCCTTTCCTAGTTAAAGCAATACTGGGTTAAGTATGAGTATATTTCTACCCTTCAACAAAAATTCTGGATTGAGGTGTAAATATACAAGGAGTAAAGAATCCAACAAATAGGAGCAGATGGAAATTTCAAAAGGAAAAACGTAATTGCGTAGAACTAGGCATGGCAGTAAGATCTAGGTTTCCATTAAGAACCAGCGCTGTTGTGAAACATGGGCATCATTCTTATGACTAGGCAGTGCAGTAAGTTGACTGCTAAACTTCAGCCATGCTTTCAGCATACAAAATGGACGTCAGGTATCCAATTAATCAACTAGGAATCAAGTCTTAGCACAAGACATTCTGCTAATTTCCGAGCTTAATTTAGAACTAGAAGATCTGAAGGGCGTAGCACAAAGATTACATATGTTTATAGTTAACAAAAGGATATACTACCTCAGGTCATCTTTATCTGTCGTTTCGGACAAGAAGAAAGAAATGGCTATCTGAAACATAATTTAAAGTTGACCCGAGGAAGTATTACTGTGCTAATGCCTACTTCCATGCATTCCTAGTTGATTAGAAAGCTAATAAAGCACTTCATCAGTTTTTCTTGGAGGCCAGTATTGATAGCATCAAATGGTTCGTTAACTATAGAATTTATCTAAGTAAAATCAACCTTATTCAGTAGACCTGTATATATGATATGATTATCATACAATTCCATCCTGGACTCGTAAATATACTGGAAACTAAATAAGCTAAATGGTGTGACTCATGAACTAGGGCGTTTGGTAGGAGAGGGGCTCTCCGAAGGTGTTCTGGCCTGCGCGTCGGCATCTCTAGAGTATGATTGTAAACATGCTATGTTAAAATAGTATAAGCTCTGCCCTTTCAGAAAAAAAAGCTAAGAAATAACTTGCCAAGGAAATTGCCGAAAAGAAATTTTGCTGATTGTAAGATCAATTTGCCTCAAGAAACCACTAGAGTGAAAACTTGGAGATTCTTTTGGAGGTAGCATGAGCTGCTGCCTGCTATAGATCTAGTGCCTGTGATATGAATCGCGCATAACCTGGAGTTTGCTACAGATCGATCCTCGAACTGATCGAAGGGTAAAAAAAAATGGACCAGAAATGCGTGAAAGGAAGACCGCATGTAGATACGCAAACTAAAGGTGGATCACTAACGAAAGAATGGAAGCAAGACGGAAGGATTTCCCTCTGTACGGCCGTACCTGCGAAGGAGATGAGCTTTCTGCCATGGCGATAAATTTTTGGGGGATGATTGGTGGGCGGAAGCTGAAATCCTGAAACCTGTAGAGTTGCTCGATAGTAGGAGACGGGGAGGTAGAAGAGGAAGACTTCGTTATAGTCTAGTCAATGTTTACTTTCTAGGAAACTTCTTGTGGTTGCTTGCTGAAGAAGGGTATCACTGATTTATCTAGAAATTGGAAAGATTTATGTGTCTCTGTCTGCTATACAGGCCGCGTTTAGTTCCCAAAAGTTATCAAAAAGCAACTCCCAAATACACTATGCAAAAAGAAGATTCTCCATCACATCAAAATGTCATAACATGCATGGAGTACTAAATGTAGATGAAATCAAAAACTAATTCCACCTATATGTCGTGTTAGGGACACTGCCATCTCTTCACTGGTCAAGGCCCTGACAAGTTGGCGGATCTGCCGATAACTCTCCTACGCAAGCTTAAATGGGTTGGAAAGGAGATCTATGAAAGGTATGTTCAAGTTCAGAATATGACTCTGTTACATATATCACTGCACTTGCACTCAGTCTGCTCTCAACTATCTCATACTGGTGTGCTCGTATCGTATTAATTGTACAGTTTTGTTGTACTCTACGAGACGAACATTTTGAGTCTAATTAATCAATTTTTTGACAATTTTTTACACATACAAACGAAAATGCTACAGTGACGTAATGATTACGAAGAGACATTCAACTTCCAAATTCAACCTCCCAATTCTCCATCTAAACACCACCACATTGTTGTCTGCCTTTTGTTAGGACGTTCATCAAATATTGCGTGCAACTTTTTTTTCAACCATACGCGAAACAATCTTGGCCGTTAGAAAGCCTAAGAAATTGCAACCAAAAGCACTACAGTATACAGCCAATAGATGACCCAACAAACAGCTAGGTAATTACAGAGTACTTTCGCCAATAATGGTATTTTTAGTACTTATTAGTAGGTTATCGCGACTTTCAACTTTATTGTACTGTCGTTTTAGTGACCACGATTCGCGGGCTCAGTGTCAGGGAACAAATTGACACTAACTTGCTCAGTGCCGACACAATAACAAATTCACGGGCTCATGCGCCTTTCGGTTTGCGGGACCAATATGTTCTGATGCCATGTTCTTTCCTTGGGTCGCCAAATCCGACCTTCCTAGTGCCTGTTTTCAACGCAACAAATTCTCGGAAAAGTGGCTTTCCTACCTTTTTCTTTCAACTCAGGATGGTAGCTGTGTGAACTTTGCCCCTTGGCTATCTACAGAATCTTTCCCAACCGAAAGGGTTCGTGTCATCCGCCAATTTCAGCCAAGAAACCAGGAAATAATGGAAATACTTCAGTCATCAATAGTCTCCGATTGCAATTCTGGTGCAGAATGCTTGATCAAATCTATGCCACAGCCCGCAGGAGAAATAAAGATTGCAGTATTCGGTGGTCCTTGCTATTGTTGTTCGTCTGCATTAATGAATCCGGCAAGACGCACTCTTCCAGTAATTTGCTAGCAGCGTATCACAATCACTGAAGCTAACCTGCACGGGGGCAGAGGAAGTTTATGCCAAATACAGCTCTAGAAGAGCTATATTTGGAAACGCTCTATAAACAGCACACGGGGGTGGGAAAAGTAGCCCAGTCAAGCTCACCATAAGCCAAAGAATCGCAAACTCTATGGAATAAGGCTTGAAGTGACGAGACTCAGAACAATATTGATGCTACAGAAGGCTATACTTTGACTGCGTATTAATAAATGAAATAATCAAAACGCTACTGTAGTAGTATACAGCATGCCCCTTGCAGAAGAGAAGCAGCTCCCCAAACACTGTAAGGAAAAAAAAAACTAGCGACCGAAGTAGTGGTCGTATAAGACCATGAGCACCAACGGGCACGCAGACAGAAGCGCCACCGCGGGGAAGGCGAGAGCAACAAGCGCCACAGCTCCTCCCACCTCGGGCAGCGGGATGGCCAAGCGGTTCAAGCTCGACAGAACTGCCAGCAGCAGGAGGAACATGGCGGCCTTGAGGTACACGCTACAGTGGTCGGTCCCAAGGAAAGCCGCGTACAGGCCAGCCATGAGCGTGAAGCCGGCCGCTGCAACAATCCGGGGGGCGAAGTCCTGCTGCGAGCTCTCCCCACCGGGCTGGCGCGCCGAGAATAACTCCACGGAGTAGTACAGGACAACCGCCACAGCCTCCGGGCAGACGGAGAGCACCACGAAGCCGTCCAGGAACTCCACCGAGACGACCAGCGCCATCATCGCCAGCGCCGCGAGCACGGCCTGCCTGAGCCTGTCGACGAACCTCACGACAACCTCCAGCATGACGTCCGGCAGACGCGCCAGCGGCATGGCGCAGACCATCATCAGGATCAGGGACACGGTCGAGGAGGCGTAGCATGCGGCAAGGTCCAGGGGCGGGTCACGCTTGCCCTGCTTGTCATCAGGGGCTTTCAGGTAGCCGAGGACAATGGTCCCTTGCAGCCCGAAGGAGGCAACAGTACCAAGGGTGGCCATATCAAAAGCCCCCTTCACCTTCGCATCATACCTGCCACCAACCGCCGTGTGCTGCTCCCCCATCCATGCTCCGGCGCCTGCAGCCACAGTGACAAGCACCATCACCGGGGCAAGAACAACTGAGAGCCATGTGTTATTCCTGTTCGCGAAGATGACGAGGATCGTATCTGCGACGATTAACATCATGCCTGTGACCATGACGAGGATGGTGAGAGACCAGTACCAGCCACGGCCTCGCCGGTCACGCTGGTACACGAAGATCTCCAACATCACTAGGACAACGGCGCACAAGAATGTCGTGAATATGAAGAGACCCTCAGCGATGAGGAGATTGCTGAGAAGAACTTTGTTGTGTCCCGTGGTCGAGTAAAGGGGATTCATGTCCTTGTACCCTGATAGTGCCGCCAGGATGAACACCATGACAGCCGACAGGACAGTCTGGTAGAAGGTTTTTATCCGGTCTGATTCTGACTTCACCAGGTCTGGTACGGGATTCTCTCTAGCTGATCCATTTCCATGGAGGGATGCATCTTCGATGATCACAGACAAGGATTGCTGCAAGGCAAGAGTGCAATAACGTACGGGAGGTTAGTAATCCAGAGACAAGGTTTCCAAGACATCAATTTTAACAGATAGGCTGTTCTAAGAAGCGGGGACAAATCTATAAGATTTGCATGACCCTTACACAACCACAGCCTGCATGGAATTCTGCACTAAAAAGTAAGTTGCACACGACACATCTTACTAACATTCTGCTATGCGCTTAAGAATATATATTAAAAGTAGCACATGAAAAAATAGAAAGAAAGCACAAGTGGGAAAGAATGGAGAAAATCCACAGATAAACAGATCTGGAACTCTTCAACATGTATCAGTATACCAGATGGCGATCAAAATTTAGGTAATTACCTGCAGTGCCTCCATTTCTCTATCCATCCTCTTCTCGTTGGTAGAGACCAACACAGCTCACCCTCAGCACCAGCTGGGAGAAGTCAGAGTGAGCTCCCAAACTAGACGGGGCAGCATCTCTAAGAATGACCTGGAGCTAGGCCAGTGAGCTTGATGACTTGGGCAAGTCTTCTCTGAGGATGGTTTCAGGAAAGCTGCAACCATTGGTGTCATCCAACAAAATACCAAATTAGCAGTCTTTGGAAATTCGTTTGACAAGCACATTGAACCAGTGTTGACTAGTTATTCAATTGCCATGTGATAAATTTGGAAATTTGCTACTGCTGTAGTTATCCAGAAGAGAAGTTCCTATCCTACAGTATTATAACATGTTTTTTTTTGAGCAAGTATTATAACATGTTTAAGAGCACATAGTATAAACTGATCAGAGATATGCATTTGCTAAATAATGATCGACTGAATTGCAAGGTGAATGCCGTGCTATACCTATGAAATTTTCGAGTGTTGACTAGTTGTTCAATTGCCATGTGATAAATTTGGAAATTTGCTACCGCTGTAGTTATCCAGAAGAGAAGTTCCTATCCTACAGTATTATAGCATGTTTAAGAGGTCACATAGTATAAACTGATCAGAAATATGCATTTGCTAAATAATGATCAACTGAATTGCAAGGTGAATGCCGTGCTATACCTATGAAATGACTTGAGCCTAGTTCCACTACTGAAAATTTACTTGGCTTTATGTTTGGTCCTTAATATTTCTTTGGCATCTGAACAATGAACTTCAGCACCTTTACTACAGTATCTACCTGATCCGCCAGATGGCAATCAGAACGTTCCAAAATCCTAGGAAATACAAAGAGTACTGTGATAAGGCATCAAATCACAAGTGAGAAACATAGATTAAAGTCTACCCAGAAAAAGCATAGGATAAAGTCATCAAGAATAATGCTGAAGCTTACAGCATGAGAACTGCCCGTAGAAGTGAAATAGTAGAAGAAACCATACAAGTCAATGATGTTGTCCAATGGCTATTCTTTCCAAAATTTTGTTTTGGCATATGATGCATCCTCTTGTAGATTACAAATTGAAATAAGGTACATACAGGTATTCAGCTTTACAGGTCCAGAAGAACTAGAAACAGCCAGAACAAAGAATAAAAACAGAAATACAACTATGGACTATGGCTGAGAAGGGCATATCAATTACCAATTGACTGTTAGAGTTAGCTATTTGGTTGCTCTGCAGTGATTTGTGATTGCAACTGGTCCAATGGTTCTTGTCGTGACATCTGCTCGGGTTGCTGTAGGGCAACTGGCGATTTTAATTGATCTAGCGTTTGCAGTTGTTGTGCTGGCATTGGAGCTTCAAACAAGCCCTGCTGCTCTTGTTGTGGCAATGATGGTTGCAGATGATTCTGGGGCTGTGGTGGTGGGAATGGAGACTGCAGCTGCTGTCCTTCCAGATTAGGTTGGGAGTGCTGGTTCCGATCACCTTGCCAAACCCACACGATATCCTTGAGTGCTGGTCTTATCTCCTCTTTCACTAGCCTCTGATACTCCATCGTGTCCCCATTGGTCTTTTTCAACTCAACTAAGAGCAATGAAGGGGCGACCTCAAAAATCTCCGCATCAAGCTCAAGCACACCCTTCTTTCCTTCCTTCGGAGCTGCCAACTTCATGACCCCATTTTCTTTCTTCTTAACTTTAAGTTTTAAGCGTTTGGAAAGCTCCTTCAGCTTTGTAAATACTGTCGTTACAGGCTGCCTAGTAGTAAACCTTTCTTCCCTGCGACCATACTTATCCTCAAAAAATCCAGAGAGGTTAAAACCTGTTGAGAGAGAGATGATGTCAAAGGCATTCAAGTTTGGGAGGCTTAATGACCCTTGATTTCCCTCAGATGTGCTGCATTCTGTCGAGCCAGAGGTTGTAGCTGCACCTGTACAGACATTATCAGCTGTTTCAGTTTCATTTTTCTTTGCATTGACTTCAACCGGTTTTCTGTACCAAGCACTCCTCTTTATCCGTGAGATAGAAAATCTTGTGCTTGGATCTGGATCGAGAATTTTATGTAGCAGATCCTTCAGGTCACCAGAAAAAGACCGAGGGCATCTAAATTCTGCTCTGGAAATCTTTCTGTACATCTCTATCAAATTTGTGTCATGGAAAGGAAGGTAACCAGCCACAAACACAAATAGAATTACTCCACATGACCATATATCTGCCTTTGGACCATCATAGCCTTTTCTGCTGAGCACTTCAGGAGCAACGTAAGCTGGAGTTCCACATGTGGTATGGAGGAGACCATCTTGCCTTCTGGACTCAGCTAGAGCACTCAGACCAAAATCTGAGACTTTAAGGTTTTCATTCTCATCCAGTAGAAGGTTTTCAGGCTTCAAGTCGCGATGATAGACACCTCGACTGTGGCAATAATCGACAGCACTGATTAATTGGTGGAAATATTTCCTGGCAGCATCCTCGCTAAGTTTTCCACCCTTGGCTATTTTGTTGAAAAGCTCGCCACCTTTAGCATACTCCAAGACAAAATAAATCTTGCTCTTGCTAGCCATAACCTCAAAAAGCTGAAGAACATTTGGATGCTTCACTAACCTCATTATTGAAATCTCCCTCTTTATCTGCTCGATGAGCCCAACCTTCATGACCCTGTCCTTGTTAATCATCTTTATGGCCACAGCTTGGCCAGTAGTAAGATTCCGAGCATAAAAGACCTTTGCAAAGGTTCCTTGTCCCAACTGTTTCCCGATTTCATAGCGTCCCATCAAAATTGTCCTCCTTCCATCCATCGTATCAAGCTATGCAAGGATAGTATAAAGAGCAAACACCACGCCACTTGTATCAGAGAATACAGAAGGTTTTTAACCGTCGTCTCCAAGATGATGGCCTACAAATATAGAGGCCTTCAATCTACTGTGCTTTAAATTACGGAAAAGAAGAATGGTATCAGCACGAAGCACATTCCCATGAGAACCCAACAATATCAGATTGAACAAAGCTTGGGTCTTGTTTGCATGAAATATTTGCTTCTTGTTGTGCAAGCACATCTTTCTGCATTCCCAAGCCTTCTGTGGTAGGTTATAAACTGTCACGTGGAAGAACAGAACAAATTAGAATAGACATGAATTGACAATTGTGACTCGGTTGCTAAACAAAAATTCAGCAGCTGTAGGGATTATTATCAGGTGAACTTCATGGAAATTATGCCTACAGAACAATCCTTATACATTACTAAATCAAAGTTATTCAAAAACAATACTAAATCAAGACCCCGGATGATCTGATTTAAACAAGTATGATAAACATACCACCAATCAGAATAGCCATGATCCATAACGGTTTTCAAGATAAAATGATCTAATTCCAGTCCTTAAGAAACAATATCAGCAAGCCTCTGAAATTCTAGGTTGTGCCAACACGAAGCTAAGTTCTGATTGATCAACAGCATTCCTAGAACAACCCAAACCCGGTACCGAAAGGAAAGGAAGAGCGATTTGGATTGGATCCGGTCGCTCGATGCTCGCAGTGGGCATCGAAAATAATCCTGCCACTAAACTCATTCCTAGAACAATACTACCATCTAAGCAAGCTAGGGTTGCTTACCAGCAAAGCAGAACAGCTCAATGCCGAATCCGGACGGATCTCGACTCCATCTCTACGCCACGCGGCCGCCTGCCTGGCCTGCTCCAGTTGCTCCGGGACGGAGCTCGATCTCGCGCACAGAAAAGCGAGACGGACGCCTCCGATTTGGTGCTGCGAGCCAGTCGAGCTCAGCTCCTCCCTGGCAGCCCCAGTAGCTTGTCTCCGTGGCTGGGATCCCTGTTCCGTTCCGTCTGGGTTGTAGACTCTAGAAGCGGCGGCGGCGGCGGCGCTGTGCCCTCAGGTTTGTTCCGCGCGAGAGGCCGTTCGGCGCGTCGGATCGGATCCCTCGGGATCTTCTGATTCCGCGCCGGTAGCTCGCGGCCCTGGCGTTTAATCTGGCGGCGCGCTCGCCGCTCCCACGACGGCGACGCAAGTGGACGGCCGGCTGTAGGCTGTCCACCGTCGTGCTGGGTGCGGCGGGAGGGAGCTGGACGGTTTTGCCACTGGACACGAGCCCGACAGCCACGGGCCAAGTCCCGGAAGGCCGGATGGCACAGGTGCAGTTCCTCCGGACGCGTAGGGGCAAATGCGGGAGAAGAGATTGACGGCCGGTTGGTCGGCGCGTAGGTGGCCGTTGACGGAGACGGAGAAGCGAGACCAGCAGCGGCAGAGAAACAAAACGAGGAGGGGCTGAGCTGTCGAGGCGGTGGTAGTGCCTCCCACGCCACGTCGCCACACTGGCCGGACGAGGCCCTGCGCTGGGATGCTGCCGCCGCCGCGCGCTTTCCCGTGAGAACGTCAGTGACCGGCGCGGCCGCGAG
>OAMR01000538.1:491501-503679 GCA_900205405.1 Echinochloa crus-galli
ACCCACCCACCCAATATATGATATTGCAGCGATCGGCCGCGCTGGCGCCAGCCGCGGCGCGACGCGTGTGGCGGCCGGCGCCGAATTCACGGGAGCCACGTCGTCGACCTTGAGGTACGTGTGCGGTAAAGGAGATGGTCAGTTTAGCTTTCCCTCGAGAGATCGTCGTCTCGTCAGTTTAGGTTTTGAGCTCAGTAGACGTTGTGATAGTTTCTAGCAAGGCAAAAAAAGGCAGCAACGAATTGCAACGCCATCACCATCAGTCTTCTGGTTGCGAACGTCGCGTGTTTCCCGAACGAGCGCGACCATATTTGGCATGGCAAAAATGTTTGTTGCGACTTGCGAGAACCTTGTTAAGTTTGGTCAACTATGGGCCGACTTCACGGCGGCTTTCGGCCTGGGGGGTGGGATTCGTGTCATGGGCCTCGTGGCCCAACCAACCAAAGGCCATCGACTTGGGCTCCTTCGCGTGTACTACAAGCCTCTTGGCGTGTTCCAGCGACGGAAGCCGAGATCTGCAGAGCGCGACACAGCAGCAGCCGCCGGCTTTGTTTGCAGAGGAGTGTTCTTGGATGGACTTGGTCACTTGGCCGTCGTCGGGGAGGAGAGTGCACGCGCGCCGCCGCCGTCGGCTTTATTTGCTCGTGGAGATACGTCGCGCCTGCACCCGCGCGCGTCGCGAGCAGGCGTGATCTGCAGCGAACCACGGCACGAAGCATCAGAAGAGGCCAAGAGTGCCGGATGGTCTTGGTCCTGGTGGTTTAAGCCTCGTGTTGTTATGTTGTTCTTGTGCCTGCATTTGAACCTGCATCCGTTCCTGTAGCGAGCAACCGATCAGTGTGGCGTGGGCGTGATCTGCAACGGGCCGCCACAGCAGCTCGAACTTGCACCTAGAAAACTCTTAATTGTGACACTTGCAGTAATCACCCACTGCTTTTACTTGCCAGCAGAGAAGTCATAAGTACAAAGTACTGCACAGAAGAAAAATTAGCCACAACATGCTGCAGAATATTTGTTGTGGCTGCTGCCAACATAAACAACTTTTTATTTCTCTGAATTTCCCCATTATCAGTGGACAATGCCCAAGTAGGCCAGTCAAGCACAGAGAGTACCGACACTTGCATGGTGATAGAATTGAAGGACTGTCATTGTACGATGAATGTAGATAGCACTAGCTCTGCATTTTGGTCTAAACCAACCTCACCTCTTTCCAATTTCTTCCTGACAATTGCCAAATTGACAGCATGACCCGTATAACATACTGACTAGTAGAAGCCGGCAAGATGATACTGGAATGGTGTTGCTCCAGTAAAAGCGGTTCTCGTGAAGAGTGAAAAGGGGATGCTGTTGCTTCAAAGCTGGTCGTTGATGGAGTTCTGTGGCTTGTAAATAAGGAGTGTGTTGCTTAGTGTTGAGCAAGAAGAGGTTCTGTTTCCTGGCTGTGGACTGTGGTGATGACTGATGGTTCGGGGATCTGTAGGTGTTGGTTTTTGGTTAGAGCTGCCCAGGGACTACCCTTGGTGTAGTAGCTGAGGCAGTGAGTTTCCTTGCATTTGGTGGTTCGGGTCTTGCGTCAAACCAACAGAACTGAATGATTGTAATTTCATGTGGGTCCGCGTGAGTATGAATAGAGTCTTAGGTGAAAAAAGTTTCGCATTTTGCACTGTTTTCCTACACATTTTCCCACGTCCTACAACCCGACAGGTGGGCCCTTTGTGAGGGATGGGGTGGATTTTTTAGGTGAGAAGTGTTTCCAATTCTGTAGGATCCTTTTAGTATAGATTCAACCCTTGTGCTTCACTCCATGACTTTACCTACAACAGGTTATTTAAACTCACTTAGGTTTTTGAAACGGTAGAGAAAATCTAGAAAAACTAACTTAGGATGCTAAACCATCTCATCCATGGTTTAACGGATTTCTATTCTGCTGAAAGTAAGCTATGATCGTGAAAGTCCCCAACCTTTTCATGGACTTTTGAGGTTTTGGACATGCATGCCTGATCTCCATTCTCCTTTAATGCAATGCCATCTTTTTTCCCCTATCACTGAAGCCGACCAGCCAAGGTTCATAGTAGGTGCATAGCGACGCTGTCTGCTTATTGAGCTGGCTTTACCTGCCCAATTGTGAATGGAACAAGTGGTGTTACCTGACGAAATTGAAGGTGAAGAGGTGTGACTGTGTGAAGTTGAGAGTCCATGATGCCAGACGCTGAACCTGACGAGCTCCCCGCCATCACAACAGCCGCGGCATGCAGGTTCCCTGCTGCTCACTCGATCAGGACGGCGCGCCGCCGGCGACTGGGCGGCGTCGGTGCATGCATGCGCAGAGTCTCTCCGCGCCGCCGTGGACATACCAAGGCCATCCAACCCTCTTCAATTCTGAGCCGGCGGATATGATGCTGCTGACCTGCGGCAGCAGATCACGCCGACCACCTCCGTCTTCGGAGCTCCGACGAACGCCCCTGCTGCGCCTGCCATTGGTTCGAGTCGAGCAGCACGGCAGGGACGCCCAAAATTGCCGCCGCGCTGCTCTCGTTCTCGTCCGCCCGGCTCGCCGGAGCACCGGCTCCGCTGCCGGGATCATCTTCCAGTCGCCTCGGTGCGGCGATTTCAGTTTGCGCGGCGCCGGAACACGCCTGGTCACCGTCGTGCCGGCGATAACGTGCCTGACGACGGAAGACGCTCGAGCGATGCGCCCCATCTAGGTCGCACATATCGAATCGGGCGGTTACTAGGTTACCCAGGGGGTGGACGGTATCTGAAATACTGACCACCCCTCCTGTTCCACGCCGCGCGGCTCGCCGGAGCGGTGGCGCGCTCAGGCCGCGCCTGGTTTCCATAGTCGTGGACACTCGATCCCCATCGCGTGCCGTGCCGGCACCAGTCCCCGCCGTCATCCATTCTCAAGGCTGAACAACGTTGCCGTAGCGTTCTTCCCCGCCGTCGGCGACGCGTGTAAGCCGGCCAGGGCCAGGTGTTGAAGACGCAGGCGCAAGATGCAATGCAAGCACGCATGGATTCGTTCGATCTAGTGGTTGCAGGAACAGCGGTCGACGATGGCGGCGCACAGCACGGGCAGACACGAAACTGTTGCCAGCTATGTCGGCTTGCGTCAGAAACAGTGGCTGTGTGGAAGAGCCACGTTCGTTCTGCTCGCAATGAAGCACCGGTGCAGCAGGTTGCCGTTCGCGCTCCGGCGTTGGTGCAGTGCAGGCGGCGCAGCTAGCATCGCTCGCCAAACACACGCGTTGTTGCCCCTGGCCGCGGCAGAGCATCATTCTGTCCTACACGCCGGCCAAGTGACCAGGTCCACCCGACATCGTCTTCGGAGCCGGCAGCTGCAGATCATGTCCACCACTGTGTTCGGAGCTCCGTCCGGCTCTGATGACAAACCCCCGTGTGCTTGCAATTGATTCGGCCCCAGCGTCGCGACGCCGGGATCCTCCTCTCGTCCGCCCGGCTCGCGGGAGCACAGTCCCCGTCGCCTCGGGGCGGCGCGTTCAGTTTGTGCGGCAACAGGACAAGCCTCACTAGAGGCCGGAACACGCCTAGTCACCGTCGCCGGCAAGTCTCCTCCTCCTCAGCGACCAATCGAAGCTGTGGCCACCGCGGCGCGCGGCCCCTATAAGCTGTAAGCGCCTGACGACGAAGATGCTCCAGCGAATGCGTCCAATCTGAGCCGCACGGGCCGGATCGGACGGCAATTAGGTACCCTGGGGGTGGATGGTATCTCAAATACCGACCACCCCTTCGGTCGGGGCTTGGTGTTCCCGCCGCGCAGCTCCATCCTAGGAGACGCAGCGCTGATCCCGGCCGTTATCCCTCTGGACAACGCCGCCGTGGAGCGCCAGGGCGGCGCCCCGGTCCTCGTAATTGGCCGCGGCGAACACGGCGGCGGCGGCGAGGAGGAACAGCTGGCCGTGGGCCCGTGGCCAGAGCTGCGGCGGTCGTCGATGCTCCTGGCGGAGACGAAGCGGTCGACGTAGGAAACGCCGTGTTGGGCCCCCGGGGATCGGGATGGGCCATAAGGAGACGGGCCGGGAGCTCCTTTTTCGCTGATGGGCTCGACGTTGCTGATGTTGAGAACCCAGCCCAACGCGGCAGTGCAGCAGCTCAGCAAGTCGAAAGGAAAATAGATTTTAGTCCCACATGGACACTTTTTTGAGGAGAAAATCTAGGTAAAACATAGCGTGATCACCCCATGGTTGCCGTGTCTGGTGGCGCAGACATGTGACCCTAAGCATCCGGGGACAAAAGACTTGGCAGGTGGTGATGCTGAAATAAAATGTCGCGTAAAGTCGCCCCGCACGAGGTGTAACTCCTGTCAACTCTTTTTGCTTTTCCTACCTTAACTCTATCTTTTTTTCTTTCATCATCCATTTTATTTATCACTCTCAGAGTTCACTATTGTGTTACTGTTGCTGCTAATAGCTTCTCTATTCCTACATTAACTTTTATCTTCTTTTCTACTCTTTTTGCTTTTCCTACCTTAACTCTATCTTTTTTTCTTTCATCATCCATTTTATTTATCACTCTCAGAGTTCACTATTGTGTTACTGTTGCTGCTAATAGCTTCTCTATTCCTACATTAACTTTTATCTTCTTTTCTACTCTTTTTGCTTTTCCTACCTTAACTCTATCTTTTTTTCTTTCATCATCCATTTTATTTATCACTCTCAGAGTTCACTATTGTGTTACTGTTGCTGCTAATAGCTTCTCTATTCCTACATTAACTTTTATCTTCTTTTCTACTCTTTTTGCTTTTCCTACCTTAACTCTATCTTTTTTTCTTTCATCATCCATTTTATTTATCACTCTCAGAGTTCACTATTGTGTTACTGTTGCTGCTAATAGCTTCTCTATTCCTACATTAACTTTTATCTTCTTTTCTACTCTTTTTGCTTTTCCTACCTTAACTCTATCTTTTTTTCTTTCATCATCCATTTTATTTATCACTCTCAGAGTTCACTATTGTGTTACTGTTGCTGCTAATAGCTTCTCTATTCCTACATTAACTTTTATCTTCTTTTCTATCATCATCCTTTTTATCACTCTCATGTTACTGTTTCTGCTAATAGCTTCGCTATTCCTACGTTAACTTTTATCTTCAGTAGGTGCATAGCGACGCTGTCTGCTTATTGAGCTGGCTTTACCTGCCCAATTGTGAATGGAACAAGTGGTGTTACCTGACGAAATTGAAGGTGAAGAGGTGTGACTGTGTGAAGTTGAGAGTCCATGATGCCAGACGCTGAACCTGACGAGCTCCCCGCCATCACAACAGCCGCGGCATGCAGGTTCCCTGCTGCTCACTCGATCAGGACGGCGCGCCGCCGGCGACTGGGCGGCGTCGGTGCATGCATGCGCAGAGTCTCTCCGCGCCGCCGTGGACATACCAAGGCCATCCAACCCTCTTCAATTCTGAGCCGGCGGATATGATGCTGCTGACCTGCGGCAGCAGATCACGCCGACCACCTCCGTCTTCGGAGCTCCGACGAACGCCCCTGCTGCGCCTGCCATTGGTTCGAGTCGAGCAGCACGGCAGGGACGCCCAAAATTGCCGCCGCGCTGCTCTCGTTCTCGTCCGCCCGGCTCGCCGGAGCACCGGCTCCGCTGCCGGGATCACCTTCCAGTCGCCTCGGTGCGGCGATTTCAGTTTGCGCGGCGCCGGAACACGCCTGGTCACCGTCGTGCCGGCGATAACGTGCCTGACGACGGAAGACGCTCGAGCGATGCGCCCCATCTAGGTCGCACATATCGAATCGGGCGGTTACTAGGTTACCCAGGGGGTGGACGGTATCTGAAATACTGACCACCCCTCCTGTTCCACGCCGCGCGGCTCGCCGGAGCGGTGGCGCGCTCAGGCCGCGCCTGGTTTCCATAGTCGTGGACACTCGATCCCCATCGCGTGCCGTGCCGGCACCAGTCCCCGCCGTCATCCATTCTCAAGGCTGAACAACGTTGCCGTAGCGTTCTTCCCCGCCGTCGGCGACGCGTGTAAGCCGGCCAGGGCCAGGTGTTGAAGACGCAGGCGCAAGATGCAATGCAAGCACGCATGGATTCGTTCGATCTAGTGGTTGCAGGAACAGCGGTCGACGATGGCGGCGCACAGCACGGGCAGACACGAAACTGTTGCCAGCTATGTCGGCTTGCGTCAGAAACAGTGGCTGTGTGGAAGAGCCACGTTCGTTCTGCTCGCAATGAAGCACCGGTGCAGCAGGTTGCCGTTCGCGCTCCGGCGTTGGTGCAGTGCAGGCGGCGCAGCTAGCATCGCTCGCCAAACACACGCGTTGTTGCCCCTGGCCGCGGCAGAGCATCATTCTGTCCTACACGCCGGCCAAGTGACCAGGTCCACCCGACATCGTCTTCGGAGCCGGCAGCTGCAGATCATGTCCACCACTGTGTTCGGAGCTCCGTCCGGCTCTGATGACAAACCCCCGTGTGCTTGCAATTGATTCGGCCCCAGCGTCGCGACGCCGGGATCCTCCTCTCGTCCGCCCGGCTCGCGGGAGCACAGTCCCCGTCGCCTCGGGGCGGCGCGTTCAGTTTGTGCGGCAACAGGACAAGCCTCACTAGAGGCCGGAACACGCCTAGTCACCGTCGCCGGCAAGTCTCCTCCTCCTCAGCGACCAATCGAAGCTGTGGCCACCGCGGCGCGCGGCCCCTATAAGCTGTAAGCGCCTGACGACGAAGATGCTCCAGCGAATGCGTCCAATCTGAGCCGCACGGGCCGGATCGGACGGCAATTAGGTACCCTGGGGGTGGATGGTATCTCAAATACCGACCACCCCTTCGGTCGGGGCTTGGTGTTCCCGCCGCGCAGCTCCATCCTAGGAGACGCAGCGCTGATCCCGGCCGTTATCCCTCTGGACAACGCCGCCGTGGAGCGCCAGGGCGGCGCCCCGGTCCTCGTAATTGGCCGCGGCGAACACGGCGGCGGCGGCGAGGAGGAACAGCTGGCCGTGGCCGGAGAAGCGGAGCTGCGGCGGTCGTCGATGGTCCTGGCGGAGAATAAGCGGTCGATTCTCATCTGTCTCGCAAACCTCTCGTAGTCTCGTGTCCAGGGGCAAAACCGTCCAGCTCCCTCCCGCCGCAGTCAGCACGAGCACGACGGTGGATAGCCTACAGCGGCCGTCCAATTGCGTCGCCGTCGTGGGAGCGCTGAGCGCGCCGCCAAATTAAACGCCAGGGCTACCGGCGTGGAATCAAAGATCCGGAGGGGATCCGACGGAGTAAAATGCATGGGCGGTACCTGAACTTGGCAGGGAGTGTCATCTAGGTCCCGGACTTCTAAAACGCACATTTGAATCCTTCAACTTGCTAATCGGTTTATGGAACATCCAAATCTCCATAACACATGCTGACTGGAATGCTGACTGGACTTGAGAGAGAAACAGAGCTGTACTGCGGGTTCCAATAGAGGAAAGGTCAGGGGGTCCTTTGCAAAAGAGTCATCCTTCCCCAAATCGAAACAGAGGAGGGGGAAGGGGGCGGTGCCGGCGGCCGGCGGCAGTGAGATTGCCGGCGCTACGGACCACAATTGAGGACGGGGGCCGGGGAAACATAGAGAGGGGAGTGTGTCGAGCACACCACCTTGCTTACCTCGTGCGGAGGTGAGGTGTGAATGGCTGCCCACGGTGGCGCGCAGGCGGCGGCGACAATGGAGCGGCGGTGGCGCTGAGGAAGCGGGAGAAGGAATGCGGGTGTGGGTGAGCAAGCTTGGTGAGGTGAGGTGATCGCCGCGGAGGTATATTTATAGACCGGAGGGGAAGGGAAGGTCGGTTCGCCGGGTGGGCGCTCGGCGCCAACGAGCGGCCGACGGAAAGAGGAGTAATGGCGCCGGCGGGATTCGCGGCGGCGCTGTGGTAGCGATGTGACGGCACGGCGGCGAGCACAGCGACGCGGAGGACACAACGCACAGGGTTGGGTGCGAGCGACGAGGCGGCGAGGCGGTGGCGCGGCGATTGACGCGACGTCTAGGTGGGCCGCCGGCAAGAAACACGGCGAGGAACCGCGCGTGGTCTCGTCGTGGGTCCAGCAGCTTTGGTGTAGCGCGGTGCAGCACGTGTGGCGCGTGCGGAAGGCGAAGGCGGTTCACGAGTGCGGTAGAAGCGCGGTGGCAGCGGCGCTGCGACGCCGTCCCCGCTCCCAAATCAGCGCCGTCGGGCATCGGCGACGAGGAGGCGGCAATGGCAGACGGGTCCTGCGCGGTGAGGAGGCGGGCATCGGCGGCAAGCTGTGGCGAGGAGGTGTCGGCTGCAGCGGACGGGGTCGGCGCGGCGAGGAGGCGGGCGTCCGCGGCGAGCCCCACGGGCGGGACGTCGGCACCGCCCTTCTCGACATCCTCTAGAGCCCGGTACCCCCGCGGATCCATGGAAGGTGTACGCGCCGCGGTGGGACAGCGCGGCGGCGGAGGCAGCATGGCGGCGGGGCTCGCGCTTGGCGAGCACCTCCTTGAGGGCGGCGAGATCGGCGGTGTCGTGTGCCATCTTCTCCTCGGTGTAGAGCTCCGCCTGGAGGTCCCCGAGCTGACCACAGCGGGGGGCGCCTCTGGCGGGGCGGCGGCCCGCCGATTCAGCGACGGCCGCGCGGGGGACGCACCGGCCACCGCAGACGACGACGCCGGCGGGTAGAAGGGGATGGGTGCGGGCAAAGCGGGACAGGGGCATTCGGCGGCGGCGGCCATGGCGATTGCCCGCCTGTTTTTTTTTTCTTTTCTATTAATTAAGAAAACAGGGAGGAAGAGGTAGGGGCTGATACGTGAGCCCCACGGGTCAGGTCCAGTCAGCATGTGTTATGGAGATTTGGATGTTCCATGAACCGATTAGCAAGTTGAAGGATTGAAATGTGCGTTTTGAAAGTTCGGGGACCTAGATGACACTCCCTGCCAAGTTCATGTACCGCCCATGCATTTTACTCGGATCCGACGCTATGAATGGCCTCTGTTCGGGCGGAAGAAACCTGAGGGCACAGCGCCGCCGTCGCCGCCGCCGCCGCCTCTAGACTCTACAATCCAGACGGAACGGGACAGGGATCCCGCGCCGATTTCAGTTCGCGTGGCGCTGGAACAAGCCTCGTCAGTGGCCGGAACACGCCTGCTCGCCGTCGCCGGCACAGCCAGCTTTAGCGTGCGTGCCTGATGACGGAAGACATAGGGCCTGTTTGGTCTCCTGCATGGGGTTGGACCAGGCACACCTCATGCAGGGGTCGCAAGTTTGGTTGCCTGGTTGATCCTCCGAGCCAGGCTGTATGCGTGCAAAATGACCGTCGCGGCCAGGCTCTAGGGAAACGAGAGGAGCGGCCGTTTTCGCCGGGCGTGTCTCGCGCGGTGCAGGCAAGCACGCCTGGCCTAGCAGGCAGAGAGGGAAAAAGAACGGGCCAATGACCAGGTGCAGATGACCAATCACCATCCGCATCGGACCTGACTGTTTCGATGCAGGTAAGCAAACAAAAGTCTGCTGCATCCAGCAGACCTGGCCGGTACGAGCCTGGCCCTTTGATACGAGCCACATCGATATGGAACAAGAACCAAACGCGCCCTATCGAGGCCTTGTTTAGATCACAAATTCCACTCCCAAATTTACTATGCAAAAAGAAGATTCCCCGTCACATCAAAATGTCATAACATGTATGAAGTACTAGATATAGATGAAACAAAAACTAATTACACAGTTTTGTTGTGCTCTGCGAGACGAACATTTTGAGCCTAATTAATCAATTTTTGGATAATTTTTCACAAATACAAACTAAATGCTACAGTGATGCAATGATTACGAAGTGACATCATACTCCCAAATTTACCCTCCTAATTCTAACATCTACACAAGGCCCGAATCGGGCGGTTCCTAGGTAGGCCCGAATCGGGCGGTTCCTAGGTACCCAGGGGGCAGACGGTATCTGAAATAACGACCACCCCTCATGTTCCGCGGGGCTTCACGCCGCGCGGCTCGCCCGAGCGGCGGCCGCGCCTGGGTTCCATACTCGTGGACACTCGATACCCATCGTGTTCCGTGCCGGCACCAGTCCCCTCCGTCATCCATTCTCAAGTCTGAACAACGCTTGCCATAGCGTAGAAAAAAAAAACCAAATTAGTCTGCTAATCTCAAAATGGAATGCGAAAAGGAGAGATGAACTGGGCTCACCGTTCATGCTCACGAACAACGCGTGGGGATGGGATCTCACCTTGGTGTACGGTGCTCCCTGGAAACCAAAGCATTCCTGTATTGTAGCTTCCCCATGGACAATCAGTCGAAATCATGCATACAAAATACGATCCCCCAAAAACATGTCAGAAAAATCACCATCACTATGAAATGAGGGGAGACATACAACGATGTGTCTCACCTTCGTAGATCCACTCCTCCTCTGCCTCTTGCCTCTAGAATATCAGGGCCCCAGCCACTCCCCTCGCTCCACAAACCCTAGATTGAATCAATCGAAGAAAAATCCCCCTAATCAGTTCGTTCGGCGACACCGCTTGCAAAAATCGAATGCGAAAGAGGAGAGATGGACTGGACTCACCGTGCATGCTCGCGACGCCGCTCCCCTCGCCTTGGATTTGCGCTTCCTTCTAAGGGATCGACGGGAAGGGGCGATGCGGATGGAAAATCGTCTGGAATCGCGAGGGGAGAGAGAGAGAGAGGAACCCTAGAGAAGAAACGAAAATGAAAGGTCTGGAGTGGAGGAAACGAACAGGCCTCCGTAGCCTGATGATTTTGGAAATTCCCCTATCTGTCTGATAACTGGGTCCCACACGAAGGTGAAGCGGCTGACGCGTTGATCGCAGATGGCGCGTTGGGCGGAGACGGCCGTTCCAAGTGACAAGCGCACGGCTGGCTGGAAAGAAGTCTTTACCAAAAAAACCTAACTATATGGTTTTAATATACACGACGAGACGAATCTTTTGAGTCTAGTTAAGTCATGGTAGGACAACGATTACTACAAACAAGCGAAAAGTGCTACAGTGTGCTATAGTATCCGATGTGACATCTTCACCAAACTTCACAATCCCTTTTCGGGAACTAAACACAGCCAAGGATTACAGATTTACAGCGATTGCCTTTAATTTGACTTTGTTGCGCCATGTACTAGGGATTATGCAGCGGAGTAAAACAGTGAGTCGCTTAGCTAATGGCACATTTCACTAGTTAGATGGAGGTTTGCGGTATATGGGAGAAGCTTCGGCAATCTTAGGCCCTCTCTCTAAAAGTTGTACCCTAGTACATTTATGTGAAATTCCTCTGTTCCAAACGCGAGTTTGTTCCGTCAGTCTCAGACAGCGGGTGAGTTCTAAGTTCCAACGGGTGGCACTCCGGGATGGCCACGGCTACAACTGTGGGAAGTCGGTCGTGCCACACTTTGCACGCGGCTACAGAAGGCCTGCATGTCTAGCGCGCGGAACGAACGCACATGCAGATGCCGAGACAGCGTGTGAACACTGCGAGGACGGAACGGAATCAGCCAGGTCACCGCCACGGCCGCACATGGAAGAAGGAGCGAGGAAGGATCTCTTCCCATAGTACTGAAAGCACCTCCTTATTAACTGGTGATTGGGTTCTGGAGGACCCAAGCCGGTGGATTAGGTGATGAGCGCCGATCTGGCTCCTCGTGGTCAAAATGGGAAGCTGGTGTAACAAACCCATCACCCAGATTCCAGGGCCCTGGTGTAGAGATTGTCAACTCCTCTCTCTTTTTTTTTTCCTTTTTTCGAGATGAGTTATCCTCATCTTTTTTGTTTAAGCGCCGGCGTTACATTACTATCCAGCATGTATTTGATCGTTATAGTTCAGGAAGGAAAATTTTCCTTCTAAAACACGACCTTTCTTGCGCAGTGAAAAGTAAAACGAGGGAAAGACTTTGCTCATAGGCGACTATTCACTGAGGGCGTCAGCAATGTATGACTTAGCGGTCTTAGACAGGACCCACCACTGATGTGACATCAACTATAACTAAGGCTGCAGTGTAGAGATCCAGCATGTGCATCTAAAGATTGGACTCACAGGGCAAAAAAAATCTTCAACGCCAGTGTTTAGTTCCAAAAAGTAGGAGAAAGTTTGAAGAAAATGTCGCATCGGACACTGTAGCGTACTGTAGCATCTTTAGTTTGTTTGTGGTAAACATTGTCCTATCAAGACCTAACTAGGCTCAAAAGATTCGTCTCGTCGTGTACATCAAAACCATG